>OV281307.1:7287500-7887500 GCA_923062465.1 Acleris sparsana
GCCTACCGTGGTTCTAGAATCCATGAAGTGGCTAATAATAACCTAATAATAACATTAATATTATTTCGGGAGGTCCATTCCATTGAGTTGGCGAGTCACCGCCTGCCATTTAAACCAAAGTAATTAGCATTGGCCAGGCAGGCGCCGTAGTTTCATCAATAGCCTAGTTCACCAATCCATATCAGTTCACTCATAGAACCTATTATTAGTATTCCCATCCTTCTTAAATAGTCTTTACACTGACCGGTGGTTGTCCGTGGGAGCATACTTCTTTAGTTTGAACTCAGGGACAATCGCCGGTTGGTGTCCCATAACTTTACTAAATTAAACTTGTCTAAAGGGCCTCTGCGTGTTGGCTTCGGCTCCATGTACGCCTTCCAAAGGTCCGGGACTCACATAGTCCCGTGATTGGTAAAGACATTAATATTAAGTTTATAAATAGACTTGGCCAATTTTTAGGAAACAGTGACATGAAATTTGAAATATTTTAATAATTGGTTTGCCACCAAAAGTCCTAACTCTAGTTATTAATAATTAGTGATCGTTATCAACGTGCTGTATTGGTAGCAAAGTATGGTGGGCAAAAAAAAATACACAAGTATTTTAAATATTATATATTTCATTATTAATTTTATATATTATTTATTTTGGGAGAGGCCTATGTTCAGCATTGGACTTGGGCTGATGATGATGATATTTCACAAATTATGAGATTTATATGTATAAATATTTATAATCACTTATTCAAATTATACAAAATAAACGACTAAAAGTTGTTCGACAGATTTGGTTGTCAGTCGTTCACGTTGATTAGAAAAAAAAACATTTTAAACTACTAAATGTCCTTTCTACGTTAACAGAGGTCACATTAATGTAAATTAAGTCTTTAAGATAGTGCACGCAGCGCACGTGCGTGCATTTTTATTGACGCACTCCGGCATATCCACCTCTTTGTATTCTATAATTTAATGTTGAATTTATTTTAAGAACAAAAGTGAATATTCAAATGTATTTGTTTTTTCTGCCAACCATACTCTTTGCTACGAAAAGTGCACGTTGATAACGATCACTATTAATAACACAAATAGATTGGCAACATCTGAAATGTCCACCTGACAACACTAAAGAGAACACACGTAAATTACTTTGACAGTGACATATATGTGGTCGGTTTTTCGATCTTGAATTAGGAATTAGATTTTAGTTCGTAGTAAAAGCAAATACCTGAACTAAATGTAGGTAGCCGAAGTCAGGGCTGTGTCCGAAGAACACCAGCATGACCGGCTTGTCGCCGAAGCGGACCACGACCGCCGTGTGTCCCGACACCGCCAGCCCGCCTGCAAATACAAAATACCCGATAGGATACCATACATTATGACACGATTACCAAATTGAAAGTGACTCTGATTGAGCATGTTCTTAAATCTTTGTGGCCTTTGCAGGATTTGTGCTTTCGGCCTGAATGCCAACAAAAACGTGGAAACGGAATTAGGTACCTGATAAAGGTATAAAACGGAATTTTGAAAACATAAGATTATTGTAATCACCGTTTTTACTTCAAAATATAACGGATTGACGTGATGTTTTGATAGAAGTGGACGGTAGCATTTGTAGACTTTATTTTTGGGCATACACAGTTTCTTTTGCAGCTGTGACCTCGTGACCTATTGTATAACTATGTTTATCGATCCACATATCATAAATCTATATAATATGTGTGTAGATAAAGCAGTGTATGTAACTGTACATAATTAGGCATTAAAACACTAGTGTGATATTATTATGAAACTCGCCTCGTATTTTAATGCTGTTTCTTATGTAACAGTCACATAAACTACTACTTTTTCAACGCTAAGTCTACAATTTGTGTTTTATTGTGTTCAGTGCAAATAAATTTGAATAAGTAAATAATAGATCAGACATAGTTGGAGAAGCACGTAGCAATAGAGTGGTTACCGCATCGCGCCATGGGCGCCGGGCGCGGGCCGCAGGCGCTGGGCGTGGCGTTGCGCCAGGCGAGGCGCGGCGCGGCCAGCGCCAGCCGCCACAGCTCGTTGGTCACGGCGCCCGCGCGCCCCTCCAGCCCGGCCAGCCCGCCCCTGCGCGCGCACACCTTACACTCAACACTCATCTTTACAATCCTAGCACCGCTAATGCGTTGCCAACCAGGAGGACTAAAATGGTATACCTTTATGTTAGTCATTTCACTGGATGTATAATACTTCGGACAAAACAATGCGAACACTGCTGCTTGGCAGTAGACGGCGGACCGGACATTGCACAAGGTTCTATCACTATTTAAATCTTTGCATGCTAAAGTACAACACTATTACACGAATACCTTCGACCCCGACTTTGTCTGCATTGACAATCTCACAACAATAGTATTTATTTATTAGAATAAAATGTAGTCTATGTATATTCTGGGTATTTCATTAAAGTCCGTTCAGCCGTGGAATAACACGCCTATACTAAAGTATTTAAAAAACTTTCGCATTTATGATACTAATCTGTTAAGTACTTAAACGCAGTTATAGGGTTAGCAAAAATACATATTTTTCATTTGCTCCATCCAGGTCAGAAGCGATTTTAGAAAAAAAAAAACAAAAAAGTCTCAATTATAGAGTACATTTTCTCAAGCACAAACCCACCCCCGTTCCGGCTCATCGTTGGCAACGACGCCGCCGTAAACGATGAGCTCGTCCTCGTACAGCACGGCGGAGTGCGCGAACCGCGGCGCCGGCGTATCGTCCGTTTCCAAGGGCTCCCATTGGTTCTCCTCTACTGTGTATCTGTGAAGGACATCATGGTCATCATCATCAAGATCAAAATCGTCATCACTAGATGGGTCGATTATGGTTATTGCAGACTAACCGACTAGACTTGGGCGAGGCCTGTGTCCAGCAGTGGACGTTTTCGGCTGAAATGATGATGAATCGACTAGACGCCTAGTAGTTTCCAAAATGCCGAAGTCAGCAACAGCATTATCGAAAATTCACTAAACGCGGTAGTCGGTGGGGATAAGACAAACGGTGATATTATTATATTTAAAAAAATGTACTCATTCCATCTTAGTTCTCTGCCTTGGCAACGTATTCGCGGTCTTAGGATTGCAGTCCTAATAACATGTCTATATGGCTTTCTTAACTAATCGCTTAGTAGTTGACTCATCTCTCGTCACCAACATCAGCATCATCGACACAATCGTCCTGAAGATCGTTGTTATTCACTACAATTAAATTGCATCGCTTATGTCCTCACATTATACTCGAATAAACAGATATTATATTGTAAGATCATAATACATAGATAAGAAGGTCAATTAAATAAATAAATAAATAGCAAGACACACAAATTGACCTAGTCTGAAATTAAGCTCTAAAATGCTTGTGTTATGGGTACTTGGCAATGATAAACATATTTAAATAGATAAATCAGTATCTGATGATGATGATTGGTCCGACCGATCTCGGTCACGGCGACCGTTTTAAAGAAGACCCTGTTGTCGCTGGTGAGCTCGCATGTGGCTTATGTAGCCAATTTTCTCTGTGAAAGTTCTAGTGCATTGCGGGCATGTGAGCTCACCATTGACCATATTGTAGGAAATTGCCTCAGGTGGACGGGCTTTCAGTTCGTCGCGCTTGGCGTCAAGCTCAGAGCGCCGTTGTTTTTCAAAGTCGTGAACTTTGCTTTGCACCAGAGTCCGCCACTCAGGTCGTTTGGCAGCCTGCTTTTCCCAGCGAGACGGCTCGATGTCGCATCTTTTCATATGCCATTTAAGCACATCTTTATACCGAAGGAGGACTTTCGCTTGCCCTCCTTAAGTTCCGAATAGAAAATCAGTACCTAAACACATAACAAACATCCAAGAAACGGGTACAAATATCCACGCCCGGGACCGCTAGCTTCATAGGCAGGGTCACTACCCACTAGCTAAACCAACCGCGCCGTCAAAAAAAGTTAACAAAAATTGCAACAGACTATGAGTAATGTAACTTACAACAATACAACATAATCCAGCTAAGTACCTGTACAAGAAGTACTCGGGCGCGAAGCTCTCGCCGCCCACGCGCAGCACGGCGCCCCCGCGGGCCACGAGGCTGTGGCCGGCGCCGGGCGGCGCGCCCCCCCCCCGCCCCCGCGGCCCCCCCCTCCCCGCCCTCCCCCGGCTCGCGCCAGGCCCAGCGCCAGCCCGCCGCCGACACCTCGCGCGAGCACGAGCCCCCCGTCCACGAGTGGCTGCACACGCAGCCTGACGCTGTGCACGAACCGCGCTTTGGAATTGTGTCCGAGTTGCAGTCGTCTGGAAATATAATAACGAACGTTTTTATTACGATATAAAACAAACAATTACCCATTTTTTATTTTCAAGTTGGCTGTCTCGTCTATTTTCAAGTCGTGTAAGACGAGAAAGGGCTGAATTTATCTGTCATATATGTTTTACTTGTCGATTGAGAAACAGGCGGCAAGTCTGTTAAAAATTCACAATTAAGGGTAAAAAAATGGAAAAGTACTTAGTCGGCCCATAAGTTCTGTCACAAAGGTTTAGTCAAATAAACCTAATTTCTGTTTATTGTTTAATTTCAAAATATATACAAATTAAAAGATTAATGAATGTACATTTTTAGGAACTAATTATGATTCCACATAGTCGCCGCAATTTCCGATACGATCTTATTCGATACGATCTTCTTATACACACGAGTTTACTGAAAATTTCATATTTTGAACGCTTTTTTGTTTGGTCTATGTTAACCAAGAAACTTTTTTATTTAATATTGTGAAGCCTCTCATCTCTGGGCATGTTTAAAGAACAGCATTATTTATTTAACGACACACAAAAACCAAATTATGAAGCACGCAATTTGATGTTTTCGTAATGCTGTAAATTGATGTGAAATCTTAAGGTCGATTTAATGACACTTGAAGATTGATCGTCGTATAAGCGGATGTTTAGTAAACAAATTACGCTTCTTTTTATTTAATATAAAATAAAGTGTTTATTGGTGTACAGTCAACAGCATAAATAAGTCATCATTTATGTACCTTATCGCTTTCAATCGTTTCACAATCTTGTATGACATTTCAAACACGACGTTAAAGTGACAAGGTACATACATAAATGATCACTTATTTATGCTGTTAACTGTACTACAGGTTTATGAAAGTATTTTATTTATTTTTTAAATTGTTATAAATCTCAGTGACAGAATTAATGACCCGACTAGATAATATACACTAGCGCATTGTGATAGCCAGATAAGTTTATTTTACTTACTTGGATACGAGTTCAGACGCTTGTACCCTTTTGTTGTTAATTGATAGAAATATTACGTCCGAAGCTAGTGGTCTTAAACTCTTTTTCCGGTAAGGAAAATGTGACGAGCGCAAGTACACGAAACAAACATACAAGACGTAGCAAATATTTACGTCTTGTATGTGTGTTTCGTAACGCACCTTACTGACCTTATAAGTAAGCTGCATTCTTCTCCTTATTAGAATTGTAAGTTACGCGGTTTAATTCGGCAAAAGTGTTACCTGGACACAAAGGCTGATCGCACGCGACTCCAATCCAGCCGTTGTCACACCGACACGTGCCTTCGTCGCACTCCCCATGGTCTGAAACGAGATAAACATATCAACCATCCGTTTCTTGAAAATATTTTTAATTAATGTAAAACATGAAATATTTACTGGCCGAAAAAAAGATAGAATACCTACTTTTATTTCAGGCGACAAGGCCCATATTTACAGATACCATAGAGACTAACATATATAAGCAATATAAAACTTAAAACCATCATGCCTGCCTGCTTGGAAGCCTTCCCCAAAGATCTTGATTGATTGATATTGATGATACCTCTTCGACATCAAACATGGAAGGCAAACGAGCCCACACGTCACTTGGTAAATGAGTTGAGGTCGGGGCCTTAGCAATTTCAATCTCAACGTACCCAACCCTAAGGACTATGGTCCAATAACTGTGATCGTCCCTAGGGGTAAGGACGTTTGGGGAAGGCGAAAAGTTGCAAATAAACACGTGTGTGGTTGCGTGAGCTTCTTTTCCCTGCTACACTATACCGCATCATCTGTCAACCCGAAGAAGGTCAAGCACGAACTTGATTAACTATAAAGAGAGATATTGAGACACGAGACAGACCGCCACTATCTCGATCTTCTGTCTTAGTCTCGTCACGAACTGAGTACTATGTATATCAACATCTTAAACGGCACTCTCCGTCTCTCCTATCTCTCCCGTGACACGATCACCGGTCTCTTGACTTGTATCTCTGATTCGGTCTCCTGCCTGGTGAAACTGTCCTGCGTCGCGTTAACGTCTTGGTCTCATTTCTCAGTCTCTCCACTACCCCTGACTCACGTTTCAGTCTTCCGCCTCGCTGCCTTACCCTCCACCCCAAAATATAACAGTTGAATGACAGCTGCTTAACACTTACTTGAACAATTAGTCCTATGGTCGTCCGATGGGCAGGAGTAGGCGGCGTACGTCACATTGAACCCCTCCATGGCGTACGCATCGTCGGAGAAGAAGTGGAGCAAGGCGCTCCCCGAGCGGGCGATCACCTGCCGCGTCCAGCCCGACTCGCTGCGCTCGTAGTCGCCCCGCTCGAACACGCCACTGAATAATTAATAATCCAATTATTAGGTGGCTTGTATAAGCAATCTGCACGGACATTATTACATTAGGGAATATTCATAACTTTCTTCACAGCGTTAAAAAAAAAGTTGATTTATGTAAGAAACAGTAGAGAAAAATATTTTATTGAATAGCTATAAAAATAACCAAGATAATAAGCTAACAAAGATTTGTTCTTATCTCTTTCTAGTAAATCAGAATTAAACATGGAGTTTATATGGCCGACCTGTTACATGACGTCAGTGCATATCGGATCTCTTTGTCTAATCGTTGTCTAATAGTAGTTTAAAATGCTGGTATCATGCTTATTCCTTGGCCAATTTAAATTTAAATTTTACTTTTACGGAATTTTCATATTTTGTTGAGACATGCGCAAACGGGATTTGAAAAATTCATGCCTATTCCCTATTCAGAGTCTAGAAGCGCTCGATACATCGGTCAAGGCGAAATACCTTAGAAAACTCAACAATCAGACAATAGAAAAAATATCAACTCATTTTACACCTGCAGTACTGGAAAAGTTTCATTTAACTATTTGAACGGCATAGTCGAAAACAATAAAGCCAAAGTAGGCATAAAATAAACAAAATAACTAAAATATTAGTATCAACCAAACCTAACAACAGCTGCTGCTGCTGCTGTATTAGTAACAACAGCAAGTTCATTTGATTACGTCTTGTTAGTCTAGGCTCGTATCTCGATGTTTATTCACAACAATCTATATCTTGTAAGAAGTGATCAAATTCGTTTTTTTAGTCGCACTGGCACTTCTATGTATATTGATATTCATTTATTCCTTGCAATATTCCGTAGTATTTACAAGATGTTAGTTCTTAAATAACCAGTACAAAACATGGACCCTACTAGTCTAGTATAAATCTAGTCTATTCATTTGAGTAACCCATTTGAACTCATTGTTCGCAGGGTATTCTGTTTTACTAACTTGAAACAATGTATTTTTATGTATAACGTAATGTATAAAATAAGGATAAAACAAAACTCTCAAGGAGTGCTAGGGGACAAATTCGTACTTTGTCCTAGTATTAAGTCATCATTAACTCCATGATGCTTGCAAACTTATTCATTTATAGCGTTTTAATCCACGAGTCACGCCCTACTGTAATGTTTATGTACATTGATGCAAAAGGGTAACGTCAATTTGGGAAGCAGGGCCGATTTTATGGATTAATAATTAAAGATCGCCTTAGTTCCTAAACATTTTTAGGACAATACTGTTATGCATTTTGTAATGATGCCAATTAATTATTATGACTTTTGCATTTATGCTATTTCACCTGAGTCTTGATGACAATTATGCTTACTGTATTTATGCTCTTTAATGTTATGCGAAAAAATGATTATGCACATCGTTATTTCGGCTAAAACCAATTATGCGTAACACTATTATTACATACATATAATGTAATGCCATCCAATAATTGTTTGGATTTATTAATTACCTAAATACAGCCAGCAGCTTCTCAGCCCGCACGCTGTCTCCGTCATAAACGTAGAGGTGGTCCCACCCGCACTCCGTGGCGAAGGACTCAAGCCGGACCCTGAGCGCTGGCGGCGAGGGTCCCAGCCACGGTGGGGAGATCAACCACGTGCACTGCGTGCTCACGCTGTAGTTACCTGGACCATCTGTTATGATCCCTGTGGGCTCTGTCAACCTGGAAACGTAAGAGGTGGAGATTGAAACATTTTGAAACACATTCATGGACTTAGATGGAGTGGCGGTTTTGTTACGGTTAGGACACACAGCATACAGCCGCAAAATAAGCAACAGTTTTTCGCCCGAAAACGATGTACCCGGTGACGTGTTAAACGACTTGATTGTTGAGGTCAGAGGCCGTGTTAGACCTGCCAAGTTCCTGGCAGTGAACGGGACCAAAATATGTAACTACTATAGCGCTCTCCTTTTAACTGCCTTTAGATTTTAGCCCATGGACTGGACTAGGTCCAACTCACTGAAAAAAAAAGCATTATTATATAGACCCCGTTATAGACGTCGGCGTCCTACAATATTTTTAACCAAAAGCAGACTTCAGTTGGACTCATTATTCATTTTTTTATTGACCGTCTCTATATTGATGTTTGTAATTTATATGTCTGCTCAATCTCAATATAGCGTAGGTATTAAAACTGCTTGATATGCCATAGTCTTATGATAGTAAAGTAGTCTTATGATATGCCATAACCCTATATAAATAATTTCCCTATAAGCAACGTGCATGTCGCATGGACAGACAGCCTCAACCCTTGCAGTTCTTTGTAATGGTGTTTGTTTATTATTGGCGTCGAGTTTATTTGCTTTAAACATACTGTATTTAGTATAAGTTACTATTTTACTATGGAAGACTTGAAAACAAAAAACAGTAAAGATTTGACCGTATTTAGTAGTGATTGTCTTTGACTCATTGTCAGTAACATGACGTATAATATAACTCTAAGAACAATACCATCGACATTTAGTTAGTCAATGAAATAAACATTCACGCCCTACAAAAAAGTGAGTCTATATATGAGCTTAACGTTCGAAACAGTAATTGTTACTGGTCAAAAAACAGTTTAATGTGTATATCATTGTAAATAGCCAACCAGTAAACAAAAAAATGTTTTGTCCCTTACTGTGTTTCAAGCCCTTGATGATACCTTTTGTGATCAGTTACTCTACTATACCTATGTGTTCTAGCTCTACTACTCTATTTTTTCAGTGCTGCAAACTTGAGGACTTGGTTGCAGGATGCAGTACCAAGTAAATGAGTTGTCTATAGAAAACACTACCACAAAACTTGATCTGTCTCAAAAATATCCAGTTTCAATAAATGGACCAAACTTATAATTAATTTAGCAGAAGTTCTTGCGCCATAGCCATTAATGACGATTTTCTGGTGAAAAGGTGTGGACCGTTTATGGACACTCAAGTTAACAATGAATCTACGGCAGGCTAGGTGTCATCATTTATCTGAAAATTACATTCGCACCTGTGTTTGTCTTTGTTGCTTGTAATCTTGAGTAGTATTTACGTCACTATATTGTAATCTTGAATAGTTACATTTTCTAGAAAATTACTGCATTTCCATTTTTACGCTTTCAATGAGATTATAGTATTATGACTGAATTAAAAATATGTTTATTGACCCGCCTACCCACATTTCTATTAGAGACATGAAGTATTAATAAAAATAATTACAAATACGCTTTTTATAAGTAATTGTCAGTAAGATACAATTCTAGTTGCAAGAGAAAGTCGACAGAGAAGTCACTTACTAGTTTAAAAACCGCTGGAGGCGGACTCGCGCACCGATGGTTCCGTATTGCCAGACTCTCACTTGGCTGTTTTTAATTTAATTCGATTTTCTTTACGGTTTGCACTACAATCACACTAAAAAACGAGAGCCGACAATACAGCATTTTGATTGCACTCCTGTTTATAAAAGGAAACAATCTGGCGATTTATTTTCTTGATTAAATGTGTTAAACCCATTATCTTTATAACCCTAAACCACCACGGCTTCTCTAGTTGTTTTATCGTAGTGTCTTGTATCAATGGCGTACAACTTCATTGAGAGCCGGGGTAGGCATGAGGCGAGGGAAAACTCCCTCCGACTAGTCACCATTGCTCTCTTCATGCACCTCATGCTACTCATGTATACCCCGTCTCTCAGTTAACATAGTCAATTTTGATGATATCCTGGTAACAACAAGAATTATGTTAAAATTATATTTTAATCATACACCCTTGGTATGTAAACACTTTATTGTACAAAATACAGAAATTTTAATATAATATTTAAAAAATTGAATTGTACAAAGGCAAAATTATCTCTTAAGGAGTTCCATTTGATTGTTGACATTTCTTTTATTTTATTTTAGTTTCAGTTTTCTCAGTTAGTTTTTCAGTTATGACAAGAATCAAACAATCAATAGGCTTTTTATTCTGAATTAAGAAAGCTTCATATTATGTTTCTATTAAATAAGTTAATAATTAATATGTCTCTTAAGTAGTAAGTGAGTGTTCCTCATGGCATGGCAAATGCCTTGTTAAACAATTTCCATTGCTGTCTATCCTTAGTGACTCTCCTCCAGTTGGGTACGAGCCGTAAGTTTAAGCTCATCCTCCCATTTTTTGTTTTATCTACCTCTGCTCCTTTTGCCTTTCCTCAGCTACCATTTGATGACTGTTTTGCTCCATTTATCTTCATTGCTTCACAGCATGTGACCTCTTCATCTCTACTTTTCCGGGTCAAGTTTGGCAAGCACATCTGTCACTGTTTTCTTAATGCCTCACATGCTCCTTCCTAATAGATTTCTGACAGTGTACCGGCATATCTCTGTGGTGTTGGTTAAGATGAAGTTTCTTTTCTATAAGTCATACAAGGAAGAATGCAAGTATTGAAGACTCTGCTTTTTCTCTCAATGCTCAAGTTTTTTGCCTTCAACACCTCTTTCAGCTACTAGTATCTCCTCCAGCCATTGGCAATCCGAGTTAATTTATTTGGTAGTTAATTCTTTATGAGATGCAATATTAGGCTGTATTAATATGACTTTTCAAATTTGACTCTATTTTTAGTTGTACTTATCGTTAACTAACAAACTAAGATTTAAAAAAGGGATTGGCCCTAATGTCAGGACTTCATTGAAGATTTTTATGAGTAGTGGGGCAAGATCTTCGGAGATGCTTTTTAGTGGTTAAATCATAAATCATCTCTAAGGTGGATTGTTTCCTCTCACCTTTTGTTTTGTCTACCTATCCACAGATTAAATCTGAGTTTCAGACATCCACACATTTAGACATAACTAAACTGTACTTTAAGGGCCTAAATGAGCAACATGTGGGCCTAAATAATAGTTTCACAATTTCTTGGGATTTATTTGACATGGTTGCCTCAGTCTACTAAAGATTATCTTGTATCCATGTTTAACATCAGAATGGTTGGCATAGCACACTGTAATGCACTACTTGATACTGGATTACTAAATTGGATCACAGTCATGAGTCATGACATCATTGCAGGCTCACAATAGCCAGCCAATCTATTATCATGTCAAAAAGCCAGGCTTCCAAATTTCCATATAAAAAACGCCAATATCAGACTCTTGAGCACTGAATGTGTTAGCTGCGGTCATATCACTGCTGTAAATCAAGACCGACCACTGGAAACAGCGATTAATTCAATTCAATGGTGTTTTTATTACGAAAGCCAGGAAAAACAATTGATAAGTACGCAACGAGACACACTTCGCGAAACCGACTCGACGTGTCCTTCGCGGCTTCAGAAGACGAGAAGCCAAAGAACATAATTGGATAATCTCCCAGCTTTCTATTGTGAATCTATATGTTTTGACCTACGTTAACCAAATGACAACCAAAATGGGTCACTGAACTGTAGTGCCGTTGCTTTTCTCAGCCGAGTTGTGCTACTTACTTGACTTTCCCGCCGCAGTACTGGCACTCTGGACCCTGCCAGCCGTCCTGACACAAACATGTTTCGTTTTTACACATACCATTCAAACAATTATGGTCACTGCACCTAGCGAGCGCATCATTACAAAACAATAACACTATGAGGACTGAACACAGGAACGGTGAGAACCACGAGATTTTTCGTCTGTATTTAGATTTGAACAGGAATAAGAACATTTGTAGCGACTCTACCATTTTGATGTAAGCATTTTCAACGAGTTTTGTTAGTACGGACGAAAAACCGTTCCAGTGTCGTGTAGTTTTCGTACGGTACTAAGTTTGGGGTTGCAATGTGCGAACTTCATTTTACCTAATGACGGTTCGTGTCATGTCGTTGGTTTATTTCGCTTATCACAATAATTTGATTCTTAGTATAACAATATAAATATAAAACCGCTATCTAAATAATATTCCTTCATTTTAATGAATATAAAATAGTTTTCGATAGTTTCGCCATATCATTTTTGGTTTTAATGGTCATAAGGGCATAAACAATAATTTCATACTGTAGACCTAAACGAAGTTACAAGAATCATAAACTTTCTTGGCCGTGATAAGGAAATCAACAGTTACTTGCAAAACTTATCATAAAAAGTAAATTTTGAACTTTTATTGTTTTCTTTATTTCAGGAGGTTTATTTATTATAGCAACACTGAAGTTGACATTTCTGGGCTGCCAACAACGATAAATACAGAAAGACCTGTTATTCTAAAGTTTGAGAAGCCAATTTAAACAAAATGCATAAATAATAATTAGTAATGAATGTAAAATAATAACTTCTAATATAATATTACCCTTGAATATTACAAACATATTGCATCTAAACATCAGTAATACTGATTTGTTGACTAACAACCCGCTAGATGTCGTTATAATCACTTTAAGTTGAATGTAAAAGTGCAGGTATAAGATCACTAGATGGCATTACCCATCAGTTTAACAATGGTTTATTGCCGTTGCTTCTTCAGTCTTCAGAATGAAATTATTTAGAAATTTATAAAATAATACTTATAGTAACAAATACTGATATCGATTTTCCTTTTTTTATTATTTTTCCTGATTACTTATAAAAAATAAAAGTACGAAAGGCCGCTAAGTGTTCAGGTTCCAATTAATTTACAACGCCCACGACATTTTGCAACGGGTAAACAGTAAGTCATACTCATTACTTATTTGCACTCGCAACGCGAAAAAGACAATATTTTAAGAAAAACAGTTCCTTTCTTTATGACGAAAAAGGTTTCCTCATAATAGTTACTTAGTTTATGCTGATGATTTTGCGCTTCGCTGACATTCAGGCCAGTTGTTAGTATTATTAAAAAAGGGCCTTATTGTGACTTCAGGCTGTATTTTTTTATGTTATGTTTAGTTTTAGTTTTATTCCGTCGACGTTAATTTCTTATGTTGAATTTTATTTATGCCAGTTTAAGCTTTCATTAAAATTAAGCAACCAATATTCAGGTGTTTACTTGACGATCAAAATGGGTAGGTAGTTTTTTTTTTAAAGAATAGAATAAGTGACCGTTATTTAGGAATATACATGACATAGCAAACATTTGAATATCTGCAAAAATATCTATGCCCGCGACTTCGTAGGTACCTACGCGTAGAATTAGTTTCCCCCCGCTACCCCTATTTCTTCCCGTTGGGGTTGATTTTAGGAAAATCCTTTATAAGTGCACGTCCCTAGGCCTTATAAGGAACCTACTTGCCTTTGGAATCCATACCCAGATGTATCTTTTATATATTTAGCCTACGTTATCAAAGGAAACGTTTGCGACAAAAGGATAAAAATATTCAGAAAACACCTAGGCCGCACGGACACTTACACAACAAAAATCTACCAATGCGTGAACCACAATGAGGAAACCACTGCTGTGAAGAAGCGCCGTAAAAACTGTCAGTCATTCGTTATGTCATTATTAGGACTGACAAATAGACCTAAATTATGAGAGATCCTATTTTATAGAACCTATAGAACCGTAAAAAAACCCTCTGTCAAGGCTACTACAAGTTTGGACGGATCTGCTGGCCTATTGGCTAACGGACTCGCAATCGCAATCTACTTCAAAGTGGAACAATTCTTTTCATTTTGTTTGCAGACTGGCCTTCGAGAACCGAGTTTGACGTATATAAATTTAGGTTAAAAGATATATACAATTTGAGAACACTGTGGCCCTAGATAAGATGCATGAAATAATCGTTTTTGAAAATGTAAGTCACTGGAACAGACATAATTATGTCAATTCCATACATTTTGTCAGTTTTCGAAAATCGTTTACGCTAGCCTTGTGCATCTAAGGCTTCTGATCCGAAATGGCCTCAATATCACTCATTTTCTTTAAGGCATTACTGGACCTTAGACTGAAAAAAAAGTCTGAAATATACTTCAAAGGCCTGTTATGGTTCATGTGATGACAGAAAATCATCATTATCATTGGTTTTCAGGTTATGGCGTGATTTGTATATTAGATGACCTGAAACGGACTGAAATCATGTATCAGGCGCCTGAAAATAACGGCAACTCGGTCTAATTTTGATCACCTATTGATAGAGTTTCCTATAAAACGCACTGCATTAATAATATTCATATCTCAGTCGGTTGAAAACGCTTCCAAAGCGCCAAACATTCAAAATACCCATTGAAAATAAATAGTCATCGTAATCTCCCGGCTTAACTATCTATGTATAAAATTATGTACTAGTAATGTATATATTCGCCCCAGCTACGCTTAGTTTATGTGAGATTTCTGTAATACCTACCGGATTTTAATATGGATGAAAACTTTTCGTGAATGGATGATGGTGAAAACCGTTGCTTCGTTTAGGAGTAGTTAGCGGATAATGGATGTACCTACAGTCAGACAGAAAAAACAACAGAAGCGGAAAGCGACGTTGTGTTAGTACCACTTACTTATATAAAGAAGAAAAGGAAAAGATGTAAAGATTCTGGTTTGAATCGCCACCAAACCCAACACTATCAAATTTAACATTAAAGCTGCTAGCTTTTTATTTTTACTCTCATAAAATAGTATAATGACCAAATATTCGCTAGTAAGTTAGCGAGTTACAGCGAGGCAGGCAAAGCCGAATAGCGACATCTCGTCACGCCACACGCGAACTAAGCGTTAGCGCCTATCGATGTCACGAACCAAGTGTTACGTTTTTTCACTGGCAACACTAAAGCGGCGAGCATTAGAGCTTGTTATAATATGCGATTTGTAGACGTGGCCTACTAGCTGCCCTTCTAAATAAAAAGTACGCATAGAACAATGTAATAGTCAAAGGAAATTGTGCCTCCTACCTTAAGAATTCAGGTCACTAATACATACGCGGTCCTATGAGACATACGCCCTTCTCATAAGGATGGCAGAGTGGTACTGTAATATGGGGGTATAGCAAAGACATTAAATGTACTTACCTATAATATTAAATCTCTTTGGGGTATAGTGAACTTCTTAAGTAAGTGACCACTTGTAGTTAAACGCTTTAACGTCACGTTAAATAGTCAAATAATGTCAAATAAGTGAAAGTGGCAAACTACGTCAGCAGCAAAGTATCTAAGTGGACAATTGAAGAGCTCAAAGTTGTCTAAACACTAAAGCTGACTGATCTATCGCCTTTGTCGGCCACTCATGTCGAATCCATACATTTTGTTCGACTAAAACAAAAATTGCTAACGAAAATAATATGCTACCTTAGGCCCTAGGGCTTATTAGGCCCTTATTGCGGCTATCACAATCGTGAAAATACGCTCTTACGAAAAAATGCTTTTGTGAAAATAATGTAACAAACCGTTAGTTTCGTTGAATATTGCTTAAGTGATTTATAACGTTTTCTCATAATATTGCTTTTCCAAGAAATGTGGTCAAAGAGGGGCAGAACCTAATAGTGATATCTTAAAAACCGAATCATTACACGATCGTCTATACTGTACAGTGAAAGGAAGATTTCATTGCAAGACAAATTATAACCTCAACCCAAGATGCCCACTTATGTTACGAGTATAAATGCGAAAGTTTGTGTGGGTGTTAGTTTGTTAAGTACTCCTTTACGCTGCACTTTTCATTCGGGAAAAAAAGTACCCAAGGAAATAACGATAATCTAAGTCTACGCGCACAAAGTCCCGGGCAGAAGCTAGTAGTTTAGGAATTGTACTACGATGACAGGTGTCAGAATATACTTCATATCTATCCTTTTCCTATAGAATATAGTATATACCTATACGTACAGTCGAGTTCATTAATATGTACTACACTTTAAGTACCTTGTCACTTTAGGGCGTTTTCACTAAAACGTCTACCCCAATTAACGACAAAAATTAAGGAAGTTTAATTTTGTCAGTTTTGTGACGAAAATTAGCTATACACTGACGGCCACAATTTATGGCTGATTTTCGTCGCAAAACTTACAAAGTTAAAGTTCCTTAATTTTTGTCCTTAATTGGGATACACGTTTTAGTGAAAACGCCCTAAAGTGACAAGGTACTTAAAGTGTAGTACCTACTATATTCTACAGTAAAAGGATAGATATGAAGTATATTCTGAATATATATATAATTTTTGTCCTTAATTGGGGTACACGTTTTAGTGAAAATGCCCTTTAAACGCTGTGACAATTCATGTATGGCCGTTTAAACATGACATTAAATAGACAAGGTACTAAAGTGTACTCATATTTATGAACTCAACTGTAACCCGGGAGTCCTAGCAAAGCAACACAGGCAAAGTTTGGGCGACTTTGTAATATTAAAAAGTATTAAGTATATTATAATATTACCTAGATAGGGTCAGTTTCGGTCAGTTCAGTGCAGAGCAAAGGCCACCCCTCTTTTTCGCCATTCTTCGCCACTGATTGCATACTCCCAGTTGCTTTGAAATACGTCCATGCAAATCCTCAATTTACACTAAGTATGTCAGTAAGTTTATTTTATTTTTTTCTTTATTGCACAATACACAAAGTAGGTACAAATGTCAATAACCAAGGCTGGTGCTGAGAAGAAAATTATAAAAATAAATTTATCATTTTAATACAATTCTTATTTTAAAATCGGGTCATCACTGACTTGCCCTGAATTTGGTGTCAGTAACTGGCCCTGTCTACTGGTTTAATACTATTTTGGATAGGTATAGGCTATAGGCGTGATATTCACCGTTAAATGACACAACCAAAACCTTTGATAAGTGTAATTAATCATTATTTAGCTTTTGATTACATGATACGCAGATTTATCTGTATTATAGGTAGATTCGAGACACTGCTGGATAACCGAAAATTCTTTTTGCATGCATACCTTCATACTTGGAAAATAATATTCGATGTTATAATTCTATTTAAGAGAAGAGCTACTGCACTAGTTGACGTAGGTTAGTATGGTTTTCTAGATATTTATACTCGCAAACGTGGCAATTAATTGTTAATTTCACATTTTTGCAAACAAAAACCGGAACGCGAACGAATTAGCGGGTTTCGACGAAAATGCTTACCCGCCTAATGCTTGCGACGCATGCTATCAAGCTAACATGTTTTTGGATTCCTACAAAAATGGCTTCCTTGAAAACGTTTGGGTATTATTCAGATATTTATTTAATTACCTGTAAATTACGTTTTTTACAATAAGAATTCAATTAAAAGTAAAATTACAATACTAATAAAATATAAACATTATAAAAACCTAACCTACGAGTGTCGCGGGCAGCGGAGCACGGCTCAAGCTACCGGTGGTTAGGGCTGCAGAGAGAGGAACCTCCTCACAATGCGTGCCGTGTCGAGGAATACCGCCTCTTGTATCTGGCCCTTGACCCAGCCATCTAGCGAGAGTCTCTTGAGGTGTTGGTCGAGGCTCTTCGCTATAAGACCGTAATTAGAAAATGTATAACATGCATAATAACATGTGATTTTTTGTAGGAAAGGCATTTACATTATAATTAACCCTTGGACACCTTCTTCAGGCCATTAAAAAAAAAACACACACTTTTGGCAACATTGACGCCTGTATAGATCGTAAGTGTAGATACGTAACTATAAAAATGAGCAAAGGGCCTTAATCACCTTGAAATTGATAATAAAACTATTCTCTCTGCCCTTAAACTCTTTGGTCTAACTATTAGCCCTTATGCGCTTGGCAGTAAAAATTCCTGGACACAATTATAGAACACGCGAACATTTCCAAGCAGCACGCAATGAGACCCGAAATTGTTGAGGCTTCAAATAACTTCGACCCTAATTGATAGTGAGCAGCCTTGTCAATAGATGGCGCTAGTTGCGCACAATGAGATAACTAATGTCCGTTCCCAAATACCTACACCATCTTTAATCTGCGGATAGATTTGGTTACTTTTAATGCACGCAACAAAAGTGGTAGGTACTTTTTCTGCGTAAGTTGGATTATTCGCGCTAGTGCTTTTACCGTTTTTTTTAATTTACTGTTGGTAGTAACAAAGTTTGTAGGTATGTTCAACCACTTTATATATTTTTTGATTACGTCATTTAGTATTGAAACTACACATAAGTAATCCGTTTAAAATATTAAATTTGCATACAAAGTAAACATGGACACATTAAAAAAATATTCGGTACAGTTTTCATAAGTTTGGCTTATTATTTAGGACCGGTACAGACAGACTGCAAAATAGCAGTTCGAGTTCAGTTCTGATGCAGTTGACGTAAGTACATCAAAGCGACTGCACCGGCCCTAGTTACTTATTTGCTGGTTTTGTCAGTTCCCTTTATTTCCACCTGCGCGCGCATAATCTAACCACCAAAATGACAACGCTCCGCTGTCGTTTTTGACACATTATGTCATGATTTTTTGTGATTATTTTGAAAAAATACGAAGTCTTAAGTCATCTAGAGCAAAAGGAAAATACATTATAACACACGGATTTTTTCTGCAAATGTATTTATTGGCTCCTTCAATGAACTGGAAAACAAATAATTGGACAGAAAAAAACGTACCTATTCCTAAAGTCAAAGTCAAAGTCAAAGTTTATTCTTCGATTTAGGCGTAATATAATGCACCTATGAACTAACTGCGTTCCTAAAGAGACGCTCAGACGGTTATTACTACGATTATTACACCAAATACCTAACTTGGAAAAGCCTGGAATGATCTAAAAGAAGTCTCCCATAACCAGATCTGGCAACAAAGGTCAGTGGAACTAGTTACCTATTTCATATAATTACATTACTTATTCTATTTCTAGTTTTAATTGATGGCTTTCACTCCTGTTAATATTTGCGAGTTATTTCTATCTAGACGCTCTCATCCATGGATATCACACCCGAGGACAATTGTTCGGTTAAAGAGTATTTACTCCTGTGGACTAAACTAAGGTTAGCTCCACGCGCTTCTGTCAAGTCCTATATTAGCAATTAAGTACGTGTTGCTACGTCCACTGCTGGACATAGGCCTCCCCAAGGCTCTCCACTCAGACCCGTCTTGAGCTTTTCGCGTGTTCTATAATTTTCACTTTAATATCGGTAGGTGTTTTTTCTTACGGTCTATGTCATAGGTGTCGCTGTTACAATTGAAGTTGTGCCAAGTATACAGTCGTGTATTTTTTTTTATAAACGCGTTAGCGCGGTGCGCGGGCAATCTCTGAGGTTGTCAACATTATTTAGAAGAGTAGACCGCCTTCTAACAACCCCGATATTATATGGACTCGTGGAGATGAAAATAACTACAACTTTCACCTTTTAACACAAACCGAAGTTTAACAAGTTTTACAACCCAATTTCCGGCGGCGTGTAGTCTGGGAGAGCTGTACAATCCCGCATCCCATCTTTATTTCGTTTGTTTTTATGCATGTGCTAACATCTTATAAGCAACATGTGTGCAAGTTTGGCGCATGTTAAACCTGTTAGATCCATATTTTTTATTTGCGCTAGGTCGGGACATGCTAGTCATATAATATTTTAGTTGTGTCATATATTCAAAATTACTTGTTCCTTTTTAGTAGAAAATTGGGATCTGTTTTCCCCCTTTTTAGCAATAGGTATTCTGCTGATTTGGTGAAAAGTAGCATATCTGACTGACTTAGGATTTAGAATGACACAAGCATACAGTTCTCAGGTACCTATAGGTCAAGGTTTGATTCTAGGGATCCTTCCAATTAAAAAAAAGTCAAAAATCTAAGCTACGCATCTCCTTATTTACTAAAACTTTCTTATTCAACGTTGTTTTAAACTGGCCGTCGAAATCGAACATTCGAATTAAGAACGTATTTTTCAAAATCGAAAGCCGTCCCCCTGCAGCTGCGCGGCCAAGGTCAGTGGCATTGTGCCGAGTGCATTGCCCAAAGACGTGGCGAAAAATACACACACAGACGCGCTGCCGACAAAAAGTATCCCAATTGCGCGCAAAGATTAGATATGTTGGTAGAGCGGGAACTTGGCTGATAAAGGTTTGAATTTGCATCAGTGCGACTTTGAAACGATAATAAATAAATAAATAAATATCAGGGGACAATGTCACACCAATTGACCTCGTCCCAAACTAAGCTCTAGGCTTGTGCTATGGGCACTAGACAACGATATAAATACTTATATAGAGAAATATATACTTAAATACATAGAAAACATCCATGACTCAGGAACAAATATTCGCGCTCATCACACAAACATCTGCACTTACTTTGAAACGATGGTTTGCAAAGGATGAATTTATTTGAATAAAGGTAAGATAGAGACCACATAAACGGGAAAGAAGGTGTACCGGTAGAAATACAGTTTCACGTTGACAAATGGTCAGAATTGATTTGGCATTTTGGCTCAACTCTTTTTTGCCAAGTAACCAATAAGCCCCAAAAAACCAAAATAAAAGTTAAATACAAGGAAAGAGTAGAAGCAGCGGGAAAAGTAGAGTCTCGAGTGCTGAGGAGCTGTACCGCCTCGCAAAGGCCAAGGATACATATTAGGAGTATATACTAACCTTCAGCTATAGTAGTAATAGTAACCTAGAAGTAAAGAGACACCAAAAAAAGAGGGAAGAGGAAGAAGTAGGTACCAAATTATGTAAGTAGGTATAGGTACCAAGGTATGTAATTTAGGTTGGACGGGCTTGGACTTTAAAGCAAACAAAATGCATGTCGTATTCGTATTCAAAGTATATAAATATGCTCCGTAAAAAAGAGTTAAATAGGTAGGTATTATATAATCATGTTTATTAACTGATTGGTCAAAGCAGCAGTTATCGCGCTGAAACCAAATTGATTGCAAACAAATCTAAAGTAGCTTCTTATTTTCGAACCAGAAAGTGCATCAAGCTTATATAATCTTTGGCCAAAAAAACAACCATTCAAAGTACCCGAATTGCACTCACACTCGTACACGCACAAATACTTACAAACACATCAAACTCAAGTCAAGAGCAAGCGGGTAAGGTCATGGTTACTCTTTCGGCGACTTCGGCTTTTTTCGGCTGTTTTCGGTTCCGTTCGGTGCGCCGACGCCGGATTTACAGCACAAAGTTATCTTATGCCATCAACAGGTATATAGTAGACGTCTCTTTGTATGTTCATAAGGTTTGTTTTTAAATGGCAGGGACTTAGTGAGTTGATCAAGCAGTTTTGTGATGACTTTTTTAAATTTAGAATCGAGCAATGGGTGTTTAGGATGCCAGGTAGAATTTAGGCGACCAATAAGGTTACGGGTTTTTGGAATGGGTGTGTTTTTATTGGCTGTTATTTTTTGCTGAAGGTTTGTTAATGTTATGTATATGCGCTCCACGTGTTAATACATACCCAAGTAAAACTACTTAACTGTTTATTTATTCAGATGCACCTATGGATGATTTATATTATAGTAATAAAAAGGTTTAGTTTCGTTTTCTCGTTAAAGAATAGCTAGTTATGAGTGGGTTTGGGTTTGGTCCGTTACTTACGTAAGTTACCTTGGGAAGTAGGTATTTTTTTTATGATACGAGCTTTAAAACGGTAAATACTTCCTATGAGCATTTTAAAGTAAGAAAGAAAATGCAATTTTGATTACATTAATAATCTTCGTCATCACTTTTTTAAATGTTTGTTGACTTTAATACATTTTTCTTTTTATTTCCGACGACCTCAATATTAATTAAGTAAGTACTAATTTTAAGTACTTACTTAATTAATATTGAGGTCATACTGATGCCGAGTAATTTATAAGTACTGACATTATATAGAGTATTAAAATCTGAAATCATTAATCTAGTAAGCTAGTAATTACCTAGCTCATTACCAAATTATAAAATATTAATCGCTTTTATAAAAAATTAAGTATAGTTGTAGGCATCCAGCGCAACCTTTTAAATTATCCTCCAACTGTGCTTAACATAAATCTCATTATGATCATTATAATACACAATTCAGTGCATTACCCTAAGTTCATTGACATTATCCTTCAATATTTATCCGTATACAAAAATAGCACCAATACAACTACCAAATTGTTGCCGCAGACTGGTTTAAATTATTTTAAAATACCAATTTAATAATACCACCAAAAATCCGACAACGCCTCATGCCCTTAACAAATTAGTACGTGGATAAGGGGTGTGTTCATTTTGAGGTAATAAAAATAATTTGGTAAAGTCTGAGCCTCTTTTAACCAGTTTTCTTTTTAAAACCACGGCCTTGGGAGTTGGAACCAAGCTTACAGCCAGGACGAAAAATTAAACAGGTAAAAACTAAACTCAGTTTAAAATAAGTGCAATAGGTAAGTACTAATATTGTCTCATTATTAGTTTTAAGTATTATTGAGTTTCTTAGAAATAGAAACAAATAAGAAAACCGGAGTCCTTTAGTAGGTAAGTTATATACACCGTGTTTTTTTTTTGTTTTACGATAACTTCGGCATATTACTAGGTATATCTATAGAAACTAATTGGTAGATTAGATTAGAAAACATATTTTTTTCAGTTTAGAACAAAATAATGAAATCTTTTATCTTTGGTCATTCTAAAAGGGCCTTTAGAGTTACCTAGCTAATAATCAGTGTCAAATACGTCTATGTTGGCGTGACATACACACACAAGTAAAGATAACACTTGACAGGTAGATACAAGTCACTTTTGTTAGATTGACGCGTATACAAACCTAACAATTGGAAACTCTTTACTCATACGTATTAAAAGAAAATTGTTGTTATCAATTAAGAGCCTTTTACACTAGTTTAACGTGATTAATTGATTGAATTTAAAAAATAAATATCTTTACGTAACACCTGGCCATAATGTGAGTTTTATCGCACGCTGCGCGCACGGTAAAACTCGCATTGTGGCCAGGTGAAGACGTAAAATTGTGTACTCATCACGGGCAGTAAAAAAGAAAGCCCTCTATCGCATATTTACAACCCTCGCCTACGGCTCGGGTCTCAAATACCTGCGATTTCGGGCTTTCTTTCTTTTACAGCCCTTGTTAAGTAATGTACTATTAAAACCGTTAGACTTATCATTTGTCTGTCTTGGGGAAATTAACTATGTTTGACCTAAAGAACGTTCCCTTAAAGTTATCGTAAATAAAAAAAAACACGGTGTATAGGTACTATAACTGATAGAGTTGACTGACAACCCTAATTAGTTTCTTTTAATAAAGTTTCAAAACGAAAGCTTATTGTGTGAAGAGCTTTCCTGATTTCTGATAACAACGGAGAGAGAGGTGAAAAATGGCGACATGATTGCTTACGTAATAAGTTTATATATAATAAAACAGAACAAATAAACCCATAAAAAGTAATTGGACTGGTTAATTAAAATATAAAGTTACGTGTAACAACATACCTAAAAATAAATAACATGGTGTAACAAAAATAAACAAAGAAATGCCAGTTCAGAAAAATGATTAATGAGAAATTTGATAAGCCCCATGTTTGGGCGCCAAATGCTAAGTAAATGAAAGGCATAGTAATATTATTTTAAGATTAGACGTTATAATAACTGTTTTTTTACCTGCATATTTAAATAATAATATTATGAAAACATGTAGGTATTATAAATTTAATAACAACTGCACGTAAAATATCTGTTGAAAGAATTACGCGCGCTACACTCCAATTTGCGGTCACCAAATTACCTGTCAGTTTTGTCTGAATGGTAAATTCGAGATGGGACATTTGGCTGATGGACTGTCAAACGCCTCATTTTTGGGGTTCTCTATTGGAAACCCAGCATCTGTTTAAAATTATTGTCTAAAGCTTAAAAACAAATTTAAACATATCAACGGGTGTATTAATCAAATTGTTAGATTGTACCAACTTAGCTACGATCTTACCTTGTATCGTAGGTACTTAGGTAGGTACTGTATTGTGCTTCCACATATTTTTTCGATTTGTCAATTTTATGATTCCATATGAATTGAATTGGAATTTCAATTCAACGGACAGTTACACCCTTATTATAGTGTATCTTGTAATAATGCAGTTTTATGGATATTAAAAAAAAAAACTTAATAGGGACAGGAAAATCAAAAACTATATTTGATATTTTCTATAATTTTGCCGAGTGTTTACCATGATAGAGAAAGCGTATTTTAAGCTACTGTGGGTTCCATCTATTGCCATCCATTCCCAACCCATTGATATTGATATATTTAGAATTAACTGAACTATTTAGACTTGTTTAAGTCTTATTTTAGTGACAGTAAATTTGGTCTATTTTAGTGAATATGTTACCTTCCTTCATAATTTATGGGCAATTTCATATCCTTCATGCTCACGAAATAAAAATAAACTACTTACACAGAACCCCAAACAAGCCTAATTATCACGCCCTTGCCCACTTTTGGGACTGGGTCTTGAGGTAATGCGGTCACGGACATGTGGTGGACGTCCTTACAAGTTGACAGCACAATTTGACGTGTAATTAGAACCTGAATATAAACCACCAGGTCCGAAGTCTATTCTTTAGGTCCTGAATAGCTCGGGGCTTGCTCTTACAATGTAGGCCAACGTTTTTAAAAGGAACCAATCTACCTTATGCCGATGTTCATTTTATGCGTTTTTTTACTTAAGTCAAAGGTATTGTAGAGGAAGAAGGTCAGGTACCTAATGACCTCTACCAATATTCAAACTACGGATAGATTGGGCTAACCTTTTGAACACCATACGTCGTTAAATGTGTCACTCACACGCAAACATTGCTATGCTATGCAAATTACAGCTTAATTCATATGAAACAAAGTCTGTGGCCGACGGTGGCTGCCTCAGGGGCACGTCTTTCAGTTGACGGCCAAAGCCGTCTGTGGTGATCAAAAGGCGTAATAGGTAGATGAATGTAGATAAAGAAGCCGTCACTCTGGCGCTTACGTATTGGTCAAAACGAGACAGGTGCTTTATCCACGTTTATCCACATCCATAAAATTTAGTAAATCGATTCTGACTTCACCAGCGAGTTGACGCGTCAGTGCAGCATATTCTTATATTTAACATGACCGTCTGTCATCATAACATGTCGCCCAAAATGATAAGTGTAGGCAGTCCATCTTATTTAAATGAACATGCTCTTCAGCTTTATCACAGATACTTATCGAAGTCTTTTTTAAGTTCACATGCAAGCGAGACAATTTTGAAACTCGTAATTGATACGAGTAAATCGTTGTAATTTTCAATCGAAGTTTCTACTTCTTTTATTTTGCAAATTTTAGATTTTTTTAAGGGCCTGGTGGTTTAAAATGGACCCAATCAGAAGATTCTTGGTAGCGAGCGCGTTAAAAGATACGCATTCAAGAAAAAGGATTCAATCATGATTACGACACCTTGTTCGTTATTCATTGATGCGTCAACCATGTTCCTTGCTATGTATTATTGTTTATTGCGAGTCAATGTATAACACACATTATCCAAATAACTTAGGTTTAGGTTGCGATTAAAATAAAACAAATCATAATTCAACAAATGAATGAAATTTATTGTATACAGGTTTTAAATATCCTCGCACAATCTTACACCTGCCTAACCAGCCATCTCAAGTTAACGTAAGATATAAAGATCTTATAGATAAAGGACATACATTTGGAAAAATCTTCACTTCAAAATGATGCTACATAAGATACGAGTATACGTAAGAAATTTCGTATAGCAACTTCGGGGAGGATTGGTACGTTGGTCGGTGTTGCCAAGGGTGAAAACGAACCAATCCAAAGAGCCCCACTATACGACCGTCGTCTACAATTCCACAATGTCAAATCAACTTGTGCCGCCTAGCGGCGTATTTGGACGTTTTTAACTATCAAAGTGTCAGTCGATTTGTCGTAAGCTAAGCTTTTTTCGAATTTTCGCACCTTCTATAAATTTGACTAGATTTAATACAATTAAGTTTTGCCAATCACGTGATAACGCCAATTTTTTCTAACAATTCGAGTTGATTTTTAACAAATCACAAACCATCACTTTAATAAGGAAGTGAAAATAAAATATAGTGAAAAAAATATCGGAATGCTCTAATTACGCATTCCATTTCTAATTAATTCTGTTAAGAAAACTAAACAATGATAATTATATAAAACTAAAGGAACAAAGTAACAAAAAATATAGAAGCGAGTAAGGTATATTGAAAAAAATATTCCATTAAAACTTGTACTCAATAATTAAATAACAATATTATAATTTGATCTTGTTAGCTCCTTTAGCAGTTTAGGTACTTATGATATAATAAAAAAAACATGAGCCTTCAATCAATTATTAAGGAAATAACAGCGTCTTCTAAGTTATACATTGGTCCGTTTCCTGATTTTTAATCATTTTTACAATGAAAACACTCAAAAGAGGTCGTAATTTGCAAAAAAAGTCTTCTTTAATAAAGAAAATTCCACAGCAGTGTGATGTTACTTTGTTAAAAGCGTTTTTCCTTTTTTCTCTAATAAATACATGAAAGTATTTCAATTTTACACTACCCTCCTTTAATAAAGATAACATTATATTTAATATGTCTAAAATTAAATGCTTCGTGTTGTACATAATTTAAAAAAAAATCGTGAGAACTTTCCACTCACGCTTATTTCGAATCCTTAACTGTCGTACCTTTCCATAATAATTCTAAATGTCAATAATAATAAGTCAATTATTGTAGTAATAGTACAATAATTATTAAAATTAATCCTCTAGAAATACATACAATTGTAAAGGAAAACAATTAGTGACAATAAAGGTGAAACTTACATTTACTTACAGGAAACGCATCGGTTCCAACAACCTTGCAATCAGGCTAGCAACACTAAGTACTTCGTAGTGTTGCCACTAGCAACATGATTTGACTGGCAACTTAACTGTGTTGCCAGCAGATAGAAAACTCGTCTGGTAGGCAAACAGCCCACTACACAAATACAGGCATAAAACAATCATGCGTACGACACTTGCTCATAAATAGTACTCCTGGCAACATTTACAAAGTCAAAAACGTTCCATTTCTAAATTCAAATATCGAATCGGGATTCGAAAGTCAAATTTAAAAATTAAAAAACGAACGCGTTCTTCGCGCTGTTTTTTTTTCCTAAAGAGTTTGGAAACATGTGATAAAAATGTAAGTTTAAAAAATAAACACATCAATAAAAATGTCTCATGGAATTTTTAAGGTTCACTATGTTTCTAGAAAAATGCAACTTCCCTTCATTGTCTTTTTTGTTCCTGGACCAGTCGGGGACTGTTCGAGATTTAACCTAACCCTTACGGCAAAATTGTATTACATTTACAAAAAAAAATAACAAAAATATTAAAGAATTACTACCGGCTACCTATTAATTAAAAATTAAGCTATGTATTTTTAACTAAAATACTTAAACTATGTGGAAAAATGATTGAAACAATATACAATAAAAATGATTCACTAATAAATCCAGCAATCTCTTGGCAATGCTTCGCGTTACTTTTGTTTTTTTAATACGTTCGGAAACGCTCACAAAATACAGGCTGAATATTGTTCTAAAATTTAAACGGCGTGAAAAACAAAAGGAACGCAACGCTGACGGTTTACTAAACAACACATCGACCATAACATTTTAATATTGTTTGATCAAAAGTGTGCATTTGTAGCCTAGAGATTGCCGTATAACATTGTAAGTGTTAAGGCGGTGTAAACCATTTTGTACAGGCCGAACCATTGACGCCATCTGGCGTCACTAGTTTCTACTACATATCAGTCGCAACTCTCTTTAACCGGGCATCGAGCCCCAAACACTTTGCACAAAAACAATGACATGTATAACATCTCAATATAATATTATAATTGTAGGTTATTAAAAAATAAAGCCGCTTAAAAAATAACTAACGTTACAAATAAGATTAAACAACATAATGATTTGTTCCCGATGGAAAAAATATTTATATTATAATTAAAAAAATCTAATAACATTCTAAACGGAATGTTTATTAAAATCTAAAATTCTCTTTGCAAATTGTCCCATCCTATGATTTCTGTACAGATTTACACGAGTTAACCGTCTCTTTAAGCTATCAACAATGGTCAGGCATAACACACAGATTCATGTAGGTACGTATTTTTGAAATAAGAATTAATTGTTCGATTTTTGAATTTGTAAACGCATTTAAACCGAAAATGCGGTCCAGGCTGGCGGTGACGTCACGACATGGCGACGAGTTCAGTACATCATACGTTTAGATAAATGCATATGATCCAAACAAACACATATTTAGGATTACACCTAAACATTAAAGACATCGAAATGATGCAGATAAATAAAAATGTAAGATGCTATCGACTAGTAAATTTTGAATATAAAAATTTTGTTTTATTTCTCGAGAATGCATTCGACATCCCGGCATTTGGGATATGTATTATGTTTTGGATATTTCGACCGTAGTTTGAATTCTAGTAAATGTAGACGTCTATACAGTCACGTGTGAAGAACAAATAAGAGAAATATCGAGATGTCGAGAGTATTCGAACGTAGTCCTATTTTGCACATCGTGGTCTCCGAAGAAAAAGGTAGGACATATAATTTTAACGTGTATATAATATAATATGTATATTTCAATTACATACATAATACAAAGACTTCTTAATTTTCATGAGGCGCACATTTACACATAACTTACAATAAGTAATAGTTACGATAATTTTATATCCAAATAGTTTTTACCTAAATTTTACTTCTTGGGAGAGCGTATACATTTTTCATTTCGTACTTCAATAATATATTTTCGATTGAACACCAAAAAATTTCACAAATTTGAAGATATCATTTTTTTTGAGGATTTTTGGGCTAATAATTTTTAAAGTCGACAAGAATATAATAATGGTTATCCATATTTTTGTATAGTCGATAAAACATTTAAAACTTGGACCATGAAAAATAAGAATATATTTTCTTAAGATACAATAATAGTACATAAAATATATAAGTTCACTAGATGTATTAAAGTACGTACGTGTATATATGGTGTACGGCTCGCCAGACCGCGCTTGCAATATCCTAAATATCACATTCAGTAATATGGAAATCCACGTGTTATCTTAGACACACTTTAAATTACTATTTTATACAAAATAATAATTGCACATAAGTCCTTCCGTGCGCTGTCCGCTAAGACAGACCGACCCACCCATAGCGCTAATAATTTCATTCAATATATTACCTATCTAATTATAAAAACACCGCACAAAATCTGCAATAGTTCACTTAAAAATCGATAACATTTACACTCATGGCTAGCTTTATAATTAATTTGTTACATTGTTTTTTTTTCACTTAAAATTATTTAAATAGTTAATTTTTATAACGTTAACTTTTGGTTGTCTTTTACTTAAACACAAGGTCAAAAATGAGGCGTCAAAGTTTTGCCAGGATTTGACGATCGTCCATCCGTGGCTTGCAGTGCGATCCCGCTCGACCCCCGACGAATATCATAGACATCAAAGAAATATTAAGTAATTTTACAAAGCGCCCGTCGAAGGCAAAACACTCCTCCTCGGGGCTATCTACAGCCGAACAGATTAACATTAGACGACGCGAAACTAGACACCTAGAGTACCTAGATAGTACTTCCAAAGAGCTCAACCCTCCCCGAATTACACTGTAAGTCACAAACGATGCTCCGAACATCTTACGTCGGGACTAAACCTATTTATTGTGATATCTCATAGTAAAGCTGTGACATTGAACTGGGTGTGACTGTAGGTAACTATTGTGTATTTGGTGAATATGTGAGTCGACGTATACGTGAAACAGCTGGACTATAGACGGAAGCGGAACGGAAAATGGACACTACGACAGATAGCTATAGATGCGATTACCGTGAAATAAATGCGGACCAAGATGCTTCAGAACTGTACGAAAAAAGCCAGTAACTAACGTTATTGTCACTACAACAGTATACACGTAAATAATGCATGAGTTTCGTATGAAAAATCCTTACGAAGTAGGTTCTATTGCACTCTAATGTATGTATCAACGTAGAAACTCGTTCAGGGCACACCTGGCGGCGGCACAGGCACAGCATAGATCCGACCGGTGTGCGAAACGGGCCCGGCGGGGCCCAGCGCGGCCCGCGAGGCCAGCGTGGCGGCCCTTCCCATCGGAATGTACTTTACAACAATTATCACAAAGGCTGAGGAGATCGGAACGTCTCGACGCTTCAGAATCCGTGGGCGAACACTCAGAGTCACGTATCACTGGAAAAGGTAGGGCGGGCAACACTAGGCGCGGTCAGGAGGTGCTGCGGGCGGCGCTGGCGGCGGCGTGGGCGTCCCGTTGCGCGGCCGCAGCTTATCGGCGCGCAGCCGCTGGACCGCCTCGCGCATCTCGGCCGCGAGCGCCCGGTCCGACGAGTCCACGCGCGCGCGCCGCGCCGGCGGCCCGTCGTCCTCGCCCGTGAGCCGCCGCAGCAGGCTCGGCGCGTCGCCGGGCGCGCGCGCCTCGCCGGACAACCGCTGCAGCAGCGCCGCCCCGGGCCGCTCCAGGCTGGAGCGAATGATACCCTCTAGGAAGGAGCCGTTAGCCGGTGGCGGCGCCTCCTCGCGCAGTCGACGCATCATATGGGATGCGTACAGGTCAGGTGCGGGAGGCGCTGGGAACCCCGCGCCGGCCCAGAAATAACTCGGAGGGTATCCGGGCGTCTCTGGTCCATTCATCCCGTTAGTGAATGGCTTACTCATTGGCTTCGGCGGCGGAGGCTTCGGTGGCTGCGGCTTAACGTCTTGTTGAGGCTTGGGCTCGCGTTTGCGAGGCCGCATCAAATGACGCTCCTTCACCTTGTACTCGAGGGTAGAGTGAGGCACACCGTAGTACGAACCCGCGCGGTGCACCGACATCTCCCCCCGCTGCACCGCCTTCACCGCTTCTACAAGACTGTCCCTGTCGTAATTCCTATACTTTCCCCTTTTCGGTCTGGTGCCTTTCCCTGTAGCAGGTTGGCCGTTGTTATTCATCGAAGCGCGAGAGTTGCTTGGGGCTGAGAAATTTCTAGAATTATCCGGAGGAGTTTTAATAACGGATACGTGTCTGTCCTGCTGGTGGCGCATGAACGCCAGCTCCGCCTGTTGGTGCGGCCGATCCAGCGGCTGCTGGAACTTTTGGCTGATGCTCTTGGCTATAACGTCGCTGAGCGACGTGAACAGGTGCTGAGTAGACGGTGGATCAGCGAAGACTGTCGCAGGCAGGAGAAGGGAGGGCTGTGTGAGCTGTGGCTGCGGTAAATGCGGAGTTACGGGAGTGACTGCTGTGGCTGGTGTCGCAGGGGATGGGCTTTTGTCGTCTGGGGGTGGGAATGTTGGTATTTTTAGTATTACAGAGGGGGGTGAGTCGGGTCGTTCGGGGTCGGAGTCAGGGTCGGAGTCGGGGGGCTCGGCGGTGAGGCCGAACTTGTTGACTTTGTTGCGCAGGGTGGAGCGCGGGATCCCGTAGACGACGGCGGCGCGGCGCGTGCCCAGCCGTCCCGACTGGATGTCCCGCAGAGCTGACTGGAGCTCATCTTCCGTGTAGGTGCGCCGCGCGCTGCTGTTTCCGGCGCCTGCGCCATCGACCATTGCGCGTTTCAATCTGGAACAATAAATAAACTTTCGTTACCTATAAATTTGGGCCGTTACTGTCTTAAAAAACCGCTAGCAAATTGAGGGAAGATGGCTTTGGTGCAATAATTCACAACGATGAAAAAAATATCAAGCAGATTTGTTGAGTGATTATTTACTTAAGTCATTTAATATACTCAGTTCATATCAAATTAATCATCAATTCTAGAACATACCTAACAAATTAGCAGCAGAACATAAATCTAAATAAACGCATGAGAAATATATTTTTCATATGAAGATATTATTATTATTTAAATATTTAATGGCGTCTACATAATAACGTAATTTTGCCAATGTCAAGTATATATAAGCAACGTTGTACGGTGAATCCTGTCCTGTCGTCGAAGTCTTCCAGCCATAGACGTTATGGCCCTTGAAGATGGCGAGCATCCACGTCAATGGCTTGGTGTGATCTTGACCGCTTCCTCATTTGGAACCATCTTATCACTGTTATTTTATTCAATGCAAATTCTTCATCAATGTTACAAGTTGTCCCACAAAACTGCTCTGGATTTGCGAACCAAAATCAACGATAAGGAAATTTACAAAAAGAATAAAAATGTACAAAGGTTTTCAGAATGACAGCCAGCCATAGACCAAATAAAGCTAGAATGATCCCTCAATTAATATCTACCATTGTAAGCTTTTTCAATAGTCTAAATTTCAGCGCCATCTAGTTTCACCATCCACCAGATCATCAACTTTACTCGCTCCCGTCATATCTAAATTAATATTACAGTATGAAGCAGCGCAAATATATTTATCAGTCAATATGGGTCAACACCTGGCCAACGGTTCACAATCGGTCAAAATTTATCGTCTAAATTCAATATTTCAAAACACGAACCACATTAATCCGAGATAAGGCAAAGGCGAAATATTTACCCCGATAACGGCCAGTATGAATCCATCTTTATATTTTCCCTTCTTTTATTTTTCCCACCGTATCTCAAATTAAACTTTCGATCCCTATCATTACAGTTTGAAATTGCTTGGAGGATGCCATCGTCTTCAGTTTCATCTTGTGTCTCGGTTTCTTATTTTTCGTTATGATTGACATTGGATTCTGTGTTCTATGTAGAACCTTCAGGGTGTTGTTTCGGTCGAGTGCGTGCGAGGATACAAGGTCGATGCACCGACTATCGGTGCATTTTTATTTGTTTTGGCGAGCCATGCGACCCAGATCGTGGCTGCAGAATGAATTTATTCTGTTATCGATTCGATATTGTGTATAATATCGGTGCTGAAATCGAGTTGTCTTTATTCTAAAGAGCTGATGCTGAGATTAAAATAGGGGTTACTGCAGGTTGCTTGCAGCTTTAAGTTCAAAGTTTAATTTGGATTCTTAGCTAAATTAAATTGAGCTAGATGCTAGCTGAGGTATCAAAAGCTTTAGTTAGTTTTGAGGCGTTATTACAAGCTTTACAGAGTTATATAACTCCTTTAGCTCTATTTTTTATACTTACTGAAACTTGGCAGGTTACAAGAGCGCATAATACAGACTTTGTTCAGTTTTAGAGATAACGACTCTTATATCTCATAGTTGGATAATAACATATTTCACTATAGATAAGTCTGTGTTCGGTAAAATTTGAATATCTTTGGTGAGACACCAACCCCGATCTCACAATCCTGACGTACATAGCGTAGCGTTGATGACACCCGATGATGAAGAACCTCTTTGGCTTTGTAATGAATGCCGAATTGTAACCTGTCACTGTAGTGATATAGGGGCCAGCCAGAACAACACTAAATTGAATCACTTTTACTAAGCTATAATGCAATCTCAAAAATAATTAATAAAAAGTGAAACATTTCTAAACCCTGCTAAGATAACAAAAGCGACTACCTACAGTCGTTTTATAAGACTTTTCCAAAACGTGTTAAAAAGGAATTCTGCCAAATCCACTAGTATTTAATTCTTTGTCGACTAGTTTCTAAAAATCAAGCTATTATTGCTGCTTATTGGCGATAAACTTTGTTTGGGGCACATACTTTGTTCTTCAGGTCTCTAGTTTAGGGGGGCTTAATTTGAATATTTTAATAAACTATTAAAATCCGGATGATTACGTGCCTGTTCTTCGTACTGTAAGTTGTTTCTTCTCCTTTTTACTGGATATTACGGTCATATCCAATTTAAGAATTCAATTTACATTGTCGTAAACTATAGTCATTATAGCCTACGTTACTTCCACAATAAAGACGAATATAGCAAATCTTTGTTTTTAATCCTCCGCCGTTTAGGGTACGGAGCGTGCTAAAGATTATATATACATACATGCATACACTCGAATAACATAATTCTCCTTCTGATGCAGTTGGGTTCAAAGATACGCAAGTCCTGCAGCTTATATTTCAGCAACGAGATAAAAAATATTTTTAACCTAGAATAAGAACTCTTACTGCGTCGTGGGTGAAAAATAGGGCGTTGTACTTTAGGTCAACGTCATTTAATCTACGTTCTGAACTTTTGGTTTATCATATGAATAACAAAAGTATGAACATTTCCTTGTTTCGTTTATGTATTGGTTTATCTAAATGACGCATTTAATTTAGTTTGCAGAGTCTTTGACCGCCGCGAAAATATTGCAGAGAGAAGTGCATCCGTAGGGTTCCTTGGATTATTCTATTTTTTATTTTCTTCTTTAGCAAAAAGTCGCGTGCGCGTTTTGTATGAATTTTATGGAGTTGCTTAGGAGTTTTTTTTTTGTCTTTGGTGATATGGAATTCCTACTAGGGCTTTAGAAACGACCATCAAGTCCGTCATTGCTGGCTGACGAGGAGCGGCGTGAGAAACTCTACAGAAAGTCTATGATGAAAATGATTTTTGGAAATATTGATTTGCCATTAAGAACTAATGTTTTTTTTAGTGTATTCTAATTCCAAGTTTTGTTGAGCCTCTGCTCTTCACTTTGTAACTACAGTGAAAGGAAGATAATTGAATCCTGTCACCTCTCATGGCCGTTTATAACATATTATAACATAACCTATTCTTCGGTTTGAGGTTATAATTTTTACTGAAGGAATGACTTCTTATTTCGTCTTACTTTAGTCTTAGATAAAAAGATTTTCCCAGTTCCAAATGGTGATATTGGCGTATGAAACCAAGTATAAAACCTTTTCATTTGAAACCTTTTTGCTCTGTGAATAGAGGAACCCAGAAAGAAATGTCCGAGTGAGTCAATGTAAACAGCCAGCCCCTGTTGGCCGAGCACTAAACTCTTTCCGAGTTGTCATTAAATTCCAGGGCATTACCCTTGATACCAGTTCCTTCACTCCGTATTTGTCAAGTTTCGAAACTCAATAATAATGATAAGGCCTACATTAGAGCTCTGCTGTTTATTAGTTAAAGTGGCCATTTTAATGTTTAATTGGTTGTTATTGCCAATAACAGAGTTAAGGAATTGAAATAGGGTTTTTTAAACCTGATTTTGAACACAAAGCGACTTGTTATTTTCGTTCAGCCAATATGAAGCTGTTTGAATATTAATTAAATGGTTGGAATTTATATTACTAAACCGGAATATCGTTGTCTCATGAGTCTTTGTTTTTCCGTAGTTACAGTAAACGTAACAAAATGGTGCTAACACCATTCTAAGCTTTAACCTAAGCTTTCATTTGAAATGCAATCTGTCTGTTGTTGTTACGGCTCATTTTACGACCCCATCTCCTTGACATAATGGTTCAGATTACTCCAGATCGAATGTTTCAGCAATACTTGTGGGTTGAACTCAGCGTACGGTTGGCCATAACTTGTAGCTGCATAATTCAGTGCTTCGTCACTTTAAGGTCCTGTTTGAACTGCAGCACTAATCTGTCGAAGGCGTCAATGTGACAAACCACGAAGATACTAAGATACTAAGATACTAGCTAGTAATAAGACTGACTGCACCACACCACAAGTGTGTTAGGAAGATTTCTGGTTTTTATTCGTTTGTTAGTCCTTTACCCCAAAATCATAAATTCCATGTAGCAATTCACAGAATCGCATTTCACCTCGAATCAACAAAATTTCAATAGAATCTTTTACTTGGAGAAATATTTCGCGTGGCTTTTTACATTAATATAATTAATATGTAGCATTTAATTTTTCTTGTAATATTTTACCCTAGACGCATTTCGTCGCGATCGATGTTTGAGTGGGACTCTATTTAATGTGCCGCGTTAATTGATGTTCGCACTAAAATTCTGTAATATTTTTTTTAAAACGCGTTTTGTACCTGTAGTTTAATGTCTTAAATGTTATCAAAGTCATTGAACATTCAATCATTCATTCAGTATTTTTTGAGTCATTGTTATCTTTGTGACTAATAAATATTAGATGATATTCTGTCATTGCGAAATTGAAGTACAGTGACATTAAAGTAGGATACAATAGTTATTATTATAATTATATAATTCAGTATTTGTGAGAAAATACGGAGCTTGAACCTAGCTAAAAAAAATGAAAAAGGTACATTGCGACTAACGATATTGTCTAATACTGAATTAGACGATTAGGATACAAAGCGAAAATGTATCACACGATCGAGACGAAATGCGACAAAAACTTATATATCGACAAAAATATGACGATTGAGGCACAACGCGATAGTTAAATGCACGATCGAGGTGAAATGCGACTAAAACTTATAACGACTAAAACAGTAAACGATCGAGACACAACGCGAAAATTAAATATACGTTTGAGGTGAAAAGCGATTCGGTGAACCGCTACAAGGAATTTATGCTTTTGAGGTAAAGGCCTAACAAACGTTTTTATTTGGCATGAAGTAGGAAATAGAGCTCACGATTTACACTGGACCGCATAACTAATGGTAAGTATAACACTTTTAAAGAACATGTCCTATAAAGTGTGATACTTAGTTTTGCGGCCCAGTATAGTTAGGTATGCAACCGTGTTTGTTTGGTTGTAATGAATAAAGATACAATTCTTCGGGAATTAATCCTCGTACTTCTGAAATGGTTTTATTACCATTCAGTCAACAATATCTTTACCATGACAGACCATATTGTTCAAATATTGTGTTTAGATTTGCCCTAACATCTTTCTTTCATCGCTAAGTGCAAACAGAAAATGTTTTGTTAGTGATATTTATCCTTACCATCAGAGCACATAATAATCCAGCATTTATCAAAGACACATGTTGTATGTACATGTTTAGACATTTACAATCTAACACCCTAAACAGTAGGGCATTAATAACCCATTTGTTAATTTGAAACCGTAAACAAAGTCAGCCATTTTATAACAACGCATATGCCCATCATGGCGTCGTCTGTCAAAAGTTCGTCGACCTCAATCGTTCAGTTTCGTTTTCATGTTTTAATGGGTGCGTTCACATCTCATTGTTTGTGTAATCCGACCGTGTAGGAAGTTTCAGTGTTGCCAGCAATGCGGTGACCATGGCGAATCGTTAATAGACTTCCTAGTGTTGCTAGTTCCTATTTATTTGGATAGTTTTTGATAAGGTTTTATGGGCTATTCAATACAAGCTCCGTTTATGTTTCTGTGCGTAAATTAAGAGGAAACGCGAGCAACATTGCCCATAAAATACCTTCCATGGGAAAAGGATTTAAGTTTTTTTTTAACGAACATTAGGTACTCACAAAGCACATTTCTTGTTCGGTATTTTATTTAACCAGTATGCCAGAAAGTAATTAAGTTTATCTTATTGAAAAACAGTAATGTGTTTAAAAATATAATAAATCAGTAACAAAGAGTTAATGTTGTTGTTTACGCAATAAAAATATTGGCAGTTATGATAAATATGTTGAAAATGCAATAAGTTATCAGTCAATAAAAATGCTTATATTTCTTCGGTTACATTCGAAAAAAAAATGAATGCCCTCGAGTATGACGAATGGCAAAAAGTAGTTCTGGCCCATTAGTTATATTAACTGCCTCTTTTTTTTAACTGGCAACACTGTTATTTACAGATCATTACACGCATGTTATTTGGGAATCATGTATAATGTCAAACGCCCAGTTGCATGAATATCGAATGTGATGTTGTTATGGTATTAAATAATATGGAAAATAATATTTTATTAAGCATTAAACATTAAGTGAACTGATGAACACTATATATGACAACAGGTAACGTTTATGTATATGTATAAATAGGTATTATAAATCCGTAACCAATAGGAATATAATTTAATCGTCAAAAGCACTAACGTGTTTATGGAGTAATAAATGTTTATTGGTTTGTTGATATGATTGGTACGTGATTTCACCAATTCTATTGATTTGTATACGTATGAGATTTATTATCAGATGCTATTGTCCAGTTCATTCAAAAGGATAACGTAGACTTACAGTTTGGGTACTATGTAGAAATCATGAAACTCCAAGTGAAACTCATTATAGGGTTTGGAGTTTTCACAGCACGATAATATTAAGACATATATGGAGTCGCCATTATTATCAAATCTCGCCCCAAACTCATACTCATACTCAATCGTTTATGTCATTTCTCAATTTGATTTTATTAATCATAAATTAACAATTCTTTCAATGTATAAAAATTGCTTGATATGCTTGCTCATGATCTGATGAAGGCATTATTCCTGTAGCTAAATTCATAATAGATATTGAAGGTTTAAGGTTTAAAGATATTTATTCTCAAAAAAGACATAAGTCACTTACATGAGAACACATTGCAAGTATATAAACTTAAATGTTCGTCCCAATTTATTTTTTTATTTTTATGTTCACTTAATGTATTTTTTTTTGTTATGTTGTAGGTAGGTAGGTAAGTAAGTTGTTTGTTAACTATTGTAAATATGCTGTAATAATTTGGTTTTAAATGCATTAAGTGAACTTACACGTTTTAAAGCAGACGGTAATTTATTATAAAGCTGTGCACCTTCAAAAGTAAACATTGTTTTCCCTAATTGAGTTCTTATCTTCGGTAATACTAAATAACTTGCGCGTCGGGTAGATCGTTTTGTTATTTGCTTCTTCTTCGTAAAGGATAGGTTAGTATGGAGTGAGCTGTTTAATATTTTCCTTACCAATATACAAGTGTTATATGTGTATAATTGTTTTAAGTTCATTAGTTTAGTTTCTTTATATATGAGTTTAGTGGGTGTTAAAAAATGGTAGTTAAATAGTATTTTTATGATTTTATTTTGCAGTCTTTGGAGTTCGGCTAGTTTTGTTTTGGCGGCATTGCCCCAGAGTTCTATTAGATAAATAAGATGGGGTTTGACAAGGGAATTGTATATAGTGTAGCGTATCCGATGTGGAATTGAGCTAGCGATGCGTCGAAGTGACCCTGTTAGGGACGATAATTTCGCTCGTATGTACTCAATCTGGTAATTCCACGTCAGACAGCTGTCAATTCGTAGGCCAAGGTATTTTTCAAAGGTTTTTTCCTGTAAATTTTCGTTATTGATTTTAAGCGGATTGTGAGAGGGTATGATTTTTTTTTTTCCTTGATTTGAAAATGACGTAGCATGTTTTGGATGTATTGATTGTAAGGAGATTGTACTGAAACCAAGAAAATAATTGATTTAGATCTTCCTGTGCTTTAAATATTATGTCCTCAATGGTGGACCCGAAATAGAATAAGCACGTATCGTCAGCATATAAAGATATATAACCATGTAACCCTATTTCGTGTATATTGTTGATATATATTGAGAACAGTAGGGGTCCCAAAATTGATCCCTGTGGTATACCACATGTCACTGGGCGCTTTGAACTTTGTGTTTCACTCATATTGGCACTTGTATACCTACCTACACGAGCTTTAAGACTGTATTTATTATTGAAAAAAATGTTTTAGGTAAATGTTTTATTATTCAGTTAATTAGCTTAAAGGGGGCAAGATTAAAAAACTGAAATCTAGCCACATTGGATTTTACCTATACCTACAAAAAGTACACCTTAAGAAAGGTATGGTATTATACAAAATAACTTTTATGGTTAAATTAAAACCCTTAAAATTGTCATCTTTTTCTATTTACTTACATTAATAATTCAATTGTAGAATTCAAGAAATATTTGAATATGAGTATGAGTATGACGCGAGTTTTATTATTAACGTCGACCCCATATCTTGCTTTCGTCTTTACCGGGCTATGAAAACTCTGAATCCTACTGTTAATATCTGTGTTCTAATAGGATGAACTTATAGGCCAAAATCGCTGCCGTAATGACAAAAAGGCGGCTGCGGCGACTACTACATTAGTCGAAGCATCGTATACTCTATTGGTAACCACATTAAATTTAAAATGCTTATACTATTACTATATAGTTAGCCACCTTCTTTATTACGGCAGATCGGCCGGCGGACTGTGAGTCTATGTTCCCCTATGCTCGAGTTCAAACGCATCCCCAGTGATTCAGATGTATAGTAAATCATGAATTAACTAATGTACCTATTAGAATACTAACTAAATTAGTTTTAATCGCTAAATGGATTAAAATAACGTGACCTTAATTCGTACCCAAAGCATTTAGCGTGATGGGGAAATAGCCTTATTTGGCTAAGTGCTTCGTGTTTATAATGCACTTGACCTATTTTATTTACCTTTATACGTAGTCGGTGACAAGAGCTTGTTTATTAAGTAATCTATTTATAATCAGCTTTAAATCAATATAGGGGAACAGTCTGTCAAAAATTGACCTAGTCCTTAGCCACTTACGGCCCCCCATACAAAGAAAAAGATGGGCAAAAATGTCCCCACCCACCAACGGAGATGAAACTCATGAAACATGTGCCAGTTTATAGATCTTTTCAACATGATGTATTTTTGCTATGGCGACGATCACTATATGTCTGGGGTTTTCTTGGAAATTATAATCGTATCGTATGGAATTTGTTTGAAAATGAACACATATATGGATGATTCGCCTTGCTTGGCCCTTGTTTTCATTAAAAAAATCCCATTGATTTTGCTACTAAAATAAGTATTTTGTCTTTTTTGGGTCCTAATGAACATATAGACATGCATCCCGTTACTGTTGGAGGGTCCATACAAAACTGCCCATTACCCTTTGTCATTGGAATATGAATCTGTAAGGAATGACGAAGTCAATTTTCTGATTAACAAAGGACACTACACTTTACTTTCTTTGCACTAGATCTTTATTTAAATGGCCGTATATTGTACTATAATTAGTACAAGGAACCTCGGGAGGCTAAACTAAGCCCCTTGCTTGTAAGTACTATGGGCAATAAACAACGATAGACACCCGGAAATATGGACGCCGGAAGGGTGTTCCATATCTTGGCTGTGGTGTGCGTATTAAAAAAGTTAAACTAGTAAAAGAGACGGCGCTTTTTTCCTATGTTAGGGAAGCATCTAAAGTTCCGTTGGTAAAAGAGAGATGGCGGGAGCAAGTTGTGCAAATCCTGCGCACACTCTCCGGAGTAACCTGTAAAATACGCGCAAGTGACCTTTTTCCTTTTATATTGCCTGGAGAAAGCAAAAGAGCCCACAGACCACCTGATGGATCACCTATAGTCAAAACTGTAGAGCTTCCTCCATACTATAAAATCAAGTTTCCTGGCGGTATACTGGGTGCCGCTGGTACTGACTCCGCATCTTAAGATTGCACTTGTCCAAGGACCTCTGAGCCATCTGTCAGATCCCTACTACAAACCTGACAGTGTGAGATGACAGGTGACATGTACAGTCAAGGAAATCGAATGACGTACCTTTTTCACTCTTGTCATAATGTGACTTAGACATAAAAAGGTACATTTTTCAGTTATTCCATTACATTGCGTGGCTGTTTATGAAGCCGTAGGAACGTATCGACCATGCAATATGGCTAATGAATTGTTACCTCACCTAAACTAAATAAAATAAGACAGTTTACATTCCTGAGATAGCAAATGGCCACTTACCGTCAGGTGACCTGGTTTCCATTACTTCCTTCATGCTCTAAAGACAGCCAGATTTTCGGTGTATTCGTATGCCTATCAAGAGTGTCGACTCCATGATATAAATAAGTTACCTGGCGGTATCCTTGGCATCAGGAGGGGGGGTTCCACTAGTGCTAGAGGTGGACTTCGCGCTGAGGTCCAGCGGCTGCTCTGCGGAGGTGGGTGACGCGCCCGGGGCTGACACCTTCTCCGCCTCTTGGAGCCTGGGGGAGAGAAGATCATAAAATAGCAGAACAATTGTCACTTTATTGGTGACGTTGAAGTATTGAAAATAGAGTAGTTCAAGAGAACCTGACACGCTTTTTGAATTTATAGTTCGTGTATTTTTAATCTAGTTTCGTCCAAACAGCTGTAGCGTACTGTAACTCTGATTTACGGGCCTAAGAAACTCAACGCGACTTCGTCAACAAATTGCGAATTTCCCGTTGTATTTCGTAAACATGTATTTGCCTCGTAGGACGCCCTACTCATATGCACATTTCTCAAGGATTTTTTGTATGAAGGTTCAAACGATCAACTTGGTCATAATCGCAAAAAGTTTACAAAGCATTCTTTTGGAAATCTGTCAGCGTAAAAAACACAACGCGGACAAACGCTGAGTCGACGTATTGTAAGCTTCAGTTATACTTAGCTCAGCCTAAACTCACTTTCATAAGCCAGTCAACTAATAAATTAAATAATTGTCTTTGCTAACAAACGGCTCGATTTAAACTTAAGTTAGCAAGTGAATAAACATTTAAACCGAAACGTTTCTGTCGGTCTGTTTCCACTTTGTTGTGAATGCCTTTACAATATCGTACAGTCGGCAAGATTTAACCGATCGTAATGAATAGGCTCGCTGTCAAACTGAACGGCCGTATGCAGGCGAACGATATTGTCTAGATATAGAGATGACAACGATCGGCGAGAAACGAAACAGGAGGCTTTCAAGACTTGTTGGAATTGTAATAAATAAATGAAAACTCTTCTAAATTAAATATTGTTTGCGAAGAGATTGTCCCAATTCCGTCTACTAATTTCTTTTCACGTTGAGACGTCAATGCAATGGCGATAATCCACTCAGTATTTTATTTATTCGAAGGAATGGATTAAACTTCAGTTTTGGAAAGGCTCTTGTGCTGGAATTTCATTAAATAAGTGTTCCAATAATGGTTCTTAGAAGAATAATGTTAGCCTTGTTTTGCATTTAGTTATTTATTTCATATCATCGGTTGTAGCTAACACTGGCTTGTCTTTGTGTACCAAAATCGTGTCACTAGGATAAAATAAACTTAATAACATAAGATACGGTCCTCAGGAGTCTGATTGGGCTGCCACGTATTCAAGTCAATAGAAAAACCATAATATACCTAGTATTAGCTCAGTTATAAGTACGACATACTTTTTTTAATAACGAGCGAACAAAATATGGACGTTCAATTTGAAAGGGACTTTATGGCAGGCCGCGTGTTAATGCTTTCTCAGGTTTTTGCTCCATGCTATTCGTAGAATAACAATGAGAAGAACAGCATAACCAGCACCTGTCTGTGAGTTCTCTGAATCGGACATCTACAAATGTATTGAAATTGTACTGAATATCGGCATAACATCGTCTCTCAACATCACGACGTCGAACGAAAAGCATCTCAATGCATTCAGACGACAAAAGCCGACGCGTATTGTGCCTCCTTGAGGTGACATAGCATTGAACAGTTGAATTTAGAACGCGCTAATGTAGTTATGTATGGCCAGTAACATGTACAATTTCTTGAAGGGCATTTAAAACAAAATCCATTTAATTCTCATATTTGAACTTAGAACACGTTGTAGCCACTTGTTTATATGTGGCTAGTGTATTCATAAAATTTTCTCCACACAAACAAAAAAATTAGAGTACAATAAATCATCTAAACAAAAAACGTTATTAGAAATTAACATTTCGTTGATTTAAGACAATTGTGTCTGCATCCTAAAGTGAATTTAACCCTCTGTTACAAATTTACAGTTACAAATGTTACAATCTTAAAGATTCTAAAGCCATTCAACCTCTTTATAAAAAGGCTACAGTGATATAATCTCAAGCAGCCTGTTATAGATTCCGAAACCGGATGCACATCCTCAGCCTGTTTTGTATAGAACATTGTGTGAGGGGGAAAAAACAGGCAATTTCCGATTGCCAGGATAATAAATAACTAGCTTTTGAACATAGAAACTCAAGTAATATTTTTTTTAGGTACTCGACCTAGTTTTGTTACTAAGTAATACTTTAAATGTAGTAGATTAATACTGAAATACGAAAATATGATAAACCGGTCACTCAAACTCGCGCTCTGAGGGTTTCGTAGTACTGAACAAATATATCGTATATTATACAGGAAAAAACTTATTAACGGCCGCATCTGACAGGTCTCAGGTTAGTTTAATAATGACACTTAAGTCGTTGAAGTCGTTCCTTGCTTTAAAAAAACATATACAAGTTTGAAAAAGGAATTAGCTATCGTTACTAATTATAATTAGTCTCTAAATTGTTTCTCTCTGTTTTCTAGTTTTGGAGATACATATACCTTGATTTTTAATTCCGTGGAACTCTGACTGCTGTCACATTCTGAGTTTTTAGGATTTTCAATAGTATTTAACATGATTTCAGTACATAAAATACATAATATGGATATGTAAGAAAGAAAAACTAAGGTTAAAAAAGCCCAAAGATTTGTAATAACAATGATCAGAATCATCAATCAATTAAAAAGACCAAGAAACGTCAGAATTCTATGGAATTAAAAATCAAAGAGTGTGTTTTGCCTTTAAATAGACAATTATTATGAATGTTCAGAGAAATTACAACAGAAATGTGTATCAGTTTGTTTTTTTCACCAATTTGGATACTTGCATTTCAGAATTCGGCAGTCTTTAGAATTCAGTTAAAAAGAGTGAGTGTTCATTTGTGGAAGGTTTTTATTTAATTATCTTTGTCAATAGTCAACGTGAATTGCGTAATGACGAGCATATAACCGCAAGGTCGTATCGTCGGTGAATTTGAATTTTAAATGCGCTGCCTATCTGCGCTATTGTTACGCGTTAGCGTCTATATTCCAAATACTAGCCTAAGTGACCTTGAGTACACTCGGGCTTAATAAATAATTAATAATGGTGCGTTATTTGATAACTTATCTAATGCGGAAGGCAGAAGGTTGTGCAGGGTACGTCCGTTACAACCGTATCGCCGCTTAACAGCAGTTTTTGCACTGTGAAATTATTAGCATAAAAACATTCTAAGTATCTCAATCTTGCAATCTTGAGACCCAAGTACTAGTGATTTGCCAATTCTCGACATTCTCCATAAGGGGTCCAAAAGGAGCGTTCTTCCCGAGAACTCTTGAGAACGGTGCATCTTTACTTAGTGCTTGATTTACTAAGGCTACGTCCAACGTGAACACCTGTTTTATTTCACTTTATTTGTCGTTATAGTACCTAATACACAGTCAGTATTATTTTTAACTAGCTATTACGGTTCGCTGAGAGACACGGACGGACGGACAGCGGAAACTTAGCGGGTATCTAATAGGGCACTTGGCACCTTGGCACCCCTTAGCTTAAAGCTGACGAATATATTTAAAGTCATTGACTCTCAAATTTAGCTGGCTCCAAATGAAAACCAGCAAAATTAAAAAGTCGTTCCAAAGTTGGTTCATCCATCGGACGACGTAAAACCTAGACATAGCCTCCAAACTCGTAACCATCTTTTTGTATGGAAGGTATGAAACTAAAGAGAAAAATGTATCTTTTATGCGTTAAGAATAATAAGTTTCATGATATCCCAGTTTATGCGACAGTAAGCGACGAAACGTGCCGAGTATCTTATTACCAGGGAGCCAGGAACTGGGGTATAGCTGAATCCCTGAAGGTGTTCGACGGAATGCGACTTACGCGTTGTAAACTGTAGTTGTAAAGTGAACAAGGCGATTATTAAGAACAATCTTCTTTTGTTTCTATCAAAAAACATTCGTATACCCCTAATTATAAGTTTAACTTGTGTACCTGTCTATGTATGTTTGTGGCAAATACCAGCTGATTCGATTAGAAATTGAATTCAAATCGGAATAAATTAAAATATCTACTGTGCGGCGGCACGGAGCCGTCGGTGCGAGAGTTCGACTCGCCCTTGACTGTTTTTTTAAATAATAACATACAATATTTATATATCCATACCTATAATACTTAATGTTCATAACCATGTATGTATTATAATCAGCAGTGACCATTGCAATTAAGCCCTATGAGAGAACAAAGACCCTACACATTTAACCATACGCACAGGTAAGAAATATTACCCTCGTTCTTCTAGTCCGGTATTAACCACCTCTCTAATACCAACAACGCAGTAGAAAGAAATTTAAATAAAGTTCTAATCATGAAATTATTCGGAACGGTTTTAAATTTTAAAATTTATTAGGTATATAATAAAATCTCGCACGAATTCAGAGATTATTGAAGACTGAGCGAACTGAGTCGTAGTTAGATTACAATCTAATTTAGATTTTCCCATTTACCATCACATTTCTGACCATAAACAAAAGACCTTGGCACAGCGTATAAAACAAAACCCCGCAAATCGTGCAAACCCAAGGCAGCCAACACAATAAACAATACTTTGGGCCATTATATACTGATTTATCGGGAAGAAATTAGATGCCGATAGGTTGGTATTTACTTCAATGCCATTAGAGAGGGTAACGTGGGTCAAAAGAACAATCTGTTTTATTTTACCCTTGGGCATCTGTTCTTGTTAATGATTAGCCGTTAAAACTAATTCTAGCTTTAAATCCGGGCTATACTTAATTCATATTTTATCGAAACATGTGCAGGCATATTTTGTTGCATTCCGTATACCAATCGTTAACTAATTAACTATGGATTCGTTTTCCAACCGCTACCCGCCAACTTTTCTCCGATTGGCCTTTTCACTGCGTATTCCTCGTGCCATGACACCACGTGAGCAGCGACCTTTATAAACCCGACGTTCACCGTCACTCACCGTCGAACGGTAAATGGGGCCCTTTAGCGACTAGTCTGTGGTTTACAGAAATAGTGAAGGCAAGCAGAAGGGCCCTTCCTATATGTGTAGTGAAATAAGGATGACTATACACGTAACAGAAATTGGAATAACATCTGCCATCTTGAATTGGTTAGCTCAACATTGAACTCGACTGCCTTTAATATACCGTAAAAAAAAACTCAAATGGTTTTAACATTAGATATTTCTCTATTAACTTAGCGTCTAGAATATAGTATCACAAACCAAAAGCTATTTTTGGCATAGAGTACTAGTATGGGTGACTTGTCCATTACGGAAACGATAACTTTATTTGACTTTTGGTCAGTTTTCGATTGACTCTGGCCAGCTCTTATTTTGACTTTTACTTGGACTACCTCAGTCTTTAGTTTGACCTGACTTTGACTGAGACTAAGTCTACCATATCTTTGACTGGGACTATTAGCCCTGAGCTCACCTGTCAGGCAGGCGCGCGTGGCTGAGCCGCTGCATCAGCCAGGCCTGCGATAGCGCCGGCGGCACCAGCCCCGTGCCCAGCGCCGCCAGCGTCGCGATCATCTGCTGCAGCTAGAACAAACAACATTTAATGTATACTAAGCCAATAGGCAGTATTTCAAATAAAACTCCAGTAGCAATATCAACCGCATTACTAATAGAATAGAATACTGCTTATAGGCTGAAGACGGCAGTATAGAGAACGAACGCGACTTCGTACACGTAGAATTAGTTTCCCGCGACGCCGGCTGTATCTTCCTGATAGTCGATTTAAAAAAAAAACTTAGTATCTTCACGTTCGACGACATTTTTGCCTAGTTAGTTGTGATACTACTGACCCTACCGTAGAGTCTTATATGAACAGATAGATGGATAAATATTGAGGAACAATCTACTACAATCATATTAAATTATTCATTTCGAGCGGTACCACATAAATCCCCGCTACGCTAATAATTAAATTGACTGATTCTTCGTTTCACTCTGGATTAAATATATTACCCTCCTAGTAAACAATTATTTGTAGCTATGTGGCATTAGTTTTACTGTAGGTACAGGTCCAATATAAACAATGTATTGAGAACCTTTGAGTATATTCCCCAATGAAAAACATTGTAGGGTCAGCCTCTATTTGTTTGCGTCCGTGGCAAAGCAATTCCGAACTAAACCTAATATCATTTTTTTCAGTGCGTTGTTTACAGTTGCCAATAGAAGTTATTCCAATGCCATTCTGACGGAGACTCCCCGGGGAAATAATCATATTTACACGTTACACGCGTTTTTACTTTATGTATCGAAATATTCAGTAATAAAAAAAGATATGAGGATTTAAATCAAAACTTGCACCATGTCTTTGTGATATCCATATAGGTTTCGGGTTTAGACTAGTTTTGCTAGATATAAGCACTAACAGTCGTTTACCGCCTCAACGATATAAAATTCAAGTCTGGATGAAACCATATTGCCGGGGAATCGTCAAATGTACGATAGATTTTATTTACTTGACAGGAATGGCGATCTAGTTGAAAACAATAAAATAACAGTCAGAAGCAATATTGTTTTATAGAACGTTGTACCCGATAGAATAGAGGCGTAGTACAATTTCAAATTAAGAAATAACGTTACCTAAATCTTTTAAGCCTATTTTGCTAAATAAATAATGTTTCTCAAACGTTTTAAAGTATTAGTTTTCTTCTTCTTTATCTTTCTTTAGCTCTCCGTGTCTGTCTGTCTTTCTGACTAATTTCTAACGGATCTTGTGCGGTTTTCACCATTAGTTAGATCACTTTTCACGAAAGGTTTTAATGTATTATAAATCTTGTTTTTTTTTTATTTATTAAAATCTCCTTTACAACATTAGACTTATTATCTAATTACAAACTTAATCAAACTGCTGGTTAGGAACGGGTGTTAGAGAAAACTAAGGTAGGTAAACGAAGCGAGGCTTTAGGAGACAATAATAATATTTGCGAAAACATTTATAGGTACAGTAAGTGATCATTTATGTACCTTGTCACTTAAACGTCGTGTTTGAAATGTCATACAAAATTGTGAAACCATTGAAAGCGACAAGGTACTTAAATGTTCTGATCACCTATTTATGGTGTTGACTCTACCTACTCTAAAAGTTGTTTTGAATATTAGATGAGAGATAGAAGTTTCATGAAAATAACAATGGAGTTTTTTAGTATAATCGTAAGGTCAGAGGTTTTCCCACAGTATTGCGAGTGAGTAGCTTGTAACGAGGTATGTTGTCTAAGTGGGCAATAATTTGATATCAACTAGTCTCTTGTGGTAGTTTTAGTTAATACAGATTATCTTCAGAATACGAAATAGTGATTGTTACCTCCTGACTAACTGTTACAAAATAATCAAAATCTATAGTCAATTTGCAATAAAGAACATCATTATTTTGTGTTTTCTTTTTGTGTACTAGTAAACTAAATTGTAATCTTTGTGCAGAATTCCCAAAAATAGACAACTTACAAATACAATTTTCGTTCATTTATCTGTTTAATTTACAATATTTTGTAATGAACCCTAATCAGTAAAAATAGCTATCAAAAGTCTTTTAACGAATGGTTTTCAATTGATCTTTCGTATCCAAAATCTTGTAATTAATTCATCAAACTTCAACATCTCAGTATCGTGTCTATTTTTATTTCAAAGTGCAGTTTTAACTAGTTAATCAAAATGTAATAATACACAATGATGAGAAGTTATTCAGGAGGCTGATTCACTGAGAAAATGGCGTGTCTTTGCACAATTTTTTTCATTAAATTATGCAACAAAAATCCTCTACGAGAAATCAGTCCAACAGTACTGCTTTATTTAACGTGTTAACTAAAGCGAAGGCCTACGGTGGCCGCCCTTGTTACTGGAGCTGCAACAGATGCTGCAACAGTGTTTTACACGGCGCAGTTAACATACAGTTAACTGGCTGTCTGACTTCCACTGCATCGGTATTTACCTGCGCGATGGCCTGCGGGGACTGCGCTTGCAACTGTAACTGCAACAGATGCTGCAACAGCGGCGGCGCGGCTGCAGGGCTCTTACACAGCGCGGGGCCTGACACCGAACTGCTGTCCGACTCTGACGCAGGACTCTATAACAATACAATTAATCAATTTTATGCTCATACAAACCTTAATAAGTATTTTTGGATGTAGGTAATAATGTCTTACGTCTTGTTCAGATTTAATCATTGGTTACGACTTTTGACTATTAGTTTCAAAACTTCCCTTAGTTATCTTTGGACTAGCTCACACTTGACAAATAGAAAAAAATACGCCAAATAAAATATTGATTTACATAATATTGTTCTTGCTTTCGATACACATTTTTTTGAAGTGGTTTTTGATTTAGGGTGTATTTAAATTATGATAATATATTATCATTCTTCACGTCTTTCAACATTCATCAGGTCGTCAATCCACCTAGTAGGAGTCACTTGCACATATCAGATACGCGTATTCACTTCACATTCAGTGCTAACGACCCGATATGTTAGGCGGGTACTGATCGTAGCTAATTTTTGCTACAAATTGGAAGTATGCTACTACGGGCTACAGCGTAGCACTCGTAGCAATTGCTACCACTGAATGTGCTACGGTAACCCAACATTATTAGATCGAATTTCATTTTATTGAACTTTATTTTCTGCTAGGTACCGAAAATCATGCGGCGAGAAATGCCTTTCCATGAAATGAAAATTCTGCGTAATAATATTAAGTTTAAAGAACCCATCCCATAATAAATGATCCCAACTTAGAGATATTATTTTAAGTTGACATAGGTACTAACATAAAATAGCTGTGATGAATGACAGCTAATAACACAACAACACCAGCAAGCTTATCTGTGATTTAATTTAGATATTAGTAGAAGACTTGTGTATCAAAACGCTTAACACGACTATCACAATTTTGCTCAAGTATTTTTTTCTACATGAATACCATCTATCTTCCAAATTGTCTTGTTCACCTGTTATTCCTAGCTACCGTTTAAATTCAGCATAAGCCAACGTCAAATAAAGTGTAATAAAACTTTTGAAATTCAAGATGGCGGTCGCTCCATTTAGACTCAATAGCAATAATAATAGTCTAATTGCCTTTGCCAATCAAAACGTCCTCTATCTGTAATTAAAAGTTCGCCGTCAAACAGACAGGAAAATATTGATCAATTTGTGCCGTGATTGAACTGAGAAAACGATGACGTCAATACGATATCATTTGCGTCAGTGGTTTCAAAAAAAGGAAACATTTAAGGCGTAAACAACAACATTAAAACCAAGTCTAAGGGCCGCCGTAGACGGACTGCATAGAGCCCTCGGGAACCACAGCTCCGAGGTCGCTATTGGTCAATTTTACAACGAACCCAGAGCATTAAAATTGGTAATTTCCCAATAGCGCTACAAGCAGTCCGTCTATGGTGGCTCTAAACGAAAATAGTACCTTTGAAAACTTTTCTGTATTTCAATATTTTCGAGATTCAATTGGACCAATGAACCATATTGCCTTTGATATGTTATGGACGTTATGGTATTGATCTTAACTCGGCTACTATTACTGTTAAGTAAATAAGAGTTATATATATATATATATAGTTAGTAAGGTTGACAATACGATAACATGTCAAATATATCTAGGAGAATATCGCGGAAAGTCAATTGATGCAAATAAACAAAAAAGAACGACACAGCCTTTGGGTTAGGCCTATGTCCAGCAGTAGACCGTCCTTTGTCTGACATTATGATGATAGTAGTCTAGTGCTCAGACCTCCATCACTTGTCCTATATTTATTAAAATAGTTTATTTGTTTAAGTGTCTCTAGTATATGGGCTATAATAATAATAATTACTAAGTTCAAGTCCAGCGGTACATGCTCTGCGTTGTCTATCTTAATGGATAGATGAAAGAAAATGGGGCTATCAAAATATTTCCCACTTAGTAAAAGGATATCCAAAAAATAATAACTGGCAGACTTAATCTGTCTAATTGTCTATCTGTATACCCTCTAATTCAATACTAAATACTCAATCATTTATTTCACTCCTAAACGTCGTCGCAACAAATTTTGATGCGGTTTTACCATCAGTTAGATCATTTTTCGCCAAAGGTTTTTGCACACAATCAATTCCGTTTTATCTACGGGTGTTACATAAACCGAAGCAAAGCGGGGGCGGGTCGCTAGTATCTTAAAACAATTGAAAAGTAACTGGTTTAATAAAACCGTGATCCTTGGCCTCCACTCCACAAAACGTCCCAGCTTAGTTGGGATGTAACAAAAATCCTCCATGAAACAGCAGCATGACGCACCGTGCAAACGGACCGTTTACCTTGACAGTTCGCTAATCACGCCCGCCTTGAATAACAACTAGCGGCCACGTGAACTCCGCCGTGTTAGAATACATTTCAATATCTAGTTAACTATTGCCAGATTCACAAATGTATAAATACACATACACAAGATGCATAAGCAACTAAGACCGACTAATGGCACGTGTGTGTGCGTTCCTATATTCAAAACCATGGAGAGTTGTGACGTCTCGTTAAAATTTGACACATTTTGTACGTAGCAAATGTAAAATTTTAACGTGACGTCACAGCTCTATCCACGGTTTTGAATACAGGAACGCACCATAAGCCAAAAGACAACATCTTTACAATGGCTTGACCCTCGTCTTTGAGTGTAAAATTTGACCGATTTTCACATTTGTAACCTTTTGTAGAATGCGACTTGGCAGGTTCTACTGCAGGCCTACTGCAGACAGGATGCATAATACTAATGTAGTGATTTTGGAAAACTGTTAAATGTACCTGGGTTTACGTAAACTGGGGATCTATCAAGTCGGCCGCTTACGTCACTTTTATACAGTGTGACAGTTTTCGAAAATGGCTAACGTTATCGCTTTGTTCGTACGCTACGATTTAAGTCAAGTTGTGTGCTCATAGAGATGAGACCCAAGCCAATCAAAATACACGTTCTCTTAGTTAATATAAATCAATAAAACGTATAAGTTATGTCAACCAAAGCTGGTAGAAACAACTGCGAATCCATTGGTAGTTAAACCGTTAAAAATCTTAGTTGTATATCTAACGTCTTGTTGGGCTCGTACGGCATCAAGACGCCTATTCACAGGAATCCTAATGATGTAAGAAGAAACCAATGGGTTTTTTCAGTGTCTGTAATTGGCCTATGTAGACGACTCAATGACAGTTTAAGTACATTTTAAATATATTCTTTAATCTCTGCAGTGTATAACGATCGCAGAATGTAATTTGTATTAGGCACTAGGCTTTACGGGTATGAAGAAGGCTCACTAATATTTCAGAAATCATCATTTGACAAGCTATTTTTACAAATTTTCATTTAGCATTATAAACATGCACAGCACATTGTTAATTAGAAATGAAATAAATACTGACAGATGGACAAACGTTCACTTTTATTTATAAGTAAGGTATAAAATAAATTAAATTGTTGCTACCTTGGGTTATTTAACCAATATCCTGTACCAATATCATAAATATTTTACTCAATTTATGTGAACAAAGAAAATATCTCTCACGTTTAGAGTGCTTTTATTATTTTTAAGAATACATAAAGTAGACCTACAGTCGAGTTTAAAAATATTTGTACACTTTAGTAACTTGTCTATTTAATGTCATGTTTAGACTGCGTCATATGAACTGTCACAGCTATTAAAGTAGCAAAGGTACTAAGTAAAGTGTACACATATTTATAAACTCGACTGTACATTAGTAAAAAAGGCTTAACAGGGAAAACGTCCCCATCACTAGCACCATGAACTTCCATCATCATCAGCATGTCAGCCAAAACACGTCCACGGCTGAACATAGGCCCCAAGGATCTCCAGATCAGTGTTGCGCTACTCGCACCCATCGGCTTCCCGCGGGAAGGTAAAACAAGCGATAACTCTAGTCACTACTAACTGATAACTCGTATGTTGGGTGCCATACTTAATAACAAACCGATGGATTTTAAGGATCTACGGAAAGTCGGCGTTGCAGCACAAGTGACACAAGACGAGCTGGGTGGGCGTTTATTGGCGTCAAGGTGCAGCACCACCAATACTTATGATAGGAGGTGATTTTTTGAACCCAATAAAATAAGTCTTTCGGTCAATTTACCACGCTGTAATGACCTTCTTTAATCAAATTTGATTTATTTTACCTGACTGCCAGAAGAGTCATATGTTTACTTCTTTGGCACGCTCTGTACCTAAACGCATTTTGTAGACGCTTTATGTTAGGCTCGCATGGAATCAAGACGCTTATTCACAACAATCATAATCTTGTTATAAGCCAGTAAGTTTGTATGCATGTTTGTCTGAACTTATATTACTTAGAACTTATAAACTAAAACTAATTTATAATGCCCCTTAAAAATAAGGTTTTCTTATCTACCTAATTAAAAAATGTATGCACCTAAATAATCGCACGACTTAAATAAAAATAACCGTTTAATTAAAATAAAGAACGTTTCTTGATAAATAATAAGAGTAGGTAGGTACTAGATCAATATCGCTATTCCGTTGTTCATTTATATTTTATACTCTGTAAAAAAATTACAAGTTAAAACGACTAGAATTTCTCGGTTCTTAAATATATTATTACGGCGTGGGTTTGTGAAACGAACGTTTTAAAAATAGATCTATTATTCTTTACATTCGCTTCGTTTAGATTTTAATAGAAATATGTTTCGGTAGTATGTAAGTATGTGGAACACAATTAAAGATATAATTTAATGGTAGGTATACAGAGCTTAAATACAGTTATTACGACGCTCATTGGGTTATTATTTAACATTATTACAGCATGTCATTCAGGTCATTCTGCTAATAATAATGTTCTATAACAGTCGTACACTTACAACCATCATAAATGCATAAAAATAAAATAAAAGGTACCTACAACCCTAATAAGAAAAATATTTGCGCATGAGAGGCGTAACAGGAATATAAAATATTACGAAAAAGATATGAGTTATAGAGATAGGTATATTTTTCATCGCAACTCACGTAACACGGATTAGAAAAATATTAATGCCACCACAGATTAAGTAAGCATAGGTGGCATCACAATTTGACGTTATTTATTCTGCGGGTTACCTACGTCTTATTCATTTGTTTGGATCTTTTTAACACAGTATATTAAATGTCTCTTTATTTAGACAAACGCATCAGTAGGTACCATTTTAGTTGTTTTACTTAGCTCTGTACTTAAGTTTTTTTAGGACTGATGTAATTATAGACTCGAAGAATAGATATAGAGACCTTTTAGTACACGTAGGTAATCACTGTTAAATAGTACCAGCTCCTTATGGCCTTTCTGTCAAAGTGGAACAGAGCCACTGAACTTCAGTAACGTTAACCTTATGAATTTTACATTTTACGCAACATTAAATTTAGTTTAAAATGCTTTCGTATAAAAAAAACATTCACAAACTGCAATAAAAAAACGATTTTAAAAACTCAAATAACTCGTTCTAACTTCCGTTGACAATTCGAAGCTTGCAGCTGCCATTATTTGAACGTAAAAAAACTAGCTACTACATAATTTACCGTTCGCCAAATGGTAGGGTCTACACATTCTAATTCTAAACGTGGCCTCGACCAATAGCGGCCGAGGACGCGCCAGCATGGCGGTCGTGGGAACCGGTTAATGGGCCGTTTGAATTTAGAATAGTTTTTTTAACGCACTCGTTCTGTTCTGTGCAGTGGCCAGTTTGTTGAATTATTTTTATTTTTGAATACAATAAAAATATTAAGAACTTTGGAACGCCAGCGACTTCGTACCGCGTAGAATTTCAAGTTAGTCCCCTAGTTTATTTTGGGCCCTAAGTAGGCCCTAGATAAAATAAAGAGTAGTCTAGAAAGTATAGTCAAAATCATTAACTGTAGCAAAAAAACATGACAATCAAAATACCTTTTGCATTTTTTTCAATTACTACAATGCTTGAATGTACCGTACACGTATGTGACAACAATAATTATAAAACAAATAGCATCTTATTACAATATTAAACAGTAAAGGCAAAACAAAAACTTGTTTTAAACGTAATTTATGTGTATTTGCCTGGGGCAGGCTAGGTAACCTACGTTAGATCTGCATCATTAGCACATACAGGAAATTTATTAACAAATAGTTGAAGGGTGAATAGCTAGTTTTACATGTATTATTTATTAGATATAACATAGTTTTTCAATTTTCCCGAGAGTTTGTTGAACACTGGTTATTCAGGATCTTTTTGTACGCGACTTTTAAATTAAAAATATTTACGATATACAAAAACCTTTTTCCAGTTACCTTAGCAAAAAATACTTTGCAGACGAGTTTTGTTTCGGTTCTTACCATTAGCACATAAAAAGACGAAAATAGCGAAGAGAAATACGCGCGTGTTTCGTTAAAAATTATTGCATTAATAGAATCGTATGAAGTTTTTAACTTAGCAAGTCTTTTTAAACTGTAAGAACAAAGCGTTAACCTAACTATTTATTTCCAGTTTACATACCTGTTAGTCTTGTTATTTTAAGTTATTAAAAAGATAACTGACCGAGTTACTTCACGGCACGTTTAGTCAATACGCGTGTCAACGACTCAAGTATTTTTAAACTACAATTGACGCATTTTCGAGTAAATTCTTAGGAGTACTAAACAGATAAGAAAATGCGTCATCGGACACGTGTGCTTGAATAACCATTGTTAGTTTATATGTATACCATTTCAGTAATAAAAGCTGCAAGATAGTTTATTTGGTCGTTATAGGTATAGTAGTTTATTTTTTCAGGCAGGATGTGCATCGAAACTGATAGATAATTTCTTATGAGTTGAGTTAAGATGAGAAATGTTTAAACATGGCAATATTATACAAATTAAACAAACGTGTAACTATACGAACAAAATAATCTCTGGTACGGCCCACTCACATGTTAATATTATAAGTAAGGAAACAATATGTTTAATGTTTTGGCGAATTAAAAATGAATTATTTGAGGGTAAAAAATTATAAATATTTTACAATTAAAACAAGGAGTAAAAAGCTCTAAAAAATAGCATTTCAATAATAAATAGAATAGAAAAAGCGTTTCCATGTAACAATAATAGTCAGGAAAATACAATAGTAATACTTCCCGTAAATAATGCAGCCGTTTTTAAACAACTGCCAACGTTTGAATAAAGAAAAACGCTCAAAAAACTCACGTCCAAACACCGACTTCAACTAACCATGAAATCTCATGTGTGTTCCATTTCACGCAAAACTCAAAGCGCACCACAAAGCCAGTTTTCATTACGACATTTCCGCAGCTTAAACAAAAAATGGAACGCAAACGTGGGAATAGTGTTCGAAAATTCAATTTGGAACGTGGAATGTGAACGCGCACGTTTTCTTTTTTCTTTTTTCGGTGAGCGGCAATGATTAGTAAAGGCGTTTGTATACTGAGCCTATTTGGTCGCACGTGGCTCGCAAGGGGTGGGTCTTCACGTGAATTTTCCGAGGTTTCCACCCTCCACGGTCCGCCCCTATAGGCTTTTCTGTCCGGCCTATGCTGTTTAACCGATCGGCTTGGGAAAGCATGGAGTCGGTTTTGTATTTAAATTTCAGATTGATTATTAAACCTTCCTAATAAAAAACCAATGCGAGTTCCTCGTTTGAATAAAAGTTTTTATTTTAGTTTCTTTGCTAGTATGCTATATAAGAATCAAACAGCAAGAACTCGTCTACACACTGAGCAATAAACATGAATACTTGACTGTGTTTTACCGGATCCTTTTTATTTTAAACATACTTTTATTTAATCCACAGCAAATTAACTCATCATTCTAACGCTATTACTCAACAAAGCGTTAGGAAATTCAAGGAATCATGTAATAATTACGCTTCACATACTAATTGCCAGTACAAAAACCCCATCTAAGCTTATAAGGAAGTCAAAACGCATAATAAACGCTAGAAAATAACAAAAAACATTGTAAACGAATAAGGGGAACTAAATTATCGCCGTAAGGTGTAATCTTACAACTCACAAGTCGAAAATGTGACGTTACAAGAGCTCTAACTGAATTATTTTTTCACGCACCAACCATTTTTAGGGTTCTGCTACGTTTTAAAAGAGCGGAAATATTTTTAATGTCTTTTCTTTGTTTGATTGTAACTAGTTTATATTTAGACTATGAATTGAATATATGAAGATTATGAATTAAAACGAGTTAATAATATAAATCTACCTCATAGCTTCATGTAGCCAAGAAAACTACGATATTGGATCTCTGACAAACAATGGTTTAGTATAAACTAAATGCGAATGGATATAAATGCGTTGACATTTTTTTTCCTTTTTGAACTATATTTTTTGTGCTACTCATGAACCTTTTTTAGCTTTTATTACGCTTTTATTAAAGTAACGATAAACTTGAATTTAGAGAGGCAAGTATTAGTTGCAGCGCACGCCCGACCGCCGTTAGCCGTGTAATTAGCTATTCTTTATAGTTTAGATGCTCAATCGGCAGGTGAAACAAACCGATAACGTTAATGAACCTTCCTTATTTTAATTATACTTGTGTTGGTTCAGGCTATAATTCTAAAGAAAATTAAGCCATAAAAGAGAATACCAAGTAAGCTAAATTAAAAAACCGGTAGAAGTGTGGTAAAATTAGATATTACGAGTTACATTCACCTATTAATTGAAAAACATTTGTAACATTTGAGCCTGAAATTTTGGATACAATTGAAATGTTAAATAGTAAGAATATTAGCAAAGCTTTTGACCGAAGATACCATGCAAATTGTATGATTTAAAGTCCCACAAGTTTAAGGTACAATCCAAGAGCATTACCGAGTGCCATACAAAGCCTACTGGCTTCCCTACTATATTTATTTCAAGTATTAAATGTGATTATACGCAGATTTTTTACCAGGAAAAAATATTTGCAATTAATTTAACAATACCGTTTAACTCTGTGTTAAGTTTTTTGATATAAATACTCGCCTTTCAATTCACCTGCACCCTCAAAAGTTAAAACAAAATGTACAAAGGCCTCTCTTCACCTTTCTCTGTGCCAGCCTACTTTTCGTTCAACGCCTACACGCTTACTATTTTACTAAAGCCCCGTCCAATCAAAACAGTACCGTAGTTGTGCAACTGACGGTTGAAAGTGAACTGCAGTAGTTTTCACGCACGCCGTCTCTTTTACTCGTATTAATCAAAATGTGAGTTTTCTACTTTGACGTAGAATCGTAGCAAATGGATAAGGCATTGTTTCACAAATTGAAACTATGGTTTGATAAGCAGCCAGTGTCGTTTGAGCTGTAGCCCCTCTCTGGGTGCTTCGTAAGGCGGGTCTACGGGGGATTTTCGTTAGGGGTTGTAGGGGGCTGAGTGAGATGGCTGGTTCTAAGCTTGGTTTAGACAAGGTTCATAATTGCTATTGTTAACTAAAGGGTTTACAATAAACTGTTATTACTGGAGACAATGATTATGAATGGTGAAATGGGTTCGGCTTAATAGGTAGATATTTAATTGCTATGTGCGAATGTAACCATAGTTTAACTAAGGGCTGTTTAGTTTAATACACTAATTACCAATTTCACCATACGATGTTAAATTTAATCAGTGTTAATCGACTGTTAGTTCATATATTTTGACAGCTGTTAATGCGCTTATCGTCTGTTAAGTTGTTAACATCGTATGGTGATATTGCTACTTAGAGTCACAGGTAGAAAATAATGAATTGTACCTACTAAGCCTAAAATTAGGGTTTTAGTTGCTGCAACTAGACTTTAAAATACCAAAATACTAACCAAAGTGATAACAATAAAACTTATAGGTATTGATAGTTATAAAGGTTAAATATAATTTAAAAAAATCAGTTCTACTCGTGGACCTTTGACTTGAAGAGGTCAAAGACAGTCAAAGTAGACATACGGTACTCCCACCGTTTTAATATCACACCCGTAACTGACTGTATTGTTCTCTCTCGTGTTTCATAGAAAAAAGAAGATTGCCGAATGCCATTCATAAAATGTTAGTATTACCCTCTTTGAAAGACAATTTTTTTTTATATCTCTATAATTTTGTGATTCTTCGATTAATTAAAACGTTAAAATTTAAAAAAGTGTCAACTTCACTACATTTTAAGCCTCGGAACAGTAATGACATGCATTACGCTCGTTATGTAACCGCACTTCAGTTTTATGGTGCAACTATTTATAGGCAGTCGGCATTGAACTTATTTGCAGGCTATTTTTATTTCATTCTCGTAAGATTAGCTAATGATGCTCACTTTTTACCTTTTATTATATTGACTTGTTATTATTAGGTTTTGTTCATAAAACTCCGGTAACAGAAAAATAGTAAATCTTGAAAAGTAGGAACAGGATATGAATAGGAGGATAAGAGGATAGGATAGGCGGGTAGGACCTTGTGCAGGGTCCGTCCGGGTTGCTACCACCATTTTATCCATTAACCTACCGCCAAACAGCAGCGTTCGCATTGTTGTGTTCCGGTTTGGGGATAAGACAGCCGGTGTAATGACTAGCATAGAGGCATTCCATTTTAGTCCTCAGGGTTGGGAACGCATTTGCAGTCTTAGGATTGCGGTCTTGTGAATGCGAATGTCTATGGGTCACAGTTTTCACTTACCATCAGGTGGCCTGTGAGCTCGTATGCCTTCTCTATGCAAAAAAAAACGTCGTTTTCTGTTTTACTTCAAACAAAAAACAGCGCATTACAAGTCCACGTTGAATCCTGACGTCTAGCTATTAAGGTTCAAAGATTCACACTATGACAAATGGACAGACAGAGGAGGCTTGATAATAGAATCCTGTCGTCATCATTTGGATACCGAACCCTAAAAAAAACGCAAAGCATTCAGCGGTAAGTTATGTCGTGCCGTATTGTTTTATGAACGGTTAAATCCTGCCAACTCACATGCAGCAAAAGTGACAGCTAGGTATATTTATTAATATGCTTTTCTGTTACTTACTGACACACATTGCACAGCCTTTTTTGCGGGTGGTAGGACCTTGTGCGGGGTCCGTCCGGATCGCTACCACCATCTTATCCATTAACCTACCGCCAAACAGCAGTGTTCGCATTGTTGTGTTCCAGTTTGGGGATAAGACTGCCGGTGTAATGACTAGCATAGAGGCATTCCATCTTAGTCCTCAGGGTTGGCAGCGCATTTGCAGTCTTGGCTTGCAGTCTTGTGAATGCGAATATCTATGGGTCACAGTTTCCACTTATCATCAGGTGGCCTGTGTGCTCGTCAGCCTTCCTTAGGCCATAAAAAAAAAAAAAAAGCCTAAACCACCGAACCTAGGGACTGGATGGACGGAATATTCCTTGGATTCCATAGAGAAAGGATTCAATAAGAGTAGAGAGAAACTAATTCTACGCGTACGAAGTCGCGGGCGTTCTTTATACTCGCTCGCAGTTCTAAAACGACCGATTTGACAGTTGTCAACGCAGTAGGCCTACAATATAACCTCAAACATGCCACAAAAACAATTGTATTGATTTGACAGCTGCCAAATCAGGCCTATTAACTGTGTTAGTAAAGTACGGTATAACTCTGTCCCTTTCACTGCCGTAAACTTGGTAGATTTTAAGCTCTATTCTAACAGAATTTTCCTAATCGTATAATAATCCATAATTGTTTCAAGACAAAGAAAAGCTCACAATCTTAATAGGAACATGTTTTACAAAGACCAAGCGAAAGAAAGGCAATAACTGTACCAAATAGTAGCACACGCACTACACTTATGGTTTAGAGCAGTTCACAATAAGCCGAGTGTGTCGCTCCCACGGGGCAATCTTGAATTATTGTGCGGCAAAAAGTACAGTAGAATTATTGGGTGCACCTGTTATTTATTGTTGGAATTTACTGGGGAAGTAAAGGATCTATTAGAAAAAAAGCGAGGTTAAGTTTCTCACATAAGGTAACAGCTGTATTTGGAAGATGTTTCTTAATTAATCATATAATCAAGTGTTTTAATGGCATAGAGCAGACGAACAAGCACAAGAGCCACCTGATCAGACTACAATCCTAAAACTGCAATTGCGGTGCAAGCCTGAGGATTCAGATGTTTCTAGGGTAAGCCCCATTAGAAAGAAAGAAAGAAAATAATTTATTCGTGACAAACAGACAACAAAACACAAAAAAATACTGGCATACACACAATACTTGTTGTCACGAAATGGTTCCAACTCAGCGTTATGCTGGCGTTAAAGCCAGCGCTGGTCTTCCGTTGGAACCATCCATTAAGTGATTTTACTCCCGCCAAAAAGTTAGAAATTACAAAGAAATCTTTTTACTTGGTTTTGAAAGCGTTATTACACGCGTATGTGTTCATCCATAGCAATATACCTAAATAGGTAAGAAACTGTATTTTTAATGTACACCTACACTGCGATCAACATCCGCCTGCCAGCAAGGTATTAAACATAATTATTATTAACAAGAGAAGGCGAGGAATTATTAAAGCAACGTGAATCTCAGTTGAGTTGGACATCGCTGTTTTTAGGGCTCCGTCGCCAAAGGGTAAAAATGGGACCCTATTACTAAGACTCCGCTGTCCGTCTGTCTGTCACCAGGCTGTATCTCATGAACCGAGACAGCTAAATAATTGAAATTTTCGCGGAAGATGTATTTCTGTTGCCACTATAACATCAAATATTAAAAACAGAATAAAATAAATATTTAAGGGGGCTCCCGCACAACAAACGTGATTTTTTAAAGATAATGGTACGAAACCCTTCGTGCACGAGTCCGACTCGCACTTGGCCGGTTTTAATATACATATATTTTTATTATTCGTTGCACTGGGCGACTGATGTTTTATTTGTTTAATTTCTACAGTCAAGGAATTTAATTTCTATAGCACTTTGGACTTTGTCAAAGTGACGTAAACAATCAAAATGAAAGAGACTTCTAACGATTGACATATTCCAAAGTGGTATAGGAATTAATTCCTTGACTGTACTACTTAGTTGGGTTATACCTAGTTTAGAAACGCAACTGATTATAAATCCTACTCACGTTTTTTGTAACCTTAAAACGTTGAGTAACTTAACGAAATGTATCTAAAGGAAAAATAAATCATTTCAATATTGATGATTTTAATTAATCTTACTATATATTTATCTTTATATTGATATTTATTGAAATTTTAATTCGGTACTTTTACTTATTTTAGTGTTGTACTTATTTGGCTATTCATAATTAATTATTTCCCAGTCGCTCAAAGATTAACTGGAAGAGATCTCTTAAAGGGATATGTTCGTCTTTGTTACTGAAATTTTGGCTATATTTTAGTTTTTTTTCTTTTTTTATGGCATAGCGAAGACAAGCGAGCACACAGGCCACCTGATGGTAAGTGGAAACTGTGACTCATAGACCTTCGCATTCACAAGACTGTAAACCTAAGACTGCAAATGCGTTGCCAACTCTGAGGACTTAGATGGAATGCCTCTATGCTAGTCATTACACCGGCTGTCTTATCCCCAAACCGGAACACAACGCGAACACTGCTGTTTGGCAGTAATTTAATGGATAAGATGGTGGCAGCGATCCGGACGGACCCTGCACAAGGTCCTACCACCCGCACAAGTTATAGTTTACTTATTATTCCTTTTGTTTGTACAAGTGTTTACATCCATGGCACTTACGCTTATTAGCAAATCGGAAGCCATTTTGAAGTCATAGATTCATTAATCACGCTTTGGCCTATGTTTATTTAATATAGCTTATTACATGCCACGCACGGTAATCATACTTTAGCTTTACTATGACTCAAAACATTGCAATTACTAGCTACTAGCTAGGAGCTATTCGAAGGTCGAGGTGAGGTCTATTGATGTCATTTTTGACTCATCTGGCAATTTCGCGTTATTTGAACCTTGGCCGGAGGATTTCCACCATGAATTTTCCAGCTAGCTAGCCACGCGTGTAAGGAGTTTGCTATGTTTTATTTGATTTTCTAACGTTTAGACGCAAACTGTTTAATTTTCACATCATGGTAAGGTACAGCACTATTTTTGTATGAGGAGAGACCATTACATAGTCCGTACAGGAGGTTCATGCGTGTTTCTAGGTATTTTTATAAGATATACAGAAAGAAGACTCAGGCCGGTATTAATAAACTGATCTCAACTCAAAAGCTCGTCTCAATATGCGTCAAAAAAGAAGTGCGGTGGACGGGAGCCTGTTTGCCAAAATGTGTCATTTCCCAATCGTTTCATTTGCCAAGCCATTTTTTGTTCTGTAACTGTAAATATTTCAGGATTTATTTCAGTATCATGTAGAACCCACTTCGGTTAGTTTTTATAAAATCCTGCAACATTTACGGTTATAGAAAACAAAGCGGGTTGGCAAATGAAACGGTTGGGAAACAATACAATTTGACAAACATACTTGGGTGAAACAAAGGTAACCCGTATTGGACTGACACAACTATCAAAAGACTTCAGACACATCAACGAAGGTGTATCACAAATGAACTTGCTATTGTTAATAGGTGCAATAGGCCTTATACTCGTAAGTAGTTGCACTCTTGTGTACCTTGTCGCTTTTAACGCCCTTGACAGATTAGTGCAGCAGTTATAGTGTTCAGCTACTTTATAATGCCGACTGTACCTATTATGACAAGGTAAAAAAACGGAAACGTTCAAACCTAGTTATTCATATTACTAGAACTATTAAAAAATCGTGGAAATCAGTCATTTTATCAACAACTAGTGACCCGCCAGCGGCTTCGCCCGCTGCAAATTTCCGACATTCCCGGTGGTTTTTTTTTCTTTCATACAAACCTTGCCCTGACAATAACGAATACAACCGAAAAGGAACCAGCCAAATCGGTTCAGCCGTTCTCGAGTTTTAGTGAGACTAACGAACAGCAATTCATTTTTACGAAAAGGAATCAGCCAAATCGGTTAGGCCGTTCTCGAGTTTTAGTGAGACTAACGAACAGCAATTCATTTTTATATATATATATATATATATATATATATATATATAGATAGATTGGATTTAGGGGTGAGAAACGTTGTCGTCTGGTGCTATATAATAAAACTTTACAGACTCGGGCTGAGGTTCTACGCGATCAAAACCATATGGTCTTTGACCAGAGGGGCTATTTATTGCCTAACGCAATCGCAGTCGTTCTCATTTTGAAAATCGAAGGCTTGTCTGCATACAAAATGAAAACAATTGTCCCGCTTTGAAGTAGATTGCGATTGCGAGTACGTTAGGCAATAGGCAGCTGTTATGATATTGTCAACGTTTTGATAGCTTTTATTTACTCTAGTAATGGCGGCCAAGTCAAAAACAATTCCATAACATTAGGTCAAAGAAGATATAGTTTTTACCACCTAGAATAGACGCCCTGTAGTAGAGTGGCGGAGCTCTACGCTCCCAACGAAAATGTTAAGCACTTTAGTGCGTTGTCACAGTAAACTTCAAACAGAACATCAAATGACACACATGACAGTGACAGACATTCACAATGACAAGGTTCTAAGTATGCTCAACATTTTTATTGGGTGACTGTACGTCTACGCGAACAGACAGATGGCTAGCAGAGTCCTACCAGCGCGTAACACAAAAAAAAACGGAATGCATACGTGACAGCTTGTTTCACAGGTAAAATTTTGCCGTATGAAAAAATTGAGAAAAATGCATGTGTCACCACTGGCTAGTAGAACTCTAACTAATACTACTCTTAAGTGTACTCACCGCCGCCCCCGTCCTCTCAGCCGTCTCTCCGTCCACACAGAAATAACACTTCTCCGACGGCTTCCAGTCCGTGGGCTCCTCCACCATCTCCACCTTGGGCACCGTCGCCGGCCGCTTGATCAGGCTCTCCAGGATGGTCTCCCGGCGCTCCTCGGGCTTGTCTTCGTTGATCTGCTCTATGGTCTTGATCTTGAGCGCCGGAGGAGGGTCGGTGGAGGGCATGGAGTCGTCGCTGGATTGTTCGCCCTCCCGTTTCGGTAGGATCGCGTCTTGGTATAGTTTCCATTTTCGGCGACCCATCAACTCCTCTGCCACCCGTTCTAGACCTGGAATGGAGGAACGTTGGTTAAAGTACAATAAATACTAACAAACTGTTCAGACTTAGTTCATTTAAAATGCATTTATGGATTTTTGGAAATTCATCTGCCTTAACCGGGAATACCTTTTTTACGGTCTTTATTTAATTACGAGATGTATGTGTTGTACATATAAATGATCATAATGAAAGACGCTTTCGATCTGTATCTGTATTCATAAACCACGACTTTATAGTTCTGTCACATTCGAACATTTCGATTCCCAGTTAAGGAAGATGATGCAGTATTTATTGTTCTGAAAAATAAAAGTTTGTCTCCTTTCCGTAGAATTTGCTTTTTCCAATATTCAGTCCATGTGGCGTGCGTTTTTTCCATTACCCTGCATAATACCATCATCAACCAGCTAGCTAGTTATTAAGTTATCAATAATATTTACATCGAAAAACTACTAGACGATAAAACCTAATATGTAATGACAACTAAAGACTAAGCACTGAATGTTTTTATCAAAACAATCGAACACACACACACACACACACACACACACACACACACACACACACACACCACACACACACACACACACTGGAAAAAGTTTGGCGAGCGTGTCATTATTTATCAACGCATGTACCTTTTTTTGAAAAATAACCAAAAAAAAACATTGAGATCTATTCGGTTCAAATTTAACAATTGGTTTGTTCAGTTAACTACTGATCAAACTGTGCGACTCGATAACTTAAAAACTAGCAAACTTATAAATATGGTGCGTATACATTTTTATACAAGTTATAAATTGTAAAGCCGTAGTTGTGTGTGAAGTTTAAGTTCTTTAGAAGTCTACACTTGACCGCGTAACTTTAAAGGCCGAGCGAGACACACCAGATGCAGTTCGCTTTCCACTGCGGTGTATAGTATAAATTATCATACGACATGTCACTATACAACGCAGTGGAAAGCGAACGCGCACGTCACGTCGACGAACGCATCCGGTGTGGCTCGGCCTTAAGGATTCCTGCTAGAAATAAAAAATAATGCCATTATATTACCAAATGAATGAAAATAACATTTGAAATGATTATATTTTTAATATTTTTTAAAACTGGTATTTTAGTTGTTTTCTACACTACGTTCATAAAAATGTCATCGAACTTTAAATGTCCCATTTCTTCCACTTATCTTTTTAACAAACAAATACAACTATTTATAATACAAATACGTCATATTACGATAATTATTGACGTTCTTTATTAAAAGTGCGTGTGCATATATTAATTACTCAGCTCCGAAACCGCAACCTATTATAAAGTTCAAAATAAACCATTTGATTTTGATGTTATATATATTGAGGTTACATATATTAGGTATACCTACTCAGAGTAAACCGAGGAAAGTATAAGTAGCCAGTTGGCCAATGTCTACGAATACGGACACAAATATAAGCCCTTCTTGCATTCGTTAAAACAATATGAAATTTACGTTTTTCAAACAGAATTTCGAACGTTCTATACAGATAAGCGCTATACTTAAGTTAGTACAATAGGTAGCTTTAGTCTAGTATAGGATTAAGTGATAGTTCTTTTATTTAATTTGAATCTGGTTTGTATCTATTAAAATACTGATGTACTCAACCTTTGGATCGTTTTCTAGAAATCAATTTAGCAAAAACGGTTGATTTCATATGCGTATGTCAGATGCGCAAAAACAATAAATAATTTAATTGTGAATAAATTAAAAAAAAACATTATCAGACACGTTAATTTGAATAACAATAGAAATTATTGATAGAATTACCATACTGGAATGATTGAACAGACGGTTACATCCGGGATCGGCAACCATTTTTTTTACTTTGTTTTTTTTTATGTTGGTAATTTAACCGCATATTTAAAGAACAAAAAACTTCACATTGTACTTTGGTTAGCTAGTTAATTGGTTTGATACCTCAAGTGATTTTAAGGTATTTTTCAAGTAACTATACAAACTTATTACCTATATAAACTAAACGACGTTATAATAATTTTTTTTGGGGTTAACTACGTCTTTTTCTAAAATATTGCTCGTTATTAAAGCGTAAATCATTAAAACCAATTGGGCGACTATAATTTGTCCAACAATACATTGTGGTCAATTAATGTTACATCTTAGGTAGGTACCTACACTTATTATTTTTTTATCAACGGGTGAATTTTAAAGATTTTTAAAATTCACCCTTTTATAAAAACGCTCCTACATAAATTTTAAAAAGAAATAATTTTACAAATCCTCTTCACATATTTATTTATTCTCAAACTGCTATTATGTACCTATAATTGAGCAAAAACAAAATCAGACGTGTAAGGTGAGCCCATTTTTTCTCTAATAAAACGGTTAATCCTTACCGAAAGAAAGGTGTAGGTTGTAATTTTCTACAATTCCCGGTAAAGTGAACCGAACCGAGACAGTCAGGTTAATATTGTAATTAACGATGGCATTGAACTTCCATTACTTAGCTACATCGTACAGTAATGAGACGTAGGAAAGCGAGAATGAAACTGCTACAATGTTTACGACCATTCTTGTGTAATCATTTAAAACTTACCTACTCACCACTAAGAAAAATTAAAGCCAGACAAGAGATAATCTGGTCTGAGTTGACATACATTTAACAAAATAGCAATGATATTAGTTGCATCAACCAAGCTGGTAGTAACCACAGAAAGTTATTTTGTGATTTAACTAACATTTTAGAAGATAAATCGTACATCAACACTCGTGTTTATGCCAATTACAATCTTGTCAAAGCATTATGCTATGATGTTTTTTCGTAACGAGTAGAAAACATATATTTGGTGATAATGAAACATGCCTACTTTAGTAAATAAAAATACGGTATAGCATGTTTTAGCTTGGTAAAGTAAAAACATACATATATTATCAATAATATAAGTGTTTTTAAAGAAACCCGACCCATCATCTACAAAGCAGCACAAGTTGCATTACATAAACAATACTCGGTAATGTCAAGATAATATCTACAAACAGTCCCAAGCTTTTAGAAAATACCTGAATACCTACCTATCTTGGAATAATATTCCGTTTCGTCTAAAGTCATATCATAGATGCAATTAAAGTAAGCCTTTGGCGTTGGTATTCAAATGAATAATTAAATAATGAAATAATTGATGCTAAAACTATCTTGCGATATTTCACCACTGCACCAGGTGGTAATGACACATGTCTAAACTGCGTCAAACACCCGTTTATTAATTTCACACAAAAAACATACTTAATCAAATTCTATTTCAAATAACAAAAGGCCATATCAACAAAATGGCGTGACAAATATATGATAACTAACAAAGGAGACTGTGTCAGTGTATGCTGCCTACTGATTGGCTAAAACTGCGATTAGACTGGCCCGTTTCAAGGTCGACGTGAGTCAGTATGCGTGTGTGTGCGTACGCGCTGCTGGTGTGGGTGACGAGCGCGAGCGGTGATTGGCTGTTAATGATTTAGAAAAAAGATTAGGTCAGGAGTAGGCAACAGGAAGGGACTCGTGTAAATCAAGATGATTTTGAGGTTTAATGAATATTTTTTGTGCGATTGGATACCTACTAATACGGTTATTGAGAGACGTTAAAAAAAGCAAATATTAAATAATCTTTTGCTACTCTTGGGGAAAAATATTGAGAATATTATGTTAATAGGTCGTGAATGAACCTACCTACGCATCATCCTGGCATATTTAAGTTATTTTTATTTATTTATTTTTAGAATAATTATTCCCCTAATTCATAAGTAGGTAGGTAGGTTTTTAGCATTCGTAACATTTTACTCGAATAGTTTTTTTTTACATTATAATAAAACCATGAAACAAAGGCGGTAAGACCTTGACAAACATAGATTACAAGACACTAACAACTTCGTTGCTTACCTAGTTAACGTAGCGGTGAACAACTAATTAAAAACGATTATAAAGCTTCCAAGTGTTGTGATTGTGAGTGAATTTATTATTACACTATTCTTATTACTTAGCGTTTTGATTTAACAGTCATAGATATATAGGAACTTCATTACCATATAACAAGTTTTACACATGTTTGTGCAAACTAGACCAACACAACACGAGCGACGCTAGGTGCGTTTAAGTAGGTACGATATTTATAATTATTAATTATAAATAAATATGAATGGCGAAATCAATGCCTTATGACACTCTCTACCAGGTTGGCAATAAAACCAAACATAGCATGATGAGATTGATGGTCACAAAATTGAAAATAAAAATAGAAAAATACGGGATATCCTTATTAGCTTAAGGTGTTATGTTTCTTTCTCTGATCATCATTTACTACCAATATAGCAGCAGATGATACTAAAACAATAAATAACAATGTACCTAATTGACACAGTGGACCAGTCAACCAATCTCGCCTCTAACTTGCGCCAACGCATTACATAAAGTGATTCAACGCGGAAACGTCCGCCGTCCTTGTTTGGCACATCGCGAATTGCATAGTCGAGATTATTCGCGCTTATTATCATTATTAAATAATGTCCATCTATAGAACCTGTCCTATTAAAGGATGTTATTATAGGCTAAACGTCATTTTTGCAGTGCAAAGAATGGTTGTTATGATTTTTAATGAGTGTCTTGGGAAAATTTAACTTCTTAATGCTAACATTCATTGACAAAACTAGTTAAATGCTATTGCTTTGAAATGTATTCCGCTATATTATTACATTAATGGCAAATAATTAAGTATTAAAAGCATATTTTATGTATTAAAAAAAGGCAATTTCGACTTCCGAATCATGTTTGACAGTAAAAAACAATGGAAAAAAGTGGTTTTTGCTAAGGTATTAATTATCCTAAGGTAATACCATCTCAACTAGATCCACAAAGAAATCTTATAAAGACATCTGCTAATAAAATTATCAAACAAAGGTGTGGTATCTAGGCATCAGATAAAGAAGGCTCTTAAATCTCGGTAAAGACAATGAAAGGCCGGATGCTGTTCGTCTCGCGCGACCTCCAGTGTGATCTTGGTATACACTGGTTTGACAAGCGAACACAATGCCACGAATTTGCGCTTATAATTTAGGATGAAACAATAAAATTTGTGTATCGGAATATTGAGTCACGACTTGTCTTTTCTTTTTGTATTTAATGAAAGGTTAGTAAAGGTTTTTGATTGGTTTTTGGTTGCAACTAGTTAAAACACTGTCAAAAGTTGCCGTCAAATACATAAAAGCTGTAAGTTTGATAACATTACGTTGATGTGCCAATTATCTGTGCAAAATGCATCAGTTTTCGCATCTACGTCCATTTAATTGCTATTAGCGCCAGTGACTTGGATTAGTTTGTGAGTGCCAATTAAGGATGACTTAACGATTAATTAATGAGTTTTTGCCTCTTTTTTCAAAGAGATTTACGCACATCACACGCAACCAGCCAGTTAGCAAAATGTTTCCTCTCTTTTTTGCCACACTTACGAACTTACTCGGTTTTTAAATCGTTAATTGCTAAATTAAGAAGTAAAAAGCATAGAAAAACAGAAATAACTCACAGAACAAACACGCGAATTAATGAAACACAACGATAATTGACGAAAAAAATAATAACAATTTTACCATGGCACGTTGTTTATCTATGCTCCCATCATGCTCACGCAACCACGCAGCGTGCTCATGGAAAAAAAATGAAAGCCATCGATCTTACTCTATGATAACACGTAATTGTTACCAACGAAATAAACAGCCCGTCTACTCGAATTATCATTGCATCTAAAATACCTTTTTAATTTTAAAATGCATTAATTGCATATTTGAATTAACTGTTAAACGCCCATAAAAAGCCCCAAGTGAAAAATGTAATTAATAAGTACTTACAATTTAAAGGTTACGTGCCTCTGGAATCGAACGCGAGCCATTTGAATGAGGAATTAGAATAAGATGGCAAAAAATATGAGCATTAGAAAGAGCGGAGTGCTCGCTGCGGGAGTGGGACGCAAGACGTCCGCGCCCCGCGATTGGCTGACCAGTTTTTATGCCTTAGTTCCCCTAATCTTCATTTCGAACAACATCTGCTACGCTAATGTTTATTCGAAATAGTTCTTTAAATTTATCAATATAAGATCTCATTTGCTATTCGTACGTGGCGTCTTTTATTTTTATTTTCTATCGGTCGTTGCACGCGAGTTGTTTAATTTTTAATACATCTCAGGGTTCCTTTTAAGGTCAGTTGGTGAGGGCCTATGTTTTTAAATTAAGGTTGTTTTTTGTTGTCGGTCGTAGCCGGCAGATGGAGCCAATTGCCGCGGGCCGTAATAGCTCGTAGATTACGTGTATTGTATGTAATTATTTTTGTAAAGAATTCATGCCCTTATAAGACGATTGTCAGTTTCTAAGTAATTGGAAATGGATTGTGCGTTTGTGGTAGTGCATTGATGAACATGTTATGTTCAATTGTGCATTATTGACCATGCCTTTGGTATATCACCAAGTATTTAAATCTATATTTCTAATCATTTAATGGGATTTTATTGCTTTATTCATTCATAAATTAAATGTAGAAATAAATGTAAAATTAAAGAGTTAAACTAAAAAATAAGGCAATTTTATACAGAGACGAAAACATTATTAAAACTAAACGTCACTAAAATATAAAAAAACAATAGCATCAAAGAAAAATATTGAATTAGTAGATTGCAGCTAATAGTCGCTATTCACGAAGCAAGCTAGTTGAATAAATAAATATCGGTCCGTACGTAATCACTCATTACTATTTATCGATTGAAACGTAAAAAACCGCTATTTTCAAATGTCTTTTTTTCAGACCGAAGGTTGAGAACCGCTAACACCGCTACGAGGAATCAAAATGGCGTGAGATCCGTTTTTATTAATTGTAGTGAAATGGCTATTGAAATATCAGTATAATTGCTATGAAATGGTTATTACAATAGTTCATAACTTCATATTGTTGTTAGCGACTTAAAAACAAAATATTTTCCAATTTTTTTAAGGAACTTAACCTAACTTAAATTATTTGGTCAACATCATAATATAAATTTCTGTACAAAATTGGACAGACATCAGAAATATGCCACACGTAAGGAAGGCCGCCTAGCCTAATGAGGACAAGTATCTCTACCTACCGTTCTTTCTGTACTTATGACATGTTCAATTCATCCATTTATGTTTTTTACGTAACAATCAAACAAATTATAAAACTGTCATAGTTTAAGAAAATGCTAAGTCACGCTAAATAACAGTCAATAGGTTGAGGGTATGACAAACTTTTATTGACGCATTAAAAATGACAGCCACGCCTTTAATTCTAGCGGTCAAAAAACCAAGTTGACCACATCCACTAGCAGGCTGGCACCGAACTAATACACCTAATAAAGGAAAATGTATTACCCGGACATGTTTAAAAAATACACCATTACTACTTACTAAGTATTACTACTTTTAACGTACAGATGGATACAAGAATTTACTAGAGTATTATAGCCGAGTTATAAAAAAGAATGCCTTAAGACATTCTATACAGGCCAGCGTTTACAGCTTACAGACATACTTAGTAACATTAAATCAACCGTCACACTCAATCTACTTCGTGATAAAAACGTTTTGTCCGTCTGATTCTCACAGCAGTTGTAACTAGTGAAACCAATCGTTCCCTCGTTTAATTTATAAGGTTTTTATTCGCTTTTGAAACACCATTTGTGTATTAAAAATTAATTCGCTGCTGTAATGAATAAAATGTTTTTTACCACTGGCTCTAAATTGTTTTTAGGAAAAAAAAGATTATTGCTTAGAACCATTGTTTTATTTATTGATCTTAATTATTAAACGGTTTTTTATTTATTTATTCATGCGTAATAAATAAATTGAAATAATTTAATAATGAATTTATTGATCATCAATAATAATTGCTTAATGCTTTATTAAATAAATCATACTTACTTCACTTTATATAACACGGAACTAAGATTTCAAGTTTTTTTTTTCATTAATAGGCCAAAAATATAACGATTAATGTAGATATTAGTTTTATTATGGTCCATGGAAGAAATTGAACCAAGCTGTGTTTGTACAATGTTTAGTACTCGAGCGAGTAAACTGCCCGGCTAGTAGTCAAGTGAACGTGCGAAATGACTTTGCTAATTAGTGAAGTCATTAGGTATGCAGAAAGTGGAAATTGGCTATGTGATGTTATTGAAGCCATAAATACAGTAAATCATAAATATCCAACGCAACAAGTATGGTAAAATATGAATAGTGGGTATTATAAAAACTACTTTTTGTTTTATAAATAGTAATAAGATATTATGTATTCTATGTAGCAAACTCAGCTAGTCAAACAGTAGTTTTGCTCTGTAACATCGTTTATAATGCTTTACTTACTCACTACATCACACTTTGTATAACAAATAATTGAAGGACTTTTTATTTTTCTCATTTCACAAATTTATGTGCTCCGATTATGGCAGCTATCAAACCATGATAAAGAAAACTGTAAGTAAAGTAAGGCAAAAGTGTTTTGGACCGGAACTTAAAAGAATAATTAAATAGCGTCATCATGGTATTTATATAACTTCATAAACCATGTGCGCTGACGTACGATTAATTCTGCGATGTTCGTTGGATACTAAACTGTCTTTTCATCAATTTGATTCACTACTAGAAAGGAACATACCAAAGGAAACAAACATAAATCTTTTATTACGTTAATTCACATAACTTCAACTAATTTAAATATAAATAAATTAATATGGTATATTTTTTTGATGAGTGCCTTCTTTTTGATAAAATTTGTACCTAATAGACAGCATATTATAATGAAAATACATTCAAAAGCGTGCGTGCACATTACTTAACCACATATTGTCTGTCACTGTTATTGTTTCTGTCCGTCTTTGTTCTCCCTGTAGAAGTTTAATCAATCACCGCCAACTCGCACCAGCAAATCTACGCGTTTAGCTACTAATAACTCGACAGATGTCAAACGAGTCACACGAAACACCAAAACACCGGGTGACTAGCTCACAGGTGCTTTAGCATTATGCAACTGGCCAACTATTTTAATATAAGCAGCCAATGCGACCTGGTTATGTAATGGCTGTCGGCTATTGACAAAAGTATTTAGATTGAAATTGTTGCGTAGTTCCAGAGGATATTGATTTTCGGTCGGTTTTGTTCAAAGTTTCGCGGAGATAATGTTACGAACTTTCCATATTTATATTGAAATTCTTATCTGCATGCTCGGTATTTAATGTAACACTATAACTTGCCAAAAATGCGCGGAGAGCATGCTCTGCGTGGTTGTGGAATCATCAAGCTTTTGTACCTATGGAAATGTTACCACGTAGAAAAAATGAGTTAGCCCCTTTACACTTTATTCATAATATAAGGTTCGTTGACTTGCGTAAAAATATTGCCATGACATACATAATGTAGAAGGCATATCGCTGCTTCCGGCGGAATTGTTTTATTTCCCGGGGCAAAATAAATTGTGTTGATATTAAATATGGGCTATTTGTGAACCGAATTTCAATCAAACCTTAAAGTTATCAACCTTGCACTCACAACTGACAATATATTTGTCACTCGGGTTTCATAGAAAAAAAATCGGGCGAGAGCATGTCGGAACATGCTCAGGGTAGGGTTCCGAAGCCGTTACTACAAACAAATTAGACCTCGCGACAAACTCAACTATGCTGTTGGAAAACTGTTGTCCCCATACATCGACATAGGTCGCGGTCTAAACATTGAAACCGTTTGGAACTGAAGAACCAATGAAGGCTACTTAGTCGTGATAGTTTTCCTATAAAATTCATTATATGTGCTTTCATTGAAGATATTTTTCAGATTTTTAGTATTTGTAGTTTTGGTTGTGTGGGGGGCGTTTGGGAGACACTTAACTCTAACAAAAAATAGCGCCGTAAAGCTTCATATTTCATAAACACCACTTTGTTGGTGTGACTTATATGTATATTCATGCCAAATTACAGCTACTATGGTCTCTGAGCTAGGCTGCGGACGGACGGACGGACACGGCGAAACTATAAGGGTTAATAGTTTCACTACGGAACCCTAAAAACGAAAATTGCCTTTCGCTATTATGAAACTCGTAGTTTTTAATCAGATTTAACATTTTATTACGATTTATTCCATTAGTTTCCTACAGATCAAACAATTGGCCCTAAGTAAACAAACAACAAAAAATCTTTGCATAAACCGTCCAATATTAAATTAATTAGAGCGAGTTTGACGCCATGCAACATCCATTTAAATCGGTTATATACCTACCTACTGTAATATTAGGATGCCTTGGATAGCTAGGCATATGTCTAACTGAAGTCTTAAAACAACTTCAACAATTTAGCTTCAAGGTACTTACTCCAATAATTGATACAAAGTATTTTCCTAAATAACTGCGCATTATCTTGTCTTAATTTGCGGAACGTAGAGTTAGGGAGGTCGCAGTGTAGTTAAGGACCTATAATTTCATAGACGAACGAAGCCATGAAACGCAATTTTGCAGGTTGGTAACACTGCGTAATGACAGTTGGTGCGCGAATTCCAAAATGGCGGCGGTGATCGCGCCGCACAAATTAGTTATTTTCTGTTGTTCATTGGTAAGTTGTTTATTAATTTACCTACTTTAGTATTATTTATGTAACTAGTCTTGACTTCACTTTGTTAAACCTAAGTTAGTCACCTATATTATTAATTTGCGCCTACTTCGAACTACAGAATCGTGTAAGTCACATGAACAAACTGCGACCTTTACCCTCAGATAAATCGATGTTATTTAGATCGTTGTTTTAAAGTTTAAGGCCACTCTACCAGCTTCATTGTGCCTCCACATCATTTCACTGTTCCTTAGAAAAAAAGTCTCTATGATAATGTTATTTAAACGGACTCTTATTACTAAAGGTCATCAAAGACAAAGTCCATCGCTCGATATTAGCCTATCAGTTCATCGGATTAGAACACAGATTATCCTATCAGTTTCTCCTTCACATATCCAAAATGTCTAAAGAATCATAGATGTTGGACTGTCTGGAGGGCTGACAGTCTTGCGACTGCAGGTAGACTTTTATTCTGAGGGAGGGTTCCAATTTAATCGTCTGCCTGTCCGTCTGTCTGTCCAACCTTGCTATGATGGTGATGATGATGAAATCCATTTATCCCTCAGCAGGGACATAGGGCTCGTAGAAGGGAATTCCATTTGGCTCGATCCTGAGCAACCACTTCAAGTTCACTCCAACTCTGTCCAACGGAAATGGCCTCTTTTTCAACTGAGCGCCTCCAGGTGTTACGGGGGCGTCCTGGTCTTCTTTTCCCCTGAGTATGCCAGGTTAAACCTTGCTATGCTATTTAAAATTACGCCGGGACTCCAGTGGCGCCCTCACTACTCTTATTGTATTTTCTTATAACAAAAATCCATACTTTTCATTTTTGATTTCAAGACATTACTTTAGTTATTAGAAAACACAATAATAGTAGCGAGGGCGCCACTGGACTAAGAGAAAATGTCTTGGTTTGCTTTCATTTTTCGAGTGTATTTGATTTAACTATCATGTTGTTGTCATAATGGGACCACTGGGACGGGACGGAAACCTCGGTGCGCGAGTCTAAGTCACATGACCGGTTTTTCATTTGATCGTCTCAAACGCTTAACATAACAATAAGTGTCGACACACACACTCGTTTTAGATAGAATATCTCTTCGCCTAAACACACATATTCAAATGCGTCCCCAAAACGTCTGAGCTAAATGAAAAGAGAAAGCCCAAACACAATCTAATTCTTACAACCATAACCATTAAAATATAAAAGCGCATATATTTACGGGAATTCCCAGTCATATTTATATAATAAAGCAGACTTGCGCCGCCTCAGGTTAAAGGCGAGGATCAGCTTTCTACCTAATACTAAATAGAGAGATTACACAGTCATCGGCGACTGAGGCGTATTGAAAATTGATGGTTTGTGATAATAGTTTGCTCATGGTTCTGTGTGAGGGGTACTCGTTCTGCAGCTTTGAACAAGAATCGATGTACACTTCCCATATATGGATATTTTTTGCCAGATTCCTTTCGTGTGGTTTTATTGGAGCGGATACTTTCTATTCACAGTAAAGCGGCCTATTCCTTAAAAAACAATACACCAAGATAAGTTAAACGAGCTCACTGGGCACCTGGTGGTAAGTTGGGAGACTTATGGAAATTTGATGGAGTGGAATGATATTTGGAACGGATATTCTCTAAATTGACACATTATACAAGGTGTTACAAAAATGATGTCAACCCTAGTTAGCTGTCATCTCAGTCACAGCTTCTGTGACTGGTATGATAGCTTACTAGGGTTGACCATTGTTTTTATAATTATTATTTTTTGCTTATTTTTGTAACACAATTTTCGTGGGATTTTTTATGGCATACAGGCCATATTTGAGGGTTAGTTTCTGAGAAATTGGAATTCTGATGTCTACATAGACGTAGGCATAGATTGAGTTTTGCGATACTCCCCGTATTCCTAGCTGCTGAAGCACTATTTTTGAGGAACCTTCCTCATCTAGGGTACGCAAGGTAAGGTAAGGTACGCTTAAATTAACTCGCTAGGTCTAGGGCTGTGCGTTGTCTGCCAGTTAGTCACAAAAGAGTTTTTTTAATATGTATAGATTGTGTTTCTACCTACCTAAATGAAACGGATGTGTCACAGAATAAGGATGCATGATATTTTGATAAATCATTTCCGTCCAGTTAAAAATAAATAAAATTTAATGAGGGTTTCAGAATGGTGGCTTTTGTTCTGATTTCCAGAATTATTCTCTACTATTAAATTCGTAAAACTACATTAAAGATATTTCGAAAAAAAATTACCTACTGATATAATTACATGTATGCTTTGTTGTTTGTATTCAAAAACTATTGGGCAAATTTTACTGAAAACCCTTTTTGTTAAACTTGAAATAATTATATTACTAGGGAAATGTCACGGGAAAAGAATAGTATTACATATTCGTAGCATCAAAAAAAGCTTTCAAAAGTCAGATAATTGTACAGTCAGCTACGAAATACGTATCTACTGTTGGACCTTATTACAATAATGCAATAAGGCGACAAAGTGTATATCTGTTTGTAGAAACCTTGATTTGATATAGCGGTCAAGGTCTAAACCTAAGGACGGTATCAAAACATTTTCATGCGTCAAACCTAACCAACATAGACAAAGGCATTATTATACACTTAAGGACATATTTAGAGGAACGCAAATGAACAAGTTTCACTATAATAATGGTATTTATACGGTTGTTAATAACAGCTGGTGGTAGTTAAATGAAATAATAATAACCTTTTTTAAATGGATTTATGATTATAATTTATTTATTGTCATTTTACTTTAAAAAACAAATTTCTCAATAAACAAAAATTCGCCGCATGTAAGTTAGATCACCGCTTCACAACTCACTAATTCATATTTAGGGTTCCATAATACAATGGTTAAAAAAGAACCCTTATGGTGAGACTTCAGCACAGCAGTCTTTCTCAGCAACTACTGAATCTAAACGGAATCTCTCTAGTTGCCTTGGTAAAAAAATAGTTCAAAATGAAGGCAGCTAAATCAGTTTACTTGTGCCTCCCATAAAAGCGACGTCAACATATATATATGTTTTTGTTTGTTAGTTTTCGTTATTGTAGGACTAGGCTAGTTGATACTAAAAAAGAAATTCACGGGAACACGAACACCTAGAATTTTATAAAAATAATGTTACTTTAGCGTCCCTCATAATTTGTCCCCGAGTGTACATTATAGATATATGTATATGTTTATGCTTATTGAATAGTGTGTCACGGTCAGCACGCCGTGTGGGAAATGAGATATCCATATATACGTATATCTGCACAGCTGATGTGTCGATATGTTGCAGTATATTTTTAACGCTTGTCAGGGCTCTGATGAATTGTCTGTTTGTGTATACAATATGTTGACGCCGCTTTTATTTTTTTAACTCCAACGAATAAAGAGTGGTGTTATAATTATAAGTTTTATATGTGTATCTGTGGCATTGAATCTTTCAAACGGATGGACTGATTCGGGTACGGTTTTTTTGTAGGAAAACTAGTTTAATCAGAATGATTCTTAGATATGTTTTATCAAAATCTATTGGACAGTTTAACATATATTTGGTCCGATTGTCGGAGTTATTATCTATTTGAAACGTAGTTTTCTATATCGCTTGTGGAACAATAAACTAACAATTGAAATGATCTATTAGGTGTGTCATTGTAATCTAGGCCAGTATTCAAAACGCAAATGGATAGAGTTACGAAGTTAGTGCATCAATTAGCCGTGTTATACAATTCCCGACGTGAAACGTCTAATGACACGTGGAAAATGTATATAACCCGGCAAATGTACGTGTTATGACAAACTGTTTAACATTTAAATTCCTAGGCGGTACAATCGAGTAGGTACAAAGATACTTTTACACTTTTGCACTTTATCCCATTTAAATCAAATGTTATCTTATCTTATCTTGTAAAGATAGACCTTTTTAGATATACTTCGAATCTCCAGGATCTCATGATCAATAACCCTTCTACACCTGTTCGAATGCTTTCCTTCCCCAACAGAGTTAGATCGAAAAACTCATTTTGTACACGGCCACCACTTGGAATTGAACTGCGTACCTTAAGATCACGAGTCGACATCCTAAGCCACTAGGCCTACGCTCCATGGCTTTACATATTACATAACATAACACATAGGTATAACTAATTATTTTAAATGACTATGTACATAATGTAGGTAAGTAGGTGCATTGTTTTGTTAGTATTACTCAGCAAGATTAGGCACGTGGTCTTTTGTTGCCTTTTTATTAGTCATTAAAAGTTTATTGTGTTCTTTATACGAAGTCGTTTTTTAATTATTTTGGTTAGACAAAGGTTGGGTGACGTCTGTTTTGAGTCATCGCTTTTCTATTCTAGTTTTAATGGCTTTCCCTTGCTGCATTGAGAAAGTGGGTTTGGAAAACATGACAATATTTAGAATAATAATTCAGTTTTTTGTGAGGTTATTAGGTGAATTTTGGGAGAGTTTTTTTTACTCTATAACGAAATACTGATCAAGTCAAGATAAGGACAAAAATAAAACGTCTATGCACAGAAGAAAAAACACATATATTCTGTTTTTTATTGTTTCTTACCAAATGAGTTACTTAATGCTTTAGAACGAAGAGACCAAAACGATCCTTAGCTTACGGTAACACCCGTATCGCTCGAAATAAGCGACAGATTTCTAAGAAAATAATGTAACAAATAGTTTACCTTAATTATAGTGCAATAGGTCTTAAAACAACCTTCGGGTTTGTATTGTACTTCTGTCTCACTCTCTCGTGTCTATACGAATCTAACCGACTTTATCCGTACCCGAAAGGCATTTTATCACATTGTATATACTGAACGCTTATCTATTAACTAACAATTTACTCCCAATACGAAAAACCTTCAAAACTACAGCAACGCCCATTCTATCATGCCAAATCGACCAATGCCATGTCAAGTACCTAACAACAAACTTAAACTTCGCACCGTCAACTAAACCTTAACCTTTAACGTGATGGAATAAACTCTAAATTGTTTTAGCAATTGATTAGGTAGCGGCATGGTAATGTTTGTGCGGGTTAGCACACAGATATAGTGCTAATGTGTGCGTGACGCGCACATGCGCGAGCGTCGAATGTCACGAAATCCAGCCCGTTTCTAGGTTGCGCGGGCGCCGGTAGGGTGGCCATGGGTTTTGGGTAAATTTTAGGACGTTTATGCTTTAAAGGGTGTAAGTGATTATTTTTATTTAATGATTAAGTAATATTACCTATAACGAATAAGTACATCATGAAGAGATACGTATTTCATTCGGAATGTACGCCTGTATGTACGTTTCTTTTCCCAGAATATAAATGTCGCTGGTTTTTGTGGCAAGAAACAGCACCAGTAATGTCATAGGTATTTGTAGTTAAACGGCCATGATCGTTGAAATATGATCGAAACGTCGAGTTGTAATACAACGCAATGATTATTGTATGCAATTAAATTTCGTCTAACGACAAATATGTGTAAATATCATGAAAATTAAAGAAATCATATAACTTACTACAATAAACATACGATCGACCTTATTGTACGACGAATAATAAAAATGTTTAAATTACCAATGTAAAACTTTATTGAAAATCGAACCCCCGACTTCTACTTTGTTAATGCAAGTACAGTCAGAAATAAACGCGCAACATTTCAAAAATATATTCTAATGCACCTTATTTCAGTGCAATAAGAACTTGGTAACATATATGTGAGAGGATTCTTTCAATAATTATGCGGACTTAATAATTCAGTAGTAGCTTATTTAAGATGAATTGCTTCAACATTATAGAAAACCACGTTGAAACTTACCGGTAATGTAAAGGAAGGTCTTTTGTAACGTGCCATAAACAATCAAGATTACTAATTGTCGTTATTATTATTTCAAATAAAATTCCGATTAAAGCCAATGAAAGAACCGGTTCATTAAACTGCCATCTTGTCTTGGCTTCCTTATGCGATGACGTCACCCAATGACGCAGAATGATCTACAGAATTAAACTGATTTTGATTTGATTACTGAGATATGTAATTGTTTTGTTATGCAAGTATTATTAAGAAAGTTACATGTAATTTGTTGTTTTTTTTTCGTTCATTTGAACGAAAAAAAAACAAAATATGGGCTATCTGATACTTTGTTATACATATAATCAATTAATTTTGAACGCATGCTTGTATTGAGATATATTTGATTTCAATTAGGTGCTCTTATTTAAACTTCATACTCCAAGAAATAATTACAATAATCTACTTACCCGATGTAAAAGTATTTTTTACAGGAATAGTCCCCATAGATCCTTAAAAGCTATGGTCCCCCTAGTGACCTTGCGCGTGCGATTGGCGCGCGGCCTAGACTCGCGATTCAGTTATTTGTTTGACACAGCCTGGGAGTTGTTTCTAACGAGTTGGAACAAACGAGCGAAACTTCAACTAAAATTATAGTCAGTGGTGTATTTTATACTAGCCACATGCAACATTAGGCACTTTTTTATTGAAAGTGTATTGCAAGCACTTGCCAAAGTAATACTAACAAACTATACAGCTTTACTGTATAGTAGTTAAAACATCTCTTAGAAATACTCAATTTGCTTAGCATAATAAGAAACTGTTTTTCAATTGGATTTTTTTTTGCTAGATTATTCGTTAATTCAATTTTTTTGCAACGAATCGATTATTAGCAATCAATGAACATTTGCCATTTCTTATTTCGTAAACGTGCCGCTGAAACCATCTACTAATGACTCTTTAAAAGTTGATTAACACAAACCTACGCGTTCCAAGTACTGTTAGCCAGAATACGCCGCATTTAACATCCATTAATGATGTATTGACTTAGTAAGATAACCAAGCATTTTATTAGGCATTTACAGCGTTTTCTCTGTGTTTATAGGGAACACGATTGTCATTTTTTAATATACTGTCAAATGCAAGACACGTTGATGGCCATCGATTTTTTTATAGTTTCAATTAATATCGGTTCACCTTTCTGCTACGTGAAATCTGCTTAAGAAAGTTATTAGTGACAGACATCGCGACCGCTGATAAATTTATGAGGTTTTGCAAATCTAATGAAGCTTTTTATCACGCAAAATTAAACCATCCCAGAGCAAACTGCAATAAAAATACTTCCAAGCGAACGAAGTTGCAGATAAAAACTAGAGAGAGAGTAACTTAAGATACCTAGATAAAAATGAATAGTCTCAGCCACAAGCTATATGTAAGATTTTTTTTATCGTTTTATTATGAGATTTATGAGTCTTAATATAAATTGAGTTCATTAATATCAAACTCCAATATTTCCTGAAATTTTGGTAAACGAATTTGAAACTTATCTCGAACAAATTAAGTTTTAAATTCGTATACCTTTCAAGGACATATTGGAGTTTGATATTTATCAACTCATTGATACTCTTGTTCCTTTTTTTATACAGTTGTATCCATATAATTTTTAAACTTTTCACGTAACATAACATTTTGTAACAATAAGCACAATAATACACGATAGTGATCATCTTGTTAACACTCGTCTGGGGCCAGAAACGTGACAGTATGTTGAAACAAAGTACGAGCAAAATGCATTTATAAGAATACCACCAAATAATAAGATACTCATGTTTTGAAAAAGCTTAGCGACTTGTTATTTTCTTACTGTTTTAATCAAAACACTATTTAAAACAAAAATATCAGGTATTGTCCTTATAGATCCTCAAACCATGGCCTCAGTAGTGACCTTGTGCGCGCGATTGCTGCGGCCTAGACTCGATCTGTTTATTTATTTGACACGGACCTGTTTCTGCGCAGGTTTAGATCTCTGCGCGCATAGCTAAGTATACTCGTCTGGCTCACTCGCCGTTTGTGCGAGAGAGAAGAGAAGGGAGCCTGGGAGAATTCCTTTGAAACTTTCGGTGCCAGTGGCTCACCTAGCGCGTACATATTACATACAATTAGCCAATTTGTGGCACACCTGCTTATGATTATGTTAACTGAGTTACTTATTTATTTAAAAAAAACTATGCTGATGTAATCTTTTTTGAACCACCGTATTGTGAACCCAAATTCAAACTGTTGCTATCAGTTCATAGTTCAAAATGGATTTGGTGATAATGATAAATCTACCTTAAACTGTCTTCGGGTCCTTTAAAAATAAACACTAAATAAAAACTCAATATTAGATAGCTACATTTAGCTCGGTGCGGTTTTTGGTATGAAAGAGACAGACATGTTCTAGCAGCCATAAACGTGTACACAAAGCATAAACATCACTAATGACATGCGCAAAGGCAACCTAACGATCTATTAGTTGGTCAAACAAGGAAACATTGCGTTTCGTGTTTGTTGAGAAAACTGAAGGATTTTCGAGTCCTTCTGTGACTTCGCTATGTCATCTTAATAGGTACTTAATTAAACAAAAAACTTAAAAGTATAATAAAAAATTGTGTGTGTATAATGAATTAAAGCAAATCGTATGCAAATGTAGAAGTAGAAGTACGTTGTAGTCCACCCGACGTTTTCATTAAAAAGATAAAAGATAAAAGATGGTTATTCAGTAAGTAGGCCGCTCGGGCACTTATACACGTGAAAAATCTACCAGCCCTTCGCAAGAGACCACTGCTGAGAAGAAACGCGGCAAGAAACTCAACAGACAGTCGTTTTTTTAAATAGTACTTATGATATACAATTATAAAGCTGGACCTACATAAAATAAAAATAAAAATATATTCAAACGTACTTTGCAATGCTTTAAGACTGTATCATGAGGTGACAAAAGCCTGACAAGTTTCAGGCAGCAAACGCCATTTGGAAGCGCTGCCCTTTTCACTGCCTAGAACCTGAAAAGAACTGACACCTGATAATAGGATCACTGATTTTTTTTGCTTTGTTTTAATTAAGTCACTAGCGACCCGCCCGTAACCAAGAATATATACACAAAAACATTCCTTTTAAATCGCTGTGTCTATTGAGGAAACCTCATTAAAATCCGTTGCGTACCTAGTTTGAAAGATCAAAGAGAGAGCGACTTTATTAAATACTATGTAAAGATGAGATGACACAAATCATAACCATCTTAAAAAGCCAATTTCTTCTAATATTAAACTGAAAACGAACAACACATCAAAAGTATTTTTACGTAGAACTTATAAGGTAAGCGTCCAAAGCTAGCATTTCTAACCCGACCAGTCGCCGCAGCCGGTTTGGACGGAAACAGGTGGCTTATAATTAACAGGTTCGATGCTTGGGCTAGCTGGTTTTTCGTAGCTTTATTTGTAGAAAATAATAAATGGGAAAGTTATGTTGTGGGAAATTTAAAGATGATGACCCATCTGTTTTGCTTACAGGGCAACTGCTACATGGCACATTACAGTATCGGTGAAAAACTTAAGTAAATAACCTCTTGCATGTATATATTGAAGAACATCTGTACAGGCCGTTTGACATTCTATATTTGTGATGTAAATTCCATATTAGTTTTGTACACAACTACATGCAAAAGGTCGTTTGCTAAAGTTTTATTCCTTTGTTGTTATGAGGTAATGACAGCCTTCAGTAAGAACCGTCACAGGTTATCTATCGATAGGTCGAATTTCAGTTAGGTACCAACTTTAAACAAAAAACGGAGCATGAGCTATTTTGTTCATTTATCTATTTTTTTCGCAATTTACGCTCTAAAATTGTCTTTTCTTTAATTTCCGATATACTAGTATTTTTTAATGCTCAAATATGTTATCGTCAAAGCAATTATAATCATGGTAAATTTAGAAGGTAGGTAAATTTAAAATTTCCATTTTCCTTAATTCAAGCTAGTGCCTTAGCAAAACGCATTCGATACGTTAATAGCTACCATAATTAGAAACTCATTAAAATGCTGTTTACATGTATTAACTTTACTAACTTCCAATGGTTAATTAAATTTTCTGTGAGCGAACAGGAGATTGAGCATTACTTACTTTGATATATACATACAGGCGAATGATTGGTGTTCCATGATTTTTATTTTTTTTAATAATAGTGTCAAAAATAAAGAAATCTCGGAGATTTTTTTCGAATGAGACGCAGTTGACATGACTGTCTGATTTTTATTATGTACATAGGTATTATGAATTTATGGAGGTATTAATTAAAATATTTCAACATACTATCAATTTTTTTAAATACATGTACGGTAAAATGTACTGAGATGAAATGAATGAAACAATTCTACGTAGGATATTCCGTAGACTGAAAAATACTTGTAAAATAAACACGATAAACGGAACGTATATATGCTTTATAATATTAAGCATCGCCCATCCAAAGCCGCTTAAAATGGACATTTAACACCAACCTATACATACAGAACCCTTCAAATTCTTCCCAGTAACACTCCAACGAGTGAACAGTTAAATTTAAACTGTACCTAAAAGGCAGTTAATTTTATGAGTCCTTATTGTCAGGCTGATAAGAAGATTAAGACGCTAGATTACTGATATCACGTATATGGGTGGGATTGTGTAGATAACAACACAATTCAGGTTTCGCCATAGACAGATAACTTGGTACTTGGTATTGCTTGGATTTATGTTATGAGTAATTTCAGTAGATACCAGTACCGTATGTTACTTCATAGCCTCTATTCGACTCTGTAAATCAATGCCAGAGACATGTTACCGTATTGTTAACTTACGAAAGCTATTATTTACTTGACACTAATACCCCCGAACATAGTAGGATGGTAGTTCAAAGCAGAGTATAGGCTCAGGGTTCTGTCTTTTAGCGAAATGTTTTGCTGCATAAAATGTTTTTCGATTTTTGAAAATGGTTTTAAAACCGTTCAGAATAAATATCAAAGAATCGTTTTATTTTACCGAACTAACCAGCAGGGGCCAGTCTCAATTATATGCAATATCTCCAACCGCGTTTAAAATTTATGAATTTTGAGACACCAAACTTGCACATGCTTGTATTTTTTCATTTAGTTTGTTACTAAACTTGCCTGGATTTCGGGTTAGTTATATCCTGTCTAAATAGTCAAAAATATCTCATCTACTTGCAAACGGACTTACCTTGGTCTAGGATATCGTGTCTTGCGCAGAGTTGGCACAACTCGTCCATCGTGCCCTTAAAGGTCTTGTTAAAAATCTATTGTATTCAGCTCAGCAAATATCCTTTTGCGACACGGATAAACCTTGCCTAGACCTTGGATTTGCCTACAGTACTAGATTTTGTAATGCCTTCCTGCTTTAGTTAAAATGATTGCAAAAATATTAGCCGTGAGAGTCGGTAAGACGAACGTAGAGCCGCCAATAAAACAACGTTTTGTAATTGTAATGCCAACTATTGGACTAAAGCGATGTTAGTGAAGCAAATTTTCAAGATTAAGGAAGCAAAATATAAGGGGCATTAATTTGCTTTATTTTGTATTTTATTATTAAAGACCGAGGGCTCTAAACTGGTTGAGTTTCTATTCCATTTATCAAACGAAAATCCATCAAAAAAGATACAACTATATTAATTTATGAATAGCATTTTTGAGGTTTTGTTAAAATAAACGTTCTAGAAAAATTACTTGACTCTATCAAAACAATCTCCTCGACGTGGCGGTCAAAATAGATATTAGACAAGTTTAAACACTCAGTCAAGTTGTGACTTTTGACACTTCACTTAACTACAATCAGCAATCAAGCGCATTGAAGCCGCCATTTTTTCATGGGGCAATTACCAACGATTTGTCATGGTGACAGCTCGTTAGTGTGATTAGAGATTTAGGTCGGCTGTCAAAACTTGGTGGCGTGAAGCGGGTAACTAGCTGAAATTTTAGTTTATAGTACAAAGATGGCGCTGTCAAGGCTGAAAAAACTGTTTGACTATGGCAAGGCTTTAATGCATTATTTATATGAGGTCCGTAAGTTAATATCACGATTATAGATAGTATTAAGTCATGCTCTGTATTTTAGAAAGCGGATCTTAAAGTGGTATTAATCACTGGAAGTTCATTTAAGTTTTCGTTAATAGATGGACTGTGTCTGTTACAAGTGTTCATAATCTCTAAAATCGTTTAAAACAAAGTCGCTTCCCGCTGTATGTAAGATATCTTTGAAAGTACGCAACGGATTTTAATGCGGTTTTTACGTTAGTTAGATATATTTTCACGGAAGGCTTTTACGTATAATATATTCTGGTTTATGTACGGGTGTAACAGAAAAATACATGAAACGAAGCGAAGCGAGGACGGGTCGCTATATAATTATGTACAAGTTTATTTTGCATAACACAACCAAAGCCAAATACACCAAAACAGGTTAATATACTGCATCAAGAAAAAATGTAGTGTGATAATGACAGCCTCATGAAAACGAAAGTATCCCACTTATTAAACCCGTATCCCGTGTTAAAACGTAGGCCATTAACAACCAAGTCGTTAGACACAAATATTTAACTTAAAACAATATACTCAACTCATTCCACAGCTAAATGTAATCGCTAATTAAAAATTGCTACTTAATTAAATTAATCTAAAGTAGGTAACCTAAGCGACGCGTGCAAGGTTGTGTCCTTGCTACTCTAACTATTATATGTCAATACGACTTAGTATGTAATTACATAGTTAATTAGCGATATTGTAATCAATCACCGAATGGTTTCGACGTCAATGTTTACCTAAACAATCGTTAATGCACAATTCTAAGACAACTGAGGAGAGAGCTTTTTATGTCTATGTGTGTTTGCTTTGATTTAGTCTTATGGTGCGATTCTATAATCAAAACCGTGGATAGATTGTGACGTCTTGTTAAAATTTGACACATTTTGTACGAAGCAAATGTCATAACGAGACGTCACAACTCTATCCACGGTTTTGAATATAGGAACGCACCATTAGTTGCCATTAAGAAACCGACGGTTTTCAAATTTGGAATTAGAAGAAAATGTTTAAGTTTACGCAAGCGTTTGACCTCGGTCGACTTCATTCTTCTTAGATTAAATAAAATTGAGCTTTACATTTTTTTTAAACAGACTGTGGCAAACGAGCATGCGGTTTAACTGACGGGAATAAGTACCTTAGTTATCATTTAAAATAGGTATTACTTACTCTTGCCATATAATTGTGATGACGTTGTTTTAGCTATTTTTATACTTTACAACCACTAAAAAAAAACGTTAAAAATATTTAAAGAAAAACCTTTTCGCCACTTCCAATTTTTCTAGGTAGGTATTACATCAAATTCACATCCGCTCAAATTCTATGAACTCTATGAAGCCAACAACGCCTCTCGTGTCCAACAAATAAGGAAACTTTTGACCAATTCATTATCAGAAGGTTGGCCCGGTTGGACCAATAGCGGGCCACGAATGACTAATCGCGTAAAAACCGTGTTTGGAACAGTATGAGGAAAACACTAATAATAATTCGTTTCATGACCGCGATGGAGTTGGTGCATGGTTTTCAAATAATTCACTTGTAATTCACCATCGCACTAAAGTCACCGACATCGGTAAAAGAGCTGCGTCACTTAAATGGCAATGGGGCGGCCATGTTTGTTGCGTAGAAAACGACAGATGGATCTAAGGAACGCTGTACTGGAGACCCCGAACTAGAGTCGAAACAGAGGAAGACCACCAGCCAGATGATCGGACGATATCCAGAAGACGGCAGGGCCGACCTGGACCAGAATCGCCGCATCAAGATCTTCATGGAAAGTCAAGGAAGAGGCGTTCTGCAGTGGAAGAGTATGTGCTGAGAAGAAGAATAAGAATATAAAACTAACATGGCGCCTTAAAAGATGGCAGCACTGAAGTATAGATGTCGCTGTCTGAACAATTGGTGTTTAACTTTAAATATTTTGTGATATAACGACTTTATTTCTTTCAATCAGTAAATAATTATTTCTTTCATAAATTACTAATCATTGAACAATATAGGTACTATAATTAAAAGTTAAAACTAAACGTATTTAAATTAAAATAAAACTAAGCTACTCAACTACCCCCTCTAGCAGGTCCGCTGGCGGCATGGTCCCTATGACACTGGCTGCATCACCTCTCTGGATACCTAGCCCACTCCTTTGGGAGAGGTAAGCATCATCTCTAGGATCTACGGAGGAGTCTATGAGCCGAGATAAAGCTTTTCATCATAAAATATTTGTTTTTGTAATTATGTTTATTTAATTAAATAATATTATATTTTTAAGTAATACAAAGCGACAGCAAGTTGAAAAAAAAAACAGTTTCTTAAATCACTTATGTCGAGCTGAAAATCCTGCGCTTTTATTCTAGGCCGGCGGAATGAATTTTTATTTTGACATGTTATGGATTTTTTTTTAACTCGGCCGGCATTACTGTCAAGTAAAGAGGATACTATTAAAACGTTGATCATACGATAACAGGTCAAAAATGATATGGGTTTTACCGCCTAGAAAACGGGCCTTGTTTATGGTTTAAAGAATCGGTTATGGTGTGACTATAACATTTAGAATCGAAGCTTATACTAGGTAAGTATCTGTCCTGCAATCAACGCAGAAAATATCCGTATTCATTAATGATTTGGTCATACAAGTAAATCTTTAAATGTCATTAAGAAAACTTGGCACCAACCTTTATCTAAAGAAAAAAAAACATGAGGTTCTTTATCGTCACCAAAAGTCAACATCGTTATGCGGAAAGCGCTTAGATGCGAACCGTTTGAGCCGTTATCTAACCGTGAAAAAATACTCACCGCGCCGCCCACCTTGCCTCTCGCTTACGGTATTTCGAACGTGCGATAAGGACAGATAGCTACCCTTTCGAACGTTAGAGAGGGTGCAGTGTATTATGTGCGCCCCGTCCTCGCAGTTTGTTTGGCCTAAATGGAGGTTTTATTATATTAATTGCGTTTGTCGAGGAATGTTTTGTTAAAAATGTTTGTGCTCCGTTCACTCTTTATTATTGTGTGATTGTTTTCGCATATTTTTAATTGATTGTTTGACCTTTTGATGGAATAGGTTGACACGGCATAATTGTTCGAGAATTCTAGTGTTCTTAGACAATAGTATTTATTGTTTTTCAACTAACCTTTGGCCCTTCCGCTTTGTTGGTAATAATTCTATTTTCCTGCGGGAATTTCTAGTAGTCCCAAAATAAAATCTGTACTTAATATAAGTAATGTATTATAAAATTAAAATTTAAAGTCAGTTAAAAATGTTACACTAATTGACCTACTTCCCAAATTAAGCTCTATCTACTTTTAATCTATAGTTACCTACTAGACAACGATAAATAAACTTAGGTAATTAATATGATTAAGTAAGTACCTACCTATACCTTGGCAAGAAATGTGAGGACCCTAGGAAAGTGCCGCTAAAAGCAGCTCACAAACTGCAATAAAATATTGCTCACTGAGTACAAAGTAGGTAATATATTTTTTTATTATTTATTTATTAAAGTTTAGGTACCTAAAAAACAGCAAAATCTATTCATTATCATGATATATTTTTTCAGGACCATTGAATTAAATTGTATTTTTTTCACTCTGAGATTTAATAAACCTTTTAACCGCCATGTAGCCTATGCCTCGCAACAATACTATGTCGATAGATAAAATGTTTAAAAAAAAACAATTTTAAGTTAATATAAATGCGATCCAATCCATTCCCATTTGTCTGAAATAAGTATTGCACGAGGTACACTTTATCTTACGTTGTCGTGAATTCTTTTGGCATTATAAAGTTAAAACAAACAAAATCATGAAACACACTGCTTTGTTTACTTTTGTAGTCATACGTTGACTTTTGGTGTATAACATTCTGCAGGTGAAACCGTTGCAATTATAAGAAATATACTATACCTCTATAAATCCGAAACATGGCCACGGTTTTCTATTTGTCAGTTTATACTTTGTCAATTTGTCATATCAATTTGTGTTAGATTATGAGAAATAAATCCAATACTAAGAAACAAATCACTCTCGCTTATCATATGGATATTGGCTTTGACTGGGTACTACAAATTAAGTAGGTACAGTATTCTTAGTTATTAATTCACACAAATTAACTTCTAAGTTATACCAAATATCTCAATTTTGATAAAATTCAATTTACAGGTAAATGTTAACGTTAATTGATTGTTATGATATCAGATCACATACCTACCTACTTAATAAGCAATTGCAGCGGTTTATAATTATAAAGTTTTCCCTTTATGCTTAATTTTACTCGTTTCGGTAAAACCCACTGTTTTTTTATTGCCATATTTAAAAACGGCGAAAGCCTATGTCCTCATCACGTAGCTGAATTAACAATAACGTTTATTGTTAATTTAGTATTTAAAGCCCACGTTAAACTTTAAATCTACTTACAATTCATTAATAAGTAAATGTAAAAATAGTAAAGTCTACTAGTGTAAACAATACTTGGTTCTTAAGTGTTTGAATTAAAATAGGTAGACAGGTACCGTCTTTATATGATACAACGCCATGGCCATTGCATGCTAGCTACGACTTTCACAAACTGTCTTCAAAATTGATACATATATTTTCTTAAATTTCGACTGTCTGTAACACTCTGATAAGCTAAGGAAATAAAAATGCAAACTATTAAATAATTAAACCATTAAGATTTTAATACCTAAACGCATATTACTTATGCTATTAAGGTACTGTCTCCTCCCCGTTGCTAGACAAAACGACGCTTATAATAGCTCTAAAACTCAGAATATCAACAAACATTGGTATCTTTAACGTATGCACATTAATGTGAATACCTATATATAAGATGTTTGTAATAGAACATTTTTTTTTTCTTTTCAATGGTGCGTGTAAGTGCCAAGTTCTTTCAAGTCGAGATATTTTCTCTCTTCATAACACATTGTATTCTATTTACACTTTGTATTCGTTGTTGCTTTTCGTTCTTGTAAGGACAATTCATATAATTTGTCATTACGAATGAAAATGCCTTGCTAATGATAATTAAACTATAACGTATTTTTATAAATGGCATCTCAAATTTAACATAATCATCCCTTATTTTATTTTGGATCTTTTAAACGAATCTAGTAAGTGATTACCAGTCAAGGCATGACTAGTGTTTTACAATAAATAAACAACATTTGCTCATTTGCTGCTTGCAACAAACAATCTTGCGGTGACCATCTCAAGACAGTAAATTGCGTTGCTACTGAGAAAACTTAGATGGAATGCTTCTATGCTTATTATTTCACCGGTTGTCTTATTCCAGTACCAGAACATTTACAATTCTAATTTATTACTGCATTTAACTGTCATAAGTCAGAAAAGCAAAAACTCAATATAACAAAATTATAGACTTTTGACCTCCATCGTATTTTTTTATCAAGCAACAAACTGATCTACTAGCAATGACATTCGTGACTTATTCCCATAAGAAACACTTTTAATTAGGTCACTATCACTACAACTAGTACCTAGTAACAGTTAAAATCAACTAGCATACTAGCAATGACCCGCGCTAACCTAGAGCCGAATGGAGCAAGCGCTCGCGCGAGTAACTAGAACGGTGTCAACGCGCCGACCTTGACGTAGCGGTTATTCGCGTTCCAATTTTGAAATATTTTTGTAAGTACCTACATATCTTCTAATTGCTGGTCAATATTAAATAATGACACGCAAAAAGGTTGAATAAGACACGACAACGACATAAAGATGGCGTTGTAGTTCTCCTTTTACATTTTCTGTAATATTTTTATCCACTGCATTTATTATACGCAAAAACTGACAGTTAAAGGTAACAGTGTGTTTTGGAAAGGTTGGCTAAGGTTTTGAATGTTGTTAGTTAAATCGTAAAAAATATAAATCATGATTATTTTATCCCATCAAATTTTATAAAAAAAAATGGGTTACCAAGATAAAGGGTATGTGCTTTTTATATCGAAGTAATTTAAAAATACCGTGAGGAAATGTGATTTTACGCTACACGATGATAAAAGTACCTTAATGTTAATCCACTACATTTAAATTAATCGAAATAATCTTAGAGCCACTTTTTTATTTGCATAAGCGTTGTGTTGTACGTTTGCGTAAACTAAGCTACAATAATTAATTCACACCCGCTAAGGTTTAATTACTTATGTACTATATACCTCCACAATGGCATGGCAATCATTCATTACATTATCTAGGTTTAAAAGTGAAATAAAAGTTTTATGATCGATATAAATCTTATGGGACAAAGGCAGGAAGATGAAGATAAAAAAACGATATAAGACGTTTATTCAGCGCAAGGGCACTTTAAAAAAAAATAACCAAAGATTCATGTGATTTAACCCGTTATGTTTTGTGCGTTTTACATTGTTAGTTCAATAAAATAAAAAAATCATAAGGTCATTGTATTCTCAATTTGTGAAAAAAAACATCGATGTTCCATTTTCAAAGTGGAACACCCTGGCCATGAAGTCCTTGCGTCACGTGTCTTTTACGTGTGGATTAAATTTTATTGTGTTTATTCAATTGACTTCAAAAGGGAGAAGTTTCTCAATTCGTCCGTTACGTCGGTTTGTTATTCGATTTCTCCGACGATTGTCAACCGATTGCAATAATTTTGATGTCATGAGTAGGGTGTATCTCAGGGGTGGCCCCATTATAATTTCGTCAACATCTGGTCTGGGCATAGGATCTATGTATGGAATTCCTTAATCATTTGTAGCCCTAGTCGGTTAATTGTTCCTTAAAGTTATCAATTATAGTATGTTAATCCTAAATGAATAGGTAATTATAAAATATTTTACATACGATATTGTATTAACTATAAACGTAATTTTTTTTTTTTTTAAATGGATTTTATAATTTCGTTCCGTTTTTATATATATCTTGGAGAGTATTCTATGAAAAAGCGATTATCCCTAGTAAGTACCTACCTAAAGTTGAAATCTTTTTTTTACTTTAATTTTTATTGAGATCAAATAACATCAGCAGTAAACTAAAACTTATGCACTATTTAGTTTACCTGCAGATATACCGCTTTTCCGCGATTTCCACACCAGTTGATAAAATTACGAGCAAGATATTTACTTAAAGCAGTTAAAGCTGAAAACTGGGACATAATGATAATGAAACAAAAATCCCCGTCATAATGGCGACCCCTACTTTCAGAGCTGATATCTCTAAAACGGCTCAACCGATTTTCATGAAATCTAGTTTAAAACCATCCCGAATAAACGGACTTTTAATAAAAAATATGCGTCCAAATCTGTTAACCCGTTTGGGCGCTACGATGATGTAGACCGACACATAGAAACTATTAAAAATAAACATTTGAGAGGCGTTCCGTAGATTAGCCGATGATAAATAAATACCACCACTGTTTTTTTATTTTTTTTTATTTTAAAAAAGTTTTGTAAGTAGGCCCTGTAGGCACTTTTACAAGTCTGAGTCTACCAGCGCTTCCAAAGAGACCACTGTTGAGAAGAAGCGCCGCAAGAAACTCATCGTTAGCATCGATGGTAAAAATAAAATAAAAACTTCAACATCTGAACCATTGCCATTTTGCAAAGGATATTTAACCGGGCCTCTACTCCCGACGTCCGTCGCCATTACTGTCAAGTAAATAAGAGCTATCAAAACGTTAACAATACGATAGCAGCTCACACACGATATGGTTTTTACCGTGTTGAATGAAGGCCCTGCACTTAGTAATATCTTGACTAGGATGGTAGAGAGTAGTTGAAGCATCAAGTCCGCCTTGTGTTATTTGTGTGTTATTTTTGCGGGTGGTAGGACCTTGTGCAGGGTCCGTCCGGATCGCTACCACCATCTTATTCATTAACCTACCGCCAAACAGCAGTGTTCGCATTGTTGTGTTCCGGTTTGGGGATAAGACAGCCGGTGTAATGACTAGCATACAGGCATTTCATCTTAGTCCTCAGGGTTGGCAACGCATTTGCAGTCTTGTGAATGCGAATGCCTATGGGTCACAGTTTCCACTTACCATCAGGTGGCCTGTGTGCTCGTTTGCCTTCTCTATGCCATAAAAAAACATAGTGGTTAAAAAAACATTTGAATTTTGTGCAATAATATATTTAAATCAAATTAAATGAAATTTCCTAAGGATTCATGATAGATAGAGACAGCGTGACATTAGCTTGCGGTCAACTTGTATATCACATAGTTATGTACAGATATATATTACATAGATAGGTTAGATATAAGCATATTAGAGCCTTGCTCGTCCGACCTAACCATCGCTATCACTGCAGTGGTGCTTAGCAACTTATCTTATCGGTAGAGTGCCAATGATTCGTGGTTTTAGCGGGACAGTCCTAATTATTTTAAAACATGACAATACGTGTGCGAAGCTATTTATTCTGTCGGGTAATTATCCGTTGACTTGATGAGTGGCCAGTTATATGAAAGATACGCCATGTGGTGGGCTAATATTAAACGCAATACGTTGATGTTAATTTATTTAACCTTCAAAATTCGATGACCCACAATGATGCTAAGTAAATTGATGACAGTGCAACAATCAGTAGCTGCATAGAGATAGGCTTAGCGAAACGTTATACCAACTAGATAATCCACCTCTCAAAGGTGTGAAATTGGAAATTTGTACCTTGAAGTTTATTGTCAATAAAGTTCAAAATAGGTCAATTAACCAGTTGTAATTTTACCAATTGCATCCTTGTAACGTAAGGTGAGATGGAGTCGAGTTCTATGTGGTATCAAACTACCTAATTGAGAATGCACTCACTCTAACGTGTTCTGTAAGCTCTGACCTAAACCAGCTGGTTACTATTTATATAACTGCGTTAAGTTGAAAAGTGGTACGATTAATAGAATCACATCCCTCAGCTGACAGCTGGTGTCTCATCATATAGTCGTCATTAGTAGTTGCTTACTATACTAGTTAGTCGCTTTCATTTATCTGTCAATATCTATTGCTAAGGCGTGGACTGCAGATTTGGCGTCCACTCTCATAATAAACGGGTTGGTTTTATACAAACCTATCAAGATTTACGTACTTTAAGTAAAGTGTTAGTTAAATAAAAAAATATCTTGCTGTTTCAACCATAAACAAGAAGTTCAATTTGTAACAATTTTGATTTTTAATGGGATAGAGAGGGTAAACGAGCAGACAGATTAGGATAATAGTAGCATTCCAGACGGACCCTTCACAAGGCCCACTACTATTATCAGAGTTTTATATTATATACAACTTCCGTCCACTAAATGATAATGTCTCACAATTTTTATTAAAAACAAAAGTGGTTACTCAGTGTTCCTAATTCCAAAAACGATTGCCCAATTATATAATGACAGAAGTCCTACAATATCCTGAGCTGTGGCCACCCCAGCGTGTAATGCAAAATGCAAGCCTGTGCATTTTCGGTGCGGACGAAACTGCACTTGACTCTGTTATCAGCTGATAGCGCGTTATTAGCATCATATCAGCTGTCGTAAACGCGATAACTTATGTTGAGCGAGGGAAGTACCTACGTAAACAGTACTATAGTATAGTTAGTGTAGGTAGTAGGCACGTAACTGGTTATTTCTGGAGCTGCTAAAATCGTTCCGTTTTAAAAAAAATACCCATCCAGCGAGAGGTATTAACTGAACTATACAAAATGTATTTATCTAATAATTCTACAAAATTCACTAACGATTTCAAATAGCTAAAATTCGTGACTCGCGAAGACATCGATGAAACTTATTCACCCCATTTGTTTTGCCGAGGATTAAAAACAGCTAATACTTAACACCCACCCCATCAAAGTATCGTTCAACACAACGAACTGTCAAACTCTGTCATTTCATTTGACAACGACATTATAAAAGCACCGTGGTGGGCGGCGTTTTTCAACAGTTTAAAAACACTGAAAGCGAAAACTTAAAATTTCAAAGAAAGAATTATAAAAAGTTCGAAACACTGGCTGGTAAGATTAGGATGTACACCAATACAGTCAGCAACTAAAGTACCAGGAAGTCGAACATAGAAACGGCCTTACGCTCCTCAGAATAGAGTTGTAGATATTTTGACTATGTGCCCTTTTTAGCTTTTTGCTGCAGCCTGTACCCGAATGTCTGGGGAAAATGAACTTTGTTACTAAAAGTCGGACCTACGAAATTACTTCCTTCGGACAGGGCAATAAAACTCTTTGGGGGCGAGGCGGGGTGCCAATGTCCGCGGGTTAGATATTATCTTAAAGATTCTGAAATGCTTTTTCTCGTAATTTAAATTCACGACATATAACATTTAGGGACGGAGTTTAACAGTGACTATTATCACGAGAATACTTTTTTTAACTATTTAGAGCTCTAGCAAATTGTGCACATTCAGAAAATCTAGGTTTAGCTTATCATTAATTAAGGTTAACTGGAAGAGATCCCTTATAGGGATAAGTTCGCCTTTGTACATACCTTTTTTGTTTCTGTTTATTTTTTGATTTGTTATTTTCTGTTTGTACAATAAAGAGTTTACATACAATTTACATACATACATCATTCAAGAAGATTCAAAGAAATAGAAAGTTGGTCCTAATTGAGAATCTCAAAGACTTTTTATCCCAACCCATCCAAGACCGGTCTTATCTTTCCATTTCACCAACCGTCTGCCAAATATAGGAAACACCTCGTTACCTTCTAGCCCATGTCAATTAGGACAACTTTGATGATTTGCCTCCCTCTCGTCTAAACCTTCAGGTCCCCAATCAGGACTGATGAGAGACACCAGATCGAATTCAATGAGGCTTAGGTGGCGTGCGGAGTGGAGTGAAGCCTTTTGAAACACAAATGCAACTCTCGTAACAGTTTCCACAAAGATAGTCATCGACTCACTTAAGTAGATTTCGGTCTAACTACGGAAAAACCAACTATTGCCTACACAAATAGTGGTGCGCGGAGCAGACCATCTCTTACGTGGTACGCTAATGCCTACTTCGCTGTTTACTCGCTGACATGACAGAGATGCATTCATTTTCTCCCACTGAAGGAAATTGTCTGAAAAACTTGCACAGGATGGCTGTGATATGATAATTAAATTATTCATCATGTAAGTATTTCCAAGTGTTTTTAATTGTAAATACATTCAATGAATAAAATGCAATTGGTTTTAAAGAGCAATGTGACAAGTATTCAGCTTTGCGCGTATTGTTATACAGGCGACGAAACTAAAATTAATGAATTTATCAATATTCAATCCCATTAAGTACTTTTTATCATAAAACGGCACACAAATTAAAGTAGTCCAATGAACCCCGCTCTCACTGCCCCCACGCCCTCTCTCCCTGCTGCGCGGAGGCAAAGAAAAACCTAATTGGGACTTTTTCCCGGACTTGGCCTTTGTTTTGCAAAGCGACTCGATCGATCGAGCTCCTTGCTGGATTGCTTCGAGACGTTTAATGAGATTGAAAATTGGTTAAGTTTTCATAATATTTATTACGTTCTAAGAGGAATAATGAAATGCTTAAGCAGATAAGGCATCTGAAATCTTTTACATACTTATAATATTAGTTTCACTTGTATTTTTTTTGTGAGCAAACTAGGAAGTCGATTTTAATTTATATTGATTTGAAATTTTGCTCAGGTCCTTACTTTTGCAATTTTGATAACCTAAATACCATTGTGCTAAGCTGGTAGCTGCCTATGGTGATAGAGACGAAAGTGGTATATTTTTACTCGCTTTTTTATTTATCATACATAAGGGTTAGATTAGAAGTAGGTACAGTTAGCATCAAAGGGTGTTATTTCATGATGAAATTATAAAACTTATTTGTGGCTTTATTGCATAACAAAAACAGTGAAAGCACAGGACTACTTCGTTTCTTTGAACAAGCTTTTTTTATTATTGGAATAGGCAATTTATTATTAATATTATTATAGTACGTTTTGCCTTTGGTCTTATACGTAGATAGAGAGATCAGATTGGTTCAAGCGATATTACAATCCAATTTAAAAATGATATCCAAGACCGTGGTAAAGTTGCAATTTCAATGCATACCTGCACCCTTAAGTTACAGCTCATTTTCGCTTAATGGTCTGACGCTAGACGCCATTTTGATATGTGTAACGATTAATGCGAAATACACATTTGTTTAGTCGAACTTATTTTAAAGTGCCCAATGTTTTAATTATAATAACACCGTCTTTAATAATACAATAGATAACTCAAGTAGTAAGGTATGGCATGGTAACGCACAAGACAAAAAAAACAATGCTCTTATGTTGACATCCGGTCATTTATTAAATAAAAAAACGACCAAATTAGAAAAAATGCGGCGCTTGCTGTTTGAAGTATTGTTAACATTAAATAAAAAAATTATACATGACTCTTCTATTATATTATGTATGTATGTTAAACACTTTTGTAGTAAAACAGTTGGATACATTATCATTATGTTCCTACTAGATTTCTTAATATGTGATTGCTGTGTGAAAATATCGTAGTGTCTCTTTAGTTTTTTTTTAAGTATACCGGCTCTATTAATACCAACTTAACTTAAATAAAGTCCAATTAATTAGTTTTTACTAAAATATTTCAGTCCCTCTTCAATTTTATTGAAGGAGCTAATCTACTAAGTACAATGCACACACACTCGCGCACTATTGTGTCTGTCTGTGTTTCTCCTAGCCCTAGGACGAACCTAGGGATACTAGGGATAGGGTGCGCTAGATCAGTACCGACAGCAAAACGGTCTCAGTTACCTCTTTACTGAATATCAAATTAAGTTTATTTTGTTTATTATTTTTGAAGAAGCGAAAGTTGTATGTTTAGGCCGGTGTAGCTGGTATTCCATAGTCTCTGCCTACCCTATTAAGAGACAGCCGTGAATGTATGTATGTATGTATGAATGAATGATATATTATGAATATGATAAATGCTTTAAGATTGGTAATCCTTTGTTACCAATCTTAAGACGACGCCAATGGATTGCCAATCTTGAGATTTTAAATGAGATACCTACCTACATATATACCCAGGGGGTATGACGAATATTGATTTATTATTTAATGTTTAATCTTTAGCGTTTTTTTTTTTTTTTTCGATTAAGAGCAAATATATAATCACAGAACTATAGTGGACGCCCGCGACTTCGTACGCGTAGAAATAGTTTCCCGCTACTCCCCCTATTCCAACCTTAGGGTATACATTTCTTAAACTCCCTTGTTAGTGCACCCCCAGGATATCCCAAGAATATTCCTTACAAATATCAATTTCCTAGGTCATGCGGTTCCGGCTGTGCGTTGATCGATCCGTCAGTCAGTTTGTTTGTATAAATATATATATATAGATTATAAAGATGTTCTCTAACGAATACACAGCGACACACGACACACACTTAGTTGGTAATGTAGGTACCTACTTAAGTTTGAAATGGTTATTGGTACATGGCAATCGCTGGGGCATGAACTGCGGTGCCTTGCGATCACGAATCAACCACTAACTCTCCAAGTTAAAGCTATATAAAAGCGTAGGTATACCTATATGCCTATTTTTCATTAGACGTCTGACTCGATTGATCTTGGGCAATGGATCATCTTCACATAGATACATGACTCCATAGTTACATTGGAATAAGAAGCGTCTAAAATAGTGGTCTTAAGTGAAATCATGAGCACTGAATGAATTCTCTAAACTAGGTACTTCTGGGTGAGGATTTTACGAACGATACGTACCCAATTATAAATAGTACCACAAAAACAGAAAAAAATCTTTAGATAAGCAAAAACGCAAAACGATAAAAATAATAATCAATAATTATAATAAGATAATGAGTCTGCGGACGCTACCAGATTCGAACCCTCCCTACGATTTGTTTTAGAGGTCGTCGCCCTCCATCCGTCCCGCTCTTACACAAGCCAATCCACATCCCGCATCTCACTCACACGATGGGGAAGCTACGGAACCCGGTAAAGGAAAAAGTATTTTTTAATAACCGGAAGTTGTTTTTTTTTCGAAGATATCTTTTAATATTTTTTCACTTTAGATCTTATATTTTTATTAGAACTGAAGAACTGAGATGGCAATCAAAGTAATTTATTCTAGAAAGCTATTTATAAAAAGTCTTCTTACCTAAAATTACAACTCGTTTCACTTCTGACATCTAGGTATTTAAAACTAGGCTAGGCTCCTAGGCTTAGTGATTTTCAATAAATGTTTACATAAAAAATAACCTATCTAAATACTGTAAGAAAAAAACCCAGTTACTTACATACACATTTTGAGAAAATAACTCTCTCTTTCTTAGGTCATAGAAAACGCAGATAGGTACCTGCCCAGTCAACCAATCGATTCCATTCTAACCAAGGAGCAGTAACGGCTACTTTAATATTTCGAAAATTACTTACATGACGTATCGGAATAATTTAGAACAGTTTTATTTTAATTATAAGTATGGATGGACGATTATAACTATTATCAGTCATTGCATTATTTATAAAAGCATTTATTGTTTCGAATTATTTTTATCAAACATAAAATAATTTCCCTCGACATTCAACGCACAACAAACCCTTGTTGTTTTGATTACGTATAAACTTTCAAGTGTCGAGTTCATTACCCTACCATAAAAATGCTCCGCCATATTTCAAAGCTATTCAATTCCAAATTGTAAAAAAAACAAAGAATATCTCGGCCTACCACAACGTCGGACCAAACCTTAAAAAGTCGAAAGAAAAAGAAAAAGTTCTAAATTTATAAACCTCTTGCCATAGGTCAGTAACCTGACGTCATTCATTCCAATTCCAAACTTGAAATTCCGAGCGAAGAAGGCACGCACACATTCGCAACTCACGCATACGGATTTCGATGTTAAGGGGCCATTGGCCGTCTTATATAATTTTCGTTTAATTTAGTTTTTTGTACATACATATTAATTTACCCAATTACAGTTGTTAATAACTTTAATGGCTCTCGCTCCTAACTCGTCGACGAATTGAAAAGCGAGTTGTTTAGGGAATTACTAAGCAGAAAACGGCGGTAAACATTCAAATTTTAACAGATATTTGACCTCTGATATACAAGACATCTTAACTAAATCTTTGTATAGTAGTTTTTTTTTTGTAAACCTAATTTTTTTTTCTATATGCAGAAGAACTCTTAACATACCTTGCCTTACAATCTACATAATAATAATTATACATAACAAGCTTATCCCCATTAACTCGAACATATCTCAACCGTAATCTCCACCAACAAAATACCAAAACGTGCGTCGGCCCCTTAATCCGTATTTGTATTTATGTAGGGCACGCACACAGAGCCGCGCAATATGGGTCGCTACACACACAAAGGAAAGAGGTTTAGGGGGGACAGTTTATTTATAAGTGATTGTTTTTTTGTTTGTTTTAGCCCTTTATTGGGCGTTGATGTCATTATTATTAGGTTGGTAGCGCGGTGAACGGATTCTAAGTTCAAATTTGGAACAAATCGATTTAATCTTGGTTACTTGTACCCAGTTGGTAAAGATGAAGGTGAAGTAATTTAGGAAAAACATAAATAAGGGACCTCCGACTAAATATTTAGGTGCCGGCTTAGGAATCTTTTGTTGGATAACCCAGTCTAGTCGGTAAATGAGTATATGGAACTGGACTTATAAATCCTTTTACTATTTTTTACTATTACGACCTCAATGTAACTGCACATAATTTGACATGTAATTTAATGTATACTGTGTTATATTGAGTAATAAAATGAATCTGAATCGGAATCTGAAACATCGCAAATGGTTCGAAAATTTCGTATTTTTATCTTGCTTCCTCAGTTAACTCATCGATGGTAACGTTAGGTTCTACAATAATTTATCCGACAAAATGATAGCATTTTTAAACATTAATTGTAAGAGTTTTTACAATTTGATGCCGAATTCCAGGCAATTTAGCATGCAGTCTATCCTAAAAATTCTGAAATGAAATTCCGCCGCCTTTTGTGTCGGATAAGAAGTTCCTATGGGAAATTGCTTACGTCTGCGAAAAATAAGGCAAGGCGCCAGATCTGCGTCTGACAGCACCGAAGATGTCGTGAAAAGACTTAGAAAGGCAAAAGCTGCGTTAGATTTATTTTTAGAAACTGATTCTGCACTGTCCGCACGGAAAGTACATTCAATAAAATAAAATAAAATGAACTAAGGAACAAATAAAGAGAACCAGACTGGCATGAAATATTTAAAAAACTTTAAATTTTTAAAACCCGAATGTTCGTTCGAACACGCACACAAGGTACGTCTTGGGCAGACGGCACACAGACACGTTGGGGTAGGTTAGGACTGGGGTGCCGAATGTTGGGCTAGGTTGGGTAATAGTGTAATAAGGTTATCGCAGATTGGCTGCTTATTTATTTATTTATATATTTGTTAAGGAATATTTCTTAATAGTCAACTAACTTTTATTTATTAAAATGTACCTAATTTAATGTTCTATGCACAGACTCAGCATCAACACAATTGGTGCAGTTATTGTTTTTATTTTACTATAGCCAACAAGCAAAACAAAAATGTTTTTTTAAGAGTTCGTTATTCTGAAGATCTAAATTTTCAACTTTAATAGGCATTTACTTAACTTTTGGTGTATTAATTTGGTGATGTAAAAATAGTAGAATTTCTTTACTATATATTTTGCGATTCGTATCAGGACTCAACCTTAAAAAGAAATGATGTATTACTTGATGAAATCTTTATGACAATCATGATCCTTATTATTAACTAATGTTATTGTAGTAAAATGTGTAAAATTTCACGGTAACTATAAATGCAAGAGTTTGATGATTAAACTTAATAAAGCATTAGTCCATTTTCGCCGTTAGTTCGCTTTAAGATACCCAATAACAATCAATAATTCAATTATATTTTAATAAATTCAATCATTTAAAATTTACTGGAAGATGTTGTCGTTAAATAAAATATATTGATGCTATCGTATTTCTTGGATCATTGATTCGAAAAACATGGCTAAGTATGGATACTGTAGATTTTATTAAAACTGTCTCATTGTTAAAATAAGTATAGCAAATACGGATAGCAAAATGAGATAGTATCCAAATTCCCAGGAAAAAATGTTTGCTGTAGCAATATATGTCTGACTATTTTATTTCTATCTATTATCATTGTTAATATTATTCCTAGCCTTAATAATCAATTACGATGATCATTAACTGAAACACCTTTCATAGGTAAATTACAAAAAGTATCGTATAATGTTATAACATATGACGTAAATGCAAAAAGGCCAAGGTGCATACACAAAACACTTATAATACACGTGTTTTAAACACGTTCATTACACAAATTCAATTCAATTACGACCGTAAGCGTCGGAATAAATTTTAAATGTCAAGCTGGTCTACAATAAAAATAGAATATCATATGTGTAATCTTATACGCTCTATAAAAAAAAGCTGTCATCTCTGACAAGGTGAACGATCTTTAAAAAAAACGAAGGGACCAATGCACGATGGGCCGAGTGCTCGGTGCGGCAGCGTTCTCGCAAAAAACCGGGGTCGACGACACCGCCGCGTGTCCTTCGGGCGGTCATCTGTGTGGGTGAGTGCGTACACGCGCGCATTTTTACGCACACCGAGTCAAATGTCGTAAGTATGTGTGCGTGACGTGTTAACACGTTTTACGCACGCAAAAAGTCTGTTAAGTGCCGGCGGAATTGGGTTCCGCCCGCTCAAAAAAATCGACGACATTTAATAAATCTAGATGTCGCCATTGAGCTATTAGAATTGAGATGTGGCATACAATGACCTGTCAAAGTTCCAGTAGCACTCACATAAAAAACTTTAAAACGTTGTGAAATTCTTTACTTCATTAGTCATTACAGACATCAAACAAATTTCATTTATATCCTATACTTACTTAGGCATAACAAGTTTGGTAACTTGTTACAGAGCAATTAACTATATTGTTATAGATGAAATGAAAGTGCTTCAGTTAATTTACCAATTGGTAACTCGAAAGTAGCATGATAAAAATAACGGATTCATAATTGTGACAAAACTCAAACTGCCCTAAATAAACAAAAAGTAGAATTCAGGACTTGATTAAACATTTATGACAGAAATTGCTGTCATACCATAAATAACTTAAAAACCATTTAATACTTGTTTTAACGACCAAGTTGCTCACAGTGACTAGGCTATAATCGTTAACTTTTTAAATAAAGAATTTTGCATCATTGAAAATCTGGATTCAAATACCAAGAACTATTATTTTCAAGTGAAAAATATTGTCAACGCATGGAGCCAATTTCATACATACCAACAATACACGTTAGAGCGCGTGTGTGTGTGAGCTCTTAATTTTGTCATTACATGACATTGTCGTGAAATTGCACTTTTTCCCTCCATTTTTGATTGGCTAGCCTTTTTAAAGGATGATGATTTGAGAGAATTGCTCAAATTTGTCATGGGGACCATAATGATAGTTAATGGTTTAAAGAAAATAAAGTCACAAAAGGAACAGACTAATAATTCCACAGACAGTGACATTGTATTTGTAAAACAGTGATTTCTTTGTTAAACTCATTTTAAGAGGATTTTGAGGCCACGCGAAACTCAAAAAATGGTTTACCCTTGAAATATCGAATTCGAAACTCACTTCATAAACCGTTTCACTACGCCGAATTTTCATTTCATCGACAGGCATTTCCTCGTGCAGTTGCTTTATTTTTTTGTGGTCCCAAGTCTAACCGAACCTGCGTAACAAATGCTCAAGATAACCTGAAAACTATAAAGTTTGAGCAGAAATTAGTTTTCGATGAAATAAAATTCGGTGAAGTGACACATTCGATGAAATGTTTGTCGATATTTCAAAAAATATCTGTACACATATTTGACTCCGGGCGATAGCGCTTCTCACCTCCTAAAATAAATCAAGTCCAATTCCCACGATTTTTTAATATATCGTAGTTGTTATGGAAATCTAGGGTTCGTACGCTAACAATTTTTTTAATTATTTGTAGTAAGAATAAATATTTTTGGATTGAAAAACTAACAGACCAAATTTTTCATAAGTTATAACATGTTATCCATTAACCTACCGCCAAACAGCAACGTTCGCATTGTTGTGTTCCGGTTTGGGGATTAGACAGCCGGTGTAATGACTAGCATAGAGGCATTCCATCTCAGTCCTCAGGGTTGGCAATGCATTTGCAGTCTTAGGATTGCAGTCTTGTGAATGCGAATGTCTATGGGTACCGGTGATGTCGTAAATATCGGACTCCGGAATCGGAAGTTTAGGGAAACGTTATGGCAATGTGAAATTATTTAGCTTCACAATCATCTTGAGGTGAGCTGTTCTTTGCATTTTGTTTACAACTGGCCTATTATGGTTGTATTTATAATTGTATATAACGTATAAAATGTCTATCACTTTCTGACCATATGTGACGGATGCTTTAACCACGTCCTACCGCGCCAAAGGCGAGATAATACATTTTTATATTGCTACAGTCACCAGCATTAATATCTGACACGCTATGCCTCTAGTAATATATTGTCTGTGACTGCACTGATACACACAGTGGAGTTCAATAAGATGTGATAAAGACTTAAGTACATCAAGAGAATACATTACATTGACAAACAGTAAACATTGCTAATACTCCTGTAAGGTATGTGCTCTAGCTCTCTTCCTAGATTAAAATTGGTATTATATACAATATGATCGATATTTTCTCTGAACGCACATTTCTTTTGTTTGGTTTAAATTAAAGCATTGGATGGTGTAGTTGTTTATTTTTATTTATACATACATACATATATACCGTCACGCCTTCATCCCAGAGTGGGGTAGGCAGAGCTACAGAATTACCAACAACTCTAACAACTTGTTGTTAATTCAATAACCACATCACGTGCGTGCGACGGATGCTTCTATTTTTATGTTACACCAGATAAAAAAATAAAAGTTTAAAAAGTTAAATCAAACATTGTACGAACGCGCGTACCAATTTAGCTAAAAAGCCTCAATTACGATAAAGGTGTGAGCACACCGGGTGCAAATAGAGGCGCGACGGGCGCGGCCGACACATGCAAAGTGCAGTGATGGATTTAAGCTCAAATTAGGCCATGTGTTTTTGAAGCAAAAATGTATTTGTTAATACAAAAATACTGTTTTTTTATTAATTTACTTCGAGAAGGTGTATACGAGGATCCCAATTTTTTTATGTTATATGTTTACAATCACGAAAATCCTTCGTAGATATTGATTATGTGTAACAAAAAAAAAAACCTTGTTACGATTTTAAATTACGAACACTTTAATTTTAACTATTAATGCCCATAATTAGCTCTAGGTAAATATATGTTATCTTTATTTAATTAGGTTTCCATAAGGCAAGATCATAATTGTAATCTAACTTTATTAACAGGAAATAAGATAAAAATATATAACGATAAAAGGTAATAAATATAACGTAAATAAACGATTATAATTATGCGACTAATGGAATTATCCAAATAGAACATCAGTATTAATTAGTTTAATGAAACACAGGATAATATTTAATTAAAAAAAACTGGTTTTATTCAATCTAATTATCTGATTATTTTTGTTATTGGCACAAGTAACTACGCAGTTGCAGATATGCTGACGACATTAATTATACATCCTTATATTTTAAATAAGGGTTTTATTTTTACCATGATGATGAACGTTTAGGCAATATTATTTTCTACTTAACTGCTTTATCAATCACGTCAAAGGTTAGGATGTGTTAAAGGAAAGGTTTTTTTCTGTACATAATGGTATCTCATAAAAAAAAAAGTTCTACGTTGAACTGACCTTTATAGATTGTCCTTAAACATTGTATTAACTTTGAACAGAAAGAAGAGTCATCCTTCTAGATCTCATATACGTTATGCGCAAACACAAATAAGCCTAGTTTTAAAATTAAAAATTAGAACCATCAACAAAAGTTTTTGATACAATGTCATATTAAATGAATAGTGCACATTTTAACAATGTCACATAAGTTCAATTGACATCCTATATATTAACAATCCTACATATTTACAAATAGAAGTCATTCTTCAACGTCAAGCTTGCTCTGAAATATTTCGCCTGCATAGATTCCACCACTCCCTAATTAAGCTAAAAGGCTGTGGGACGTTGGCTTTACCTTGTTGGCGGGGCGCAGTGTGTCACAAACTTTATTGATGTCTTTACCAATAAAGTATCGTTCCGTGAACAAGTGTACCGTTTTTTTGTCCGTCTACAGCTGCGCATGCGTACAAACCGACAGCTTCGTTATTTATCTTTTTAGGGTTCCGTCCCCAAAGGGTAAAAACGGGACCCTATTACTAAGACTCTACTGTCCGTCTGTCATTCCGTCTGTCCGTCCGTCTATCTGTCCGTCTTTCTGTCACCAGGCTTTATGTCATGAACCGTGATAGCTAGACAATTGAAATTTTCACAGAAGATGTATTTCTGTTGCCGCTAGAACAACAAATACTAAATTACATGAAATATTTAAGGGGGGCTCCCATACAACAAACGTGTTTTTTTGCCGTTTTTTGCTAATGTTGTATAGAATGGTACGGAACCCTTCGTGCGCGAGTCCGAATCGCACTTGGCCGGCTTATTCAACCTCCTGCCGCCCAATGTCATATAGGTATGCAAATTACATTGGTCAACATGATTTTAAACTTAATTCAATGATTAAATATTCATTTTTGAAGAAACTGTATTTAATGAGTTTAATTTCTGTAGTTTACATTAGGGTGGGATATCACTTGAAAAATAAATAAATCAAAAAATATTTATTTGAGAAAAATTAAAATTAAAATAAATTAAAATTTATCCAGTGTACCTACAGTCACCAACAATAATGTATAATAGATGATGACTGTACCCCAACTATAGATAAAATATCTTCCTGACACATTTTCATAGGCTACCTGGCTTTTTAATTCATAGAGGTTGCAAATACTCAGTTTGGGGCGTTGTCTTTGCGTCCTTCCATAGATAGATAGTTACTAAATTTTAAAGGGAGCTAGGTAACCACCTGGAAAAAAATCAAGTTTTCATTTATTAGCATAAAATAGTTTTATATTTTAAGAAGGCATACGTATAAAACGAATTATTCAGAAATAATAGAATACCTAATTTTCATTGTAAATACAATGAAAGCACTGATGGATGATCAACGAAAGCCATTTCAAACTTTTTCGTAACACAAAAAGCTGGGAAACTACAACATGAAATTTATCACTCGAAAAACCGACAAAACGAACCGACGAAAACAAACTATTGTTGCCAACGTTAAAAAACAACCACGAATACTGGCGAAACTTTTATGAATTCAAACATACATGAAAAAAATAGCGCACATAGAGTAGACAAAAATAGGTTTAATGTAATTGAGTAATATGTCTCTATTTTGTGTTACGTAACGGCGGAATATAATTTTCTAGCGAAAAGGTCATTAAAAAACTAATTGGAGCAAACGGGTTGTTTACATCGTTATAGAACTCTTGAACGTAAATGCCTCTTCGTGTTTTTTAAGACGTGACCCTTTTTGTGTCTTAAAACAGTGTTATTAAACGAAATAAAAAAAAAATGTGAAAATAAAAATATATTCTTCGTACAGTATCAACATTCTCCATAGAAACTACTGACGCCCTTCCAATATTAAATATATATTGGCCACATCTAACGTTCGCGTTCGAATCATCAAAACGAAAAAAAAGGTCATTGTCTCCGTCAAGTCAGTTCGGCAGGCCCCGCCCGCGCGCGCCATTGGACGGATTCAAAATTCGAACAAAAACCCCAACCTAGTTCCGCCTTCTAAAATGGTTTTAACGAACCAAAATGGCTGCCCGCTCTATTTGTTTATGCTAGGCGTTCATTGTATCGATTAAGTACCAATTTGAAATTGGAATTTTAATATATCGACGGTTTGTTCGGCGTTGTTTTTTTGTTTTGGTAGTTTTACGTGGCTAACGAGTAGGTTTTATTGGTTCAAGCATTTTTGCTAATTATCAGTGTTTTGTCAGGAGACTGATTATATATAATAAACCTAGATGACCAAACGTTTCGCAAGGTATAACAATTTTCTTAGCTTTTATCATTTTTATTCACAACTTAGTAGTGTACATAGGTACTTAGATAATAATAATAATTACTTACTACAGAAACATTTGTAAACTTGCTTAGCTTACTCAATGCACAACCATTCACTGTACTCAATCTCTCAAAAGTTAGCTGGAAGAGATAATTTAAAGAGATCAGTTCGTCTTTGTAGGTACATATCTTTTATAATAAATTGTATTGTTCTGGTTTTTCTTTTTTACAATAATGAGGTTACATATACATTTATTTTCTAGAAGTTGGTTAGCAATATTTTTCGGCTTAAATTATACATTTTTATTCCTCAAACTATTTTTTGCTGGTTCTTAACTATCTACGTGCCCAACTTCATCCTTTCCCATTCCAACTAGCCATGATTTAGTAACAAACTTCATCAAAAATTTTCATATTTGTTATGTATTTTATGTATTATGCCATAAAAGGTAAAAGTTTTGGCTCAAATATGAACCCGTGAAGAATTTTACTCTCGATTCTTGGCAAGGAGCCAGTTTGTCTTTGTTACCGAGGAAAAGTCCTTTTTCTTTTTTAAAATAAGCTTGATACTTGCACAATTATTACTACGTCAAGTCCGTTTGTTGAACACATTTTTAATCCACACAATACAGGGTGTTAGGCAGAAGGTTGGACAAACTTCAGGGACTAACTCTGAGGTTCATACTCATCAACTTTTATTATGGGACCAACATCCAAATTGCGAAAAAAAAAACACCTGTTCCATACATTTCGGCTGTTTAGATCTCAAAGTTTGTTTGGAAAAGCTGTTTTTTTTTCGCAATTTTGGATGTTGGTCCCATAATAAAAGTTGATGAGTATGACCTACAGAGTTAGTCCCTGAAGTTTGTCCAACCTTCTGCCTAACACCCTGTATAGCAACTGTCCAGGTTTGTGCAAGTGTGTAGATTATGATTATTGATACCAAACAACATCAACGAATATATATTATTACGTAGAATTTTCGGTTCATTCAGAGAGTCTGGCCGCGTGAGTTGTTTTAGTAGTCACAAGTCTAATTAACCTAACGTACGTAATTAATATGTAAAATATCCTGAGAACAACATGGTTTCAGCAGAAAATAGAGTTCAGATGAAATTCAATTCGACGAAAAGTTGACAATCGATGAAGTGAAATTCGATAAAATTATGGGTTACCATCAACTGCCAACCGACGTTTCTCTCAGTTTTTCTTCTTGCAACTATTATCATATATATTTTATTCAGTTTATGTCAACTAAGAGAAAAGCTGTCTTGGTTCTTTCATTTTTTACTTACTTCGCTACAATATTTGTCATTCATTTCAAAGTTGCCGGTTGTAGTTTCTTTTTAAATAAGTATTTACTGTTAATCTAAAACAAAGTATAAATCTTGATGGCTATTCGTAAAGTACAGAGAGTACAATTAGTTTCAAACTCTATCAAACTCTATCAAACTCTATCATGGGATGCAGTTCTTAGGGCCGTATTAATAAACTCATCTTGAGCGAGACGCCCGTCACAAGATACGTCAAGTCATAGAAAACTGTCATTTTTGACGCACCTTGAGACGAGCATTAAAGTCGAGATCAGTTTATTAATAAAGCCTTAGACACCGTTAATGATGCCACAAGCTAACCTGTTTACTTGCAGCCAGCCTGTCAAAAATCCTTGCAAAGGGGATTACATTTCACAAAACTGGCAGGCCAATATCGTACTATATGTGGTGCCCCATTGCATTGTCATTTCAGTTCAATAAGTAGACTGACAGGCTAAAGTTCAAATTAGTCATTTTATACACAGCGATAGCTTTTGTGGATAGGGCCTGGCCGGATTGTTATAGCCTCCCATTTGCGTCTTTCTCTCTTTATCTATTGACATCTAATATTAACTTAGCTCGTGTGAGTCAATGTATTTGTGGTAGTATCGCATCCACTATTCGAGTACGGAATATATGCACGTCAGCTGTCTTCCGCTATTTTACTTTAAAAACTAAAATGATAACTGAAAATTTAAATTAATATTAAACAAGACTAAATCTAAGACAAAAGATAGATGTGAAAAATAGACTAAAACATTAAATTTAAGCATTTCCTCGTTGAATGGCTAAACTTATTCGTTAAGCAAGGACACTGCCAGCTTTTCGGTCTCCAGTGACGTCAATGAGTCTCTTGGACAATTCCTTAAAACGGCTTAAAGCGCTAGGACTCCACGGACCAAGGGTCTCGACACCGAATGGACTAAAATTATATTCTGGGCCGAGACCACTATATTTACTTTCATCTTAGTTTTATGCTGTGCTATTTTCAACTATTGGTTACATAAATCAACTTTTATTGAAGCTGTGATAAAAAGTCATGAATATTCCCTATTGCCTCTTATCACCTGTCACGTGCGTCGCTTTGGTGAACTAGCTTAGCTTGTACCAAAGTTTCTGGTTCATACGGATTCCTTACACTTACTCTCGATTTCTGGCAGATGGCCAGAGGTTATCTCGGCACGGAACTATCGCCTTTTTATTCCATGTGAATGTTTATACTATTTAAGATCGATTTGTTAAGCCAAAACAAGTGCAAGTGCGTCTACGGGGCAAGTGCGTCAAACCAACAATATCTTCTAAACAATATATCGTTCATTGAATGCAAAACTGACACATTCCAAAAGCAGTCTGCATTTTAAAATTAGAAGCTGTTCATGTATGTTTTTTAGTGCAAGAGTAAATTATTTTGGAATGTGTCCGTTTTGTATTCAATGAGCGATATGGTTTGTCGCCATTACCCCGTTGAGCCGTTGGGGTAAGTGCGAAAAACCATACATTGTTTAGGAGTTATTGTTGGCTTGACGCACTTGCCCTGTAGACGCATTTTCTCTACCTTACTTAATGAATACTACGAGGGGATGCCCATTTCGAATGCTAGTATTAGTTTCCGTCTTTCCTATTTCACCTCGTTGTTAGTGGACTTTCGATAAACCTTATTATCTCTAGGTTACCTATGGTATATTTCCTCAAAATTTCTAGTTCTAAAGTCCAGTGGATCATGTAGGCTTTAAATACATAGATGATTTCTGGCAGTTGGCTTTAAAAGTAGGACTAAAATTAAACGTCATTCCCTTCCTAACTTTCTTTACAAGCCCGTTCTATCGTCGACTTTGTCCTGACTCTTTTTCGACAAGAACTCATTTAATAATAAAAAATAAAGCTTCCCTTACAAAAAACATCTTTGGGAACCTTTTACTGCCGATTGATCCCTGTTCATTTATTTTCATAGGTATGCTTTATCACCTAACCAAAGACACCAAAATCAGTGGTTCTACGTTAATTACAGCGGAGATACTGTTGTCACCTTTCATATCCATCGTCAGATCAGGTCTGCGGCAACCTGGCAACATAACATTGTCGTCGAAGTTACACAAATAAATATGTTTTTTTTTAGCTTAATCGGATGCGAGCACTGGAAAAAACTATAGCAAATTTTAAACCGGGATAACAGACGTAGAAAGACCGAACTGACTAAAGCTAGTTAATTAAAGCCTTTTATCTTTATCTTAAAGGCCAATTTCGAAGTGAAGGTTGGAGGCCTAAAAGGGAATTCATTAGTTTTTACATACTTAGGTAGTTATTATTTTGCAAACAACATTTTTTTACATTGATTCCTTGTTCTCACTGTTATTCAGATCAATGTACAAGCTAACGAGGACCGACCCTAATAAACCTTACTGACCTATACGCTTCAAATAGCGTTGACATGTCTTTTACGCCTTAATTTTGTCGTTTACGTCATCTTTTACGCCTTAATTTCGGTCGTTAGGGAGAATCGAGCGATCGATAGAGTGGACGATCGCAGCGACCTATAAAACTGCAAGACGCTGGGTCAATGGGAGACGGCGGGCGAACGCGTAGATGCGGCACTTTAACTTTTTCAGCACCATGTCTAATACAAAAGTCGTAACTCACATGGTATCAATGATAGTTAATTTCTAACTAACGTGAGAAATACTTAGGCCTAAATGGGATGTAACTCGAGATGGATATATCTGTCAATAGAGGATTGTGTTGTGAAGTGTCAAATAAAATCCATAAAAATTTAGCTCTGGGCTGTTTCATTGATGTAGGTATTATAAAGACTTAGTTTTCTCTCCAAGAAATATTTTCTTGAAAATCAAAATGTACAGGTATAGTTTTTCATGATATCTCCAACATGAAAAGCGGACTAGGCTTAACGGGAGAGAAACATTAAGGCATTTGGTACGGAAATGTTCAGCTTCACAATTCTCTTAATACGTTCTTTCTGCTTGAGCACATGGTCAATAAGCGCTATATTTTGTGATATTAACTACCTTATAGTACGTACTATTACTTCTACTCACACTACGACTATTTCTCACTAATATAAAAGCATATACTTATAGCTGACAGTAACATTAGCAAGTTTATTTGTGATTCAACTAACATACATATTACTCGATATATCTCACGCCTTGCTAGGCTCGTATGTCAAGGCGCTTACTCGTAAAAATCACGTTATATGAAGCAACCAATTCTTTTTAGTGTATTGCTTATAATTGCGTTTGTATGTAAACTTTTTACTGCACGAACAGATAATGACAATCTAAAGAAAGAAACATAAACACAAAAGGTATGTACAAAGGCGAACCCCTTTAAGGGATCTCTTCCAGTTAACCTTTGAGCGACAATTGCGTTTGTGTACCAGTTTATTTTTAACCCGCGACTCAAACAGAGGAGCGTGATGGATGTAACGTGTCTGTTTATCTGTCTGTAGCATCGTAGCTCCTAAACAGATTAACCAATTCGGATGCAGTTTTTTTTTAGTAGATATCTAGTTTAATTGCGGTGGTTTGAAGCTAGTTTTAATGGATATTGGTTAAACCGTTTAAGAGTTATCAGTTATGAAAATAAAGGATCGCCTTTTATGTTGATGATTTTATCTATTTAATATGGAACTGTTATTCGTCAAGATCGTCAGTCATATTATGTTGAATATATATGTGTGAGTTTAAAGTTTCGTCATAATTTTAATACCGCCTTCATCGCAACCTGAATCCTAGGCTCTCCAGACGGTCAAAGATCTCTTCGGAAAAATATCTTAGTCGTCAGAGAACAAAGGAACCGCTCTGTAGGTCGGAGGGAAATTTGCACGCTATTGGCAGGTTAGAAGAGGCTTCTAGTCAAGTTACATTAAAAAAAGTAAGAGCCAACCAATAGAGAATTCTTCGTTGGTATATACTAAAAAGTGGTAGCTAACTAGCAAGATTTGCTAACATCTGAGTTGATTTACGGAATTACCTATACAGACAGATAAAGCAAAACATTTAATAATGGTTACAATTTGGATTGCGTTCTCTAATTTCAAATAATTGTACCTAAACCTGAATTTAGGAGTTGGGATAAATTCTAGTCCAACAAGAACAAAGTTTGTCACAGAACACAATTCAAATTGCCCATATATCCTTGGATCATATTATGTCGCATAATGTCGTATCTACCATTCTCAGTAAACTAGAACATCGATAAGTTAACTTCAAAAGCAAGATGAATATGAACGTACCCAACAAAAGTCTTATTCCGCTCATAATTATGGTATTAAGACCTATTCAAAACAGTTATAATTTTGTTAAAAGAAAACTAATCTTAGTTGTATATTAAAGCCATTAAAATACATATTTCACGGGCGTACCGACTTCATACTTTTTAAGGTTGTTATCCCCCAAGACATTGTAGGTAGCAGAAAACTTATAAGTACCAAATCGTTCGATCCTTGAAAGTTCGTCGCCCCCCATTTTTGTACGTCAATGTCCAGACAGCTATATATATAACTGGGATAGTGGGATGAATTGAACGCGGGTTTTAACCCGGATAGATGGACTTGTTTGGTTCAGGGTACACCACTTAGTAGTGGGGTTAGGGTTAGAATACTGCTAGAAGAAAATTTACAGGAATTATGTATGTTATGATTATTTCAAATGATTCTATTTTAGTATGTAATCCTTACTTTTATTACTAGGCTACTTCTTTACTGACATTACCAAACCAAATGAAACAAATTATTTAAGTATTATTATTTGTGGAACACGCAGGTGTCTTACAATAGAAAAATAAGAATATTAGAATAGCAAGGGAAGAGTTCCAGTTCTTTACTGACATTATGCACAAAGACACAAACCTTAAGACTAAAGATAAAAAACTCAGAAACCTGCATATAGTTGACCCAGTTTGACAGCTTCTTACAACGAATGCAGTGCAGGAGCTAAATGCTTTTTGTTACAAATTCACTCGGTCAACATCTCACAAATAAACAAAATCTACAATATAAAACAATAGGATCCGGAACAAAACAAAACAAACAGACGTAACAGCGAAAGTAAACACAGAAATTCCCCGATCATTAGCAAAAATTGTTTACTACCCACAAACTGAGTGTAAACATTTCCTGTATACTTTTTAGTTGATGTTTTATAAATAACAAGTGTGTTGTTCGCCTAAAGTGTGATTCAGTTTTGGGTATCACCAACAAATGTTTCACGTGGGGAGGCGCCAGCAGGACAACACATCGCTGGAGCATGTTTAGTGCAAAACATAAACAAAACAGCGTAAAGCGCTGAGTTAGCGCTACTTAAATGCACAGCGCTACGTTAGATGAATTTAGCTGAAACTGTCGGCCTGGTGACATAGCAAATGCTTTTTCAACCTTGTGTGTTTCTGTCTGGCACGTTTACTGTGGTATCGTGTCGATGGAGACCTATATAAGTATGACGATTAGTATGACGAAGTAACCCAATACTTTTACAAATGATAGTGGTAAGGTCGGTATTTGGTTAGAGAGTGTTCCCGCCAATTTTCTAATATATGATCTGTACACAGACAGACACCAGAATAGGGAGTGTGTGAATACTATTAAGAGGGATGCCACACGGGCGTTGCTTGTGCGTTGCGTCATCGCCGCGGTGTTGTTTCATGTTGTTTCTACATATAAATTAAACCGACATGCCACACGATGGGTTATAATATTTGCGTCGCTCTATGTTAAAATCACAACGTTGCGACGACGCAACGCACCGGCAACGTTCGTGTGGCATCACTCTATTGCTCTAGATTTTTTTTTGCAGGTACCTACGTAGGTACTTTTGCATGGTCATTATTATAAAAGCATAAAAAAATTGACATTCGCAACTGACATTATCACCGGTATGTGTGTGTGTATTTTTTTACTGAATAATTGATTAAGCAAAGACCGTATACTTAATACCTTACTCGATTTATCTATAATTAGGTTTCGTGTCTAACTACAAACATTTCAATTTTGCATAAGGTATATTATTCCACGTTTCCCACCCATAAAACATAATTGAGCCAAGTGCAATAACACCATATCTGCATCGACAAAACGCAATTTATTGGCTACGATAAAACTATGAATCATAAAACGTTTGTTGAACTGATAACTGACGACCTTTTCCAGTCAATATCACTTAAAATGCAATATAAATATATTATTGAGAAAGTTCATATTAGATAATTAGTTGTTAATTAGAATGTACGTAGGTATAGTTCGCAAATTCAGGTGTGCTGACAATCAAAAAAAAAACTGTATTTCATTTTGTTAACTTACTGTTCGTTTATAGCCTCACATCACTAACTTCTCCACCCAAAACCCCTGTATAAACTGTTTAAATTCTATATTCAAGCAAAAGTTACCACAGATATTCTAAAAACAATATGGAGAACGAACATGGACACCCCAAAGCGTTAAAAAAGAAACAAAAACGCGTCAAATATAGCCTACATCATCCAACCAACACTGGCAGGTTACTCTCGCTCTCAAAAACCTTAAAAAAAAACAAAAAGCTGTCAAACCTGACAGAGCCTGCCCCAACCGCGATCGGGTTGCGGTCACTGACCGCGATTCATTTTGTTTTTACCCGCATCGCATACAACCAAAGATATATATGAACATATGTGTAAGTATACGTAATAAATGCGTATAAAGCATAACTGACGTCGAAACTCGTCCGTAACTGGTCTTGTTGATGGACGGCTTCTGTGCCAAAATGGCTTAAGTGCACTTTGTGATAATGTACGTTACATCTTTTAAGTTTGTAAAGATAGCACCGAAGATAAAGTAGGATGGTTAAAATCGCTTAATCCTACGGTTTTCTTCGTGTTTGAATCAGAACATGTATAAATGAATACTTGTAAGTAAATAAGCTCCGTTAAAGTTTTTGGTTAAGGTTAGGATGCCTCCTGTCGTTAATAGTACTGAAATGTATATAATAACAGCAAAGAAACGTTAGAAATAAAATTTGCGCTATAAATTTTAGTTAAAATTCAGTAGGTAGGTAATAAAATTTAAACTTAACAAACAAACTCAATTAGTAAACACTACTACTTACTGTAAAAAAACAAGCTGACTGCTTCAGCAAAATAATTCCAGGCAGTGAATAAAGAAGAACCATAGACAAAACCAAATTGTGGAAATAAATGACTTGGGCACCGTCATTTTATCGCTAGGATTATAAAATATATTATAGCTTTTAACTTTTCCATTTATATGAGCCACATATCGGGTAACTGAGTTTGGGAGCTCTTTTCTCCGTTCTAAAAAGATGTTTTGTTACTAAGGTACTGTATAGCATAGATGACATTATGCTGTTAGTTAATTAACTTTTTATGGCTCTAGGATCTCTAGGATCTCATCTTACAAACTATAAAAAAATATCAGTCACCTTATCCTCAATTTTAGGTAAAAAGTTTTTTAGTCTATTAAAAAGGTAATTTTGCCTACGTTGCACGATTTCAGTAAGGGCTGAGATCCGTCTATTTTTCCTAAATGTGTCAAAGTGTGAAGAGTAAGAATTTATTTATGTCAAATAATAATATTTTTAAATTGTATGTATATTCAAATTGTAATAAAATATTTATTTATGTCATAAAATATATTTTTCATTAATATTTTCCTTAAAACTCGCCCGTGAAAAAAACCATCACGGTTTAATAGGTATTATAGAGGCTACAAAAAAAAAGGTTCTCACAATCATTAACGACGTATGTTAAATCACAAGTTATCTTGCAATTATACATGTATTAAATGTCCAATTAAGACAAAAAAAAAAAACTTTTAGGGTATTTAAGAGACGGCAGCCCTGAAGTCTCAGCCGCCGCACAAGAGCATTAGAACGAGAGCGATGGTTTTTGCTTCTTGTTCGTTTTAGCCGACGGATGAGCTACATCAGTTTTTACTAGGAATTTTTTCAGGGTCCACACCAACCGCGGTTATTCGCAACGTTAAAACGAATAGTATACGTTGTAACCAACATTCCATGTTCCCAAGCTACTAATTGTGAAACGTGTAATATAAATCGCCTTTTTAATTATAGCACGTTGTAATAACTTTACTTTATCGTGTTAGTAGGTTTGTGTTAAAGGACGATTATTCGCGGCTTTAGAAATGTGTTCCTTGCTAATGAGTAAAATGGGTCACTGCTGAAAAACTTAGATACTAGCTCTTTACGATAACAAACTTTAGATTATGAATGCTACATTTATTAAAACAAAATGGTTAAGATCGAAACCCAAAACAATAAAACATATCTGTTACTTGGTCCTCGTGTAAGATGCAAACTCGGAATCGTGAAAGAGCCTCTCGTACGGTTGGTACGTACCCGTTTTGTCTCTCGACGATAGATAACCTGATCCCAGCAGCCATTTTGATTTTAGTTTAGCTACTTGAAAATTATTTATTGCGATTTTTAAACGAGTTTTAATGTGCACGGAACTTGTTCACGTTTGCGTTTGGCTTTATGTTATGATAACAGACATAAGTAAACCTTAAGGTTATAGAGTTTATAGAGTTTAATATTGTCTTTGGTTGTGATTTCATTGGCTTTATTGAAAATTATAGTTTAAAGCTAATTGATGTTAGTTGAAATTTACACGGAACGAAGCTTTTTATTTAAATATATTATACACATAACATAATTATAACTATTATAAGTATCCACGACACGATATATTTAATTTAATTCACACTAATAAGTATGTTAATGAAAAATAAAAGATAAATCAGACTGTATCCCGTTTGTGAGACACAAAATTTAAGAGAACATAGGCTCTTTTGAAAGTGGTTGGTTGGTATTTAACATAACCATAACATATTTCAGTTTAATTTACTTTTACAACTAAGTGAAAAGCGTGAAAGATACCATAGGCACGAAAAATCGTTTTTAAGTAGATAAAAAACGTCCGTGCGTCATAGAGTGTAGTAATCAAATTTAATTGAAAACACGATTGACGAAGGCGTTGTGTACCTACCGCAGAAGCTTCGCGAAACTGTGACTTTAACACCTCGACTTACGTCACGAAATGGAAACAAAACACAGCGAGATAGCCCGAACAGCGCTACCATTTTCTTAATAGCTATCTACGTTTTTCAGGGTTCCGTACCCAAAGTGTAAAAACGGGGTTACGGGGACCCTATTACTAACTCCACTGTCCGTCTGTCGGTCTGTCACCAGGCTGTATCGCTTGAACCGTGTTAGCTAGACAGTTGAAATTTTCACAGATGATGTATTTCTGTTACCGATATAAGAGCAAATACTAAAAACCGAATTAAATAAATATTTAAGGGGCTCCTATAAAACAAACGTGATATTTTTGCCGTTATTTGCTAATGCTGTATAAATAATGGTAGGGAACCCCTCGTGCGCGAGTCCGACTCGAATATACTGTCAGTTGCGAGTGCAAGCGTGATAGCAATAGCCAGCCGAAAGCTATTAAGAAGCTGGGAATATGTACTTGTCTTGAAACTATGTCTATACCCAGAAATAATTCAGAAATTCTGTAAATCTGCCATAAGTGCCATAACGAGACATAAATATGTTAGAAAACTAGGAGCAAAATATTTTTTTCCCCAAAACTTAAAGGTTTAATTTGACTAAATCCCAAAATTGATTAGTAAAGCATATTTATGTAGGGGTATTGAATTGCATCGGTTTCTTACCGTACGCATAGTTGTTCTATTCACTTTTTCGCCAGCATATACAACCTACTTAGAGTACGAACTTAAATATTCAAACACTTGATCACAAAGTAATGTGTATTGTGACTACCGAACTCAAACAATATATTGACCGAATACAGTCCGGAAACTGGTCTATATAATAGCCGACGACTATTCGTTTAACAACAATCGATTACACATTTTAATGTATAGTAAACAATTATTATTCACAAACAAATATAAACAGCCGCGTTATCAACGCTTCCTAAAAAACACTCACCGATTTTATTCACCTTGGCTCGATGACAAAATTTAAAGCGCAGTTTCATCTTCATATGAAATTAAATACTTTAAATTTTTTTCGTCGCCAAAATAAATAAGAAAACACCTGCTCCGTCGAAAAATCGATTAAACAATGTAAATTTGGCCAAAAACGGGGCAGTTGTGTCAACAAAGCGCCACCTTGTGCAATGAATGTCGGTCATAGCATAGGACACAGCTGTGGTCTTGCCCGTAACGTAACTACAACCTAAACCCAGTGCTGGCATTTGCAAACGTATTTCATACGAAAATGTGTTCGAAATTCAAATTGTATCTTGGCAAATTCAATGTGCCTAGATGACACCGTCTGCTTTAGTATAGCTGGCTGGTTTGTGTGGTCGTTTAAATTTTAAATCCAGAATAACAAGTAAATTATTCTGGTAAAATGGTGATTCCATTAGTTCTGTTAACTCAAGCGATTGCAACAAACAGCCCGTAGGGGAAGCGTGAAAATAAAGTTAGTTCGTTATATTTTTCTACTTTTGAATACCTATTCGCTCAATGTACTTTCAACCACGGCAAAAAAAAACAAAACAAAACATTCAACACAATAAAATATCAAGACTTCAAAAAGTCAAAACAAAAAGGTACGCACACATCGAAACCGCCCAAAATGAGGTCACTCCCGGGCGAAAGCGTATAAGGCTCTTTTTTATTATTTTCGCTCTTAATTTCGTCTGGAGGCCACGGTCATGTACTTATTGTCTGGCGACTGGCAGATGTTTGGGCATAAATTGGGTTATGAGTCAAGATCCTTTGTCGTCTTGAGACGGTTGCCTTTACAAGCAACATTGACGGTACAAGAAGAAAATTGGTTTCATTGACATATAATTGACTGGTCTTCCTATAACAGGGTTGCAATAAAAAATGTGTTTAAAAAATCGAATTGTTTAAAAAAAACCAGTACATACTTTGCTTTTTCTTCTGCATTAATAAAAAAGGCCGGTCAAGTGCGAGTCGGACTCGCGCACCGAGGGTTCCATACCGCCGCACAGTAAGTGTTATTTTATTATATTCCGATTTGAATTATATTTCTAGGGTTAATAATGAATAAAGCGAAATATAGTTTTTTTCTACAGTTTGTCCTATGATCGAACCAAATTCGACGCTTCTATGTTTTACCGTTTTTGACAGCCAAAATCCAAAAGAAAGAAAGCTCTTTAAATGTAGGACGGACGGACGGACAGCGAAGATATTTAATAGGTTCCCCTTGGGCTCTAAAAATAGCTTCAACGTTTATAATGTTAACTTGAAAAAAGTATTTTATAGATATAACTTTTATGCCACGTTTTGACTTAAATAGTTGTATTTTAGTGTTCTTAATGGCAAACATAATTATGTAATTATATACCATGCAAAGGCAGTAGGTATTATTTACATAATTTTTTTTAGTGTTCCTTGTTTTTTGAGGCTATTAAAATTGATAAGCTCTACTGGTTGTAAGACTAATTTATTTCAGTTGCTGATACAAATTATACAGCATTTCAATTTATTTTCGACATCGTAGTACAAGTTAATATAACAAAAAACAAATAAAAAATGTATATTAGTATTTACATTGTGTATAAAAACATGTCACCTCTCCATTTGATGGTTATAACTAAAATAGATAACAAAATACGTTCCATTTCGCAAAATTAAACTGGACTTTGACTTATCAAAGTGGACTGTTCGTGACAATAATAGTTTTGTCGCGATAGAAACTATGTGTGCGTAGACCGGAATAAATCCAAGATGGCGCCCAGCGTAACATTGACCGTTCGCCGCAATTAGACGTAGCCTATTTAAAATAAATTGATAACTCTAGCAAATATACATCTCGGTTGCCTTGTGGAATTGGAAGAATTTTATACTTAGATGCATTTGAAATATGCATAAACATTTTGGATGATGTTTGGTCGTTGGGTTCACAACCCCAAATAATTATAAGTGTAGGTAGTTCTATTATAATCAATCTTCTTTTGCAACTTTGTAATAAAAATATAGTGAAGATGTTAAAAAAATATAAGGCTTAATGATGAAAAAATATAACAGAATACGATTTCATTATTAAATAAGCCGATAAAACAATATAACATAAAAGTAGTTATACGCAATAATAAATTTATTTTTAATAGTAAATTCAAAGCGTAACGTCAAAGAATCAAGAGCATAGTAAAAAGCGGTACATAGGTACAACCTTCAAAGCACCGAGCCACATTACCAAGATGGCGGAGCATTTGTAGGTTATGTAGTAACATTGACAGTCGCCTAGTGAGCTGCGCGGGAGTGTTGCAAGCGAGCCTTGGCCGCGACAAGGACTTGTTCGTAATTTGAATTTATAATATAACCGCTTTTTTAATTTAAAATTTGTCATACGTAGTTTTTAATGTTTCTATCTTGATATTACACTTACAGTTTTCATTTTCTTAGACTGTTTTTCAAAATTATTGTTATGGTAATTAGTAAGAAATATGGTAAATTTAATGTTCTTGCTCGAGCAAAAACCATTTTTTTTTAACCTAAATGGCCTTATCGTTACCCTGATAAAGAGTGTCTAACCTAATCTAACCTAAACCTACTCAATTAATTTTTAGTAAACTTAGTGAATTGAATTGGTTTAGGTTTTGGTTAATAATCAAATAAATTATGTCTGTGGCTGCACCTACTGCTTTTTGAAGAGACATTGACAGTTAGAGGGTTTCAAAAGAACCTTGGCCGCGACACCAAGATCTGTCGGTATTCGAATCCATTATTAAAGATACTGGCAACCTTCAGCCTTGCTTTGGCATACCTATCTATTACTTAGTCTATGTTTAAATAGATGGCAGTTGCAACTGACATTAAATATTTCACGAACAATGACGTATGTGCGTTAACTTGTTCTGCATCACTGTTAAGTTAGTATACTTGGTTATACTTCACCTAAAGGTTGCAACGTGCAACTTTGATAAATACGATTTACTTATTGTTACTTATCTCCATGATTATAGAAAAAAACTGTATCTATAAACAGCTACAATAATATGTTTGGTTACGTTGACGCTTGCTAACGATTTATTTAAAGCTGTTCGAATATACAAGTTACTACACTTTAGATACACGTTGGTTTTAGAAATTCCAATTTTGAATTTTGAGTGCAGATCGAACAGTTTAGATACTTTAATTGTTTTACCATTTATTTATCATGAAAAAATATGCATGATTTATTTATAGAACTATAAATTAAATAAAGTAGTAACAAGTTGTAGGTTATCGAGTAACATTGACAGTCGCCTAGAAGCGGCGGCGGTGCAGGAGTTGTGCAAGCGAGCCTTGGCCGAGCGGCGACACCAAGGGCTTGTTGTTCTAAATAAGCTGTTTTACCTCCCTTTTTACTGCTTACTTAAAAAAACAGTATTGAATATATACCCAGCTTTGCTGTTGCTTTCCGGGTGGAATCATTGACGGCGATTCCCTCGATCACTGTTCAATATTTGGGGATAAAAAATCCTGTATTAATGCTCTGGCTTTCCTATCAACTCTAATCTTTACTTAATAATTGGTAATTTCTCGTACTGACATGAAAGATGGTAAGTAAACATAATATAAAGAATAGATAGAAACACGCTTACATTAAATAACTGAAACTTTATGCTGGTCTGATTTTGTTTGTATTTAAGTAATTAAAAAAAAAAAAGTATCGCCAACTATGTTTCAATATACATAATTTTATAATAAGTAGGTACCGATGTTAAGAGATATCTACTGTACTTAGCTTTATCGAGGGCCTAGCCTAGGGTAACTTTACTTTTATGGTAACTGTATTTTTATTTTCTTGCCCTTAATAGCAGCAACGCAAAACACGAGTTATTTTGTTAAAATTGCATTCCGATATCGCTTCCCGCAGCGTGACCTGTTTTCAAAATGCATCGTTATTTTTCCAATTAAATGTAATTTTGCTTAATTGAGTTCAAACATTGAGGGCGAGATATTAGGTGACACGACACGGTTTGGTTTGATAAAGGAAAAGGGTCAATTGCATTTTTTTTAATTCGGATTCTTCACATTTAAACAATGTTTGGCTATTCGGAAACCTTTTTGAGATCTCCATAATATTTACTGATTTGTAACTGCCCGTATTTAAAATATAAGTTTTTTAATAACATTTACTTTTTGCCTTTGCATTACTTTGACCTTTATTGATAATTTATGTTTGTTATAACGAAAATCATCAACAATGAAAATCATTAAAATGCGAAATTGATCATAATAGAAAACAGGTTGATTTTTAGATTTTTTAAATACGTTGGATCAAGACTCAATCAATAGGCTTACCTTATCCCAAAACTCAATAATAATGATGTTTTATAATTACTCTTTTGAAATGTAACGTCCAAGAGAGGCTAATTTTTAATTATCATCAAAGTAAATTGCACAGCGGCAGAGTCCAGGTAACCGTATATTATAAACTAAAAGGGGTTAAAATTGATAACTACACTTTAAACTTACCTATATTTATTCATTTTCTCTTGATCATTCATAATCTATTTTATAAAACCCTTTCCTGACGAAATAAGACCAAACAAATATCGCCCGCAATCCCGAACTTAAAAGTTCCGACGGCATTATTTTAGCCTACGACGACCCGCGTCGTCGTCGCTTGTTATTTGACGAATCATCCCTAATTATTAAATTTATTTTATTTAGTGGATGTTTGTTTATTAATTAAACAAACATCCAGTTTAAATATAAGTCGTAAATTTGAAAAGTTTTTATTTGGTTATTGACAAAAACGAAAACGTATAAAAACGTATTGAAAAGTTGAAGCTTCTGAATTCGCTATGGAATATAAATTGAAACCCAACCAATTAGAATATAAAATACGGTGTTCTGTCGTAGAAAATTGCAATGCGAAACTCAAAACGAGTTTTCTATTCCGTCATTGGCCTTCGATCAAAATATAGGTTGTAATTCACGCACACCAACAAAATTCACACAGACGCGCTAAAACGGAATAGTTATAGAAAAAGAGTGGGACAGATAAACGATAACGACTATTGGTGGGGCGCGTGGTGGGGATTCGTAAGAAAAACACAAAAAATGTGCGTGCACCATACGCACACGACGTCACACACGCACACTAACGCGGCGAGTTAAGTCAAGGAGAACGTAAGATTAAGGGCACATAATTATTGACTTTGAGAAACCGGAGTTAACAACTTCTGTATGCAAACCGCGCGATCAGGAAGCAATTTCAATACCAAATTCAAATTGTTTATAAATTTCTAAATGTCCATATTCAAATTCAAATCCCAAAGCGCGCGTTCCATTTTCAAAAGTTTACTTACATACGTCAGAGGGGGCTTGCTCTTCTTCGGTCCAGTTTGACACTTCGGTGGTAATTTTGTAAAAAAAAGAAAAAAATCCAATTTTGAATCGGTGTCACCTTGTCATATACACTGTCACTCAACCGTTAGCGGCGACACTGTCACTAAACATACACATCGTACACAAAATAGATTTATTTGTAAAGGGTCCTAAGATTCCGTTTGATATGTCACTTTGAAAACTTGGAAAACTCACTTAAATATTGACAAAATATTTCTCTCGAGTTGATATGAATATGTTTTTATTAAAATAGAGTCTGTTGTTTTTTTTAAATATTTTTTTGTTTGTGGTTTTTTATCGTCGTGTGTTGTGGGAGCGGAAATGCGACCCTCTACGGGTTGTGCATAGACGACACTGCACCGGCGACTCACTCGGTACTAGCTCGCGTGCGCACTTAGCCATTACCTTGTATTTACTGCGACCGAGCGCTATACGCGCACGTCTTGATGCTTGGAACGGGCGGAAAAATATTAAAAAAATAAAATAAAAGGATAAATACTTACGAACGTTCAATGCACGATGGTGCAATTCTTTTTACCCTAAAACACGTACCTACCACGCCTTAACGTTAAGGACAACTGGCAAAAATAAATTATCGGTTACAAAAAATGTGTTTAAGCTAAGATGATTCTAACCCCATAATGAAAAGATGTTACGATACATATAACCGCACTTAAAGCGATTTCGGAAATATAAATAGTTAGATAATAATGAAAACCTATACAAAACTCTTAAGGATATGCATTTTTTATCACTTATGAACACTTTTAAAATAATCAAAATGGTTACTAGCTATTATTTTACGACAGTGTTTCTCTAACGCTTCGACATGGCGCGAAATCGTTACGATCAAGACTGCCGGAGCGCGCTACATTACACACAGACGCAAACTGCAGTTTCGCTCACGTCGATCCGTCTACGTGTGGGTGCCCGCGCTTCTACAAAACCTTGTGCATTTCAGTTCTAGTCACTTATCTAACCTTTTATACCAATCAGACATTATAATTTACTGCTCAAGAACATCTAAGATCGAAAATAATAAGTCCAATTATCAAAATTAAAAAATCCCAATCAAAATAGAACGTAATTACGTTAGTAGTGGTGTTCGCGAATTGAAGCCTGCGTTTGTGTGCGCATTTTTTATCGTTTTTTTCTCGACGTGTGGGTGCGTTCGATTGTGTACTTTATTCGGTGGTGTGCGTGCCAACTCCAACTGCATAGGGATGCGCTCGTGTTGGGTTCTTGTAAGAAAATGGTTGGTAAAAATTTTGCCCGCGAAACAGAGATGGCGTTGTGTCATAGGTTTGAACGGTTTTAATGGAACGCGTTCTGTTTTTTGAAATCGCAGCTTGTGTTCGTTTTATAAGGCCTCTATGTCTTGATTTCGTAACTTTTTATACGCCCCCGTTTCAAAGTTTGATAAGTAACCAGATGCTGGTTTATATTCGACTTTTTAAAGCATTGTTTTACTTTGAAATAGAAGACTTGCATGTTTCGTTTTAATTACTTTGACATTATGTCAAAGTAATCGATTAAGTCATAGTTGAGGAAGCATAATGCTATAGTAACAAGCTGAACCAGCATTTTCTTTATCAAGCTAGTAACTTAGCATGATTCATGTGTGAATCATTATGTTATTGCATTTAAGTGCATATAATGCATTCGTTTAAATGCGAACGACATTAGCGTAGCGACATCTAGTTAATGATAAGTGTTAATTAAGCGTCGAGTTTAAGCGACTTCATCAATAGATGGCATTAGTGGTTCTTTGTTTTTTTCAAGTAAAATAAGACAAGGTATTTCGTTCTTTAAATCAATAGGTTACGTTATAGCATCGCACAGACAATATCTTATATAGCTTCTGTATGACTAACCTAGACCTAAGAGCCATTAAAACAGGTCTCGTACGTAAATTTGTACAGCAACCAGTTTTATTGCTCTCGTGTGTAATTCTAACGAACACAGACTTCTTGCTCTATTGTGTTAAACTCTTTATCACTAGTAGCGGTGGTTTGTGACTTGTACGCGAAAGATTCTTACTTATACCAAAAAAATATTCAAAGAGAATCAGATTTGGGTGGGGGTTTCGTGGGGGTTTGATGACGGAAGCGACATTTCCACATTTTGCACGTCAATTTTTGGCTTCACAAGTCTCTAAAAAAAGTACTTACCATTGATGATTCAAAGGAATATATTTTATAAATAACGCTTCTCATAAGACATGAGGTGATGAATAAACGTTGTTTCTTGCATTTCCGCATTTTTCCACTATAAGGATAAACTAGATGCGTCTCAAATGTCAATTAAGTGTTTCCAGTGGCCAGTTAGACGGTGCAGTGTTTTATTCACATGAGGAAGGCAAACAAACGCACAGGCCTCCTAATGATGAATGTTCTTTGACATATCAAGTAAAGGTCATTCACCGCTTCACCAACGCCACAGTGTGACCAGTGCTTTATTGGGTGCTTCTGCCGCACATATTTGTTTGATTCAAATTTAAAGTTAAACGCATATAATAGTTCACGCAATAAAATATAATATCACAAAAAAAAGAGGATTATGCGAGCCAGTATGGACCAAGGGCCTATAGTGCTGTCAGACAATCTTAAACTCTATTATTCCATTTTGACGTGAAACAAGGGCATGCAAATACTTGAGCATTCATTCCATTATCTTATTTTCGTGTTCTCTGGTCCATAGCTCGGCTTTGCTCGAACAATGTCGCATAAGGCTCAGCGTAACACAGTTGTATTCGTAAACAGAAACATTGAGCGACTTATTTGGGATAATGGTGACAATTTTGTTGGCGTTTATGTCGCGCCCTGGAACTGGGGGTTTGAGAATGTAAGGCGTCCTTTTGTACTATCGCTTTTCATTCATTTAAACCTTTATTGCACAAAAAAAGAGTTGTTTTCTAGATTTTTTATTTATTGACCAAATAGCCAATTTCTTTTTGCTTTATTGTAAGCTGAACCGAGATTTACCTTATGAGGGTTAAAAATTATACAAAATTCTTAAAAAAAAGTGATTGCGGGTAAAATAAATTTAATAAGATAGAATATGTACCCTGATTTGAGAGAAAATAAAAAAAACCGCATTCAAAGGTTTACTTTGGCTAAACTTCCTGTGTGACGAAGGCCTTCTTTTGCAACTGTTTCCCTTAGGCATACACAAATTCTTAAATATAATTTGGTAATACAATACAATAGAACCCTCTGATTGCCACAGATACTTAAAAATACTCGTATAATTAGTACACGTGTCCTATTTTAAGGACCCAGCCAGACTGGCACTTCCTGCATCTCTAGCATGTTAGATAAAAATGTGGTACCTCGAGATAAACAGTGTGATTATACCATTATGGCGTAACTGGCCAATTACACTTCAACATTTACAGTGCCAAGGTGTCTAATGTCTATACAAAAAGGACTCGATATCGGGCATGGGGCCCTCAATGTTATAAGTAACAAGGAAATGTTTTTAGTAGTGACATAATTGGGGTTTTGAGTAGGAATTGTTAGACATGCGAGAATAGCATAGTCCATGTAAAAATATTTCAGGATCCTTTTTTGGATAATTTTACTTTTTTTTTTACACAACACAAGTATTCAAGTTTTGTTAAATTGTCTTGTAACAAATGCGAGCCTAAATAATTATATAGTTACTACTATGGTTTTTTACCACCCTCTTCCATTGATAAAAATATCGTATTTTTGTGCCTACATTTAGTTATTCTAAATACTGTGTTAACATCTTGAATTTTTCTATGTAGCAGTTTTTTTAAGATATTAACCCTACTGGTATCTATGAAATGTAGGTACATTTGCTATCGGCAGGCAATGGCAAGAGTTTCTGTAAAAAAAAAATGTTTGAGACAATGTTTAATTTTTTGCACTTATATTGCCGAGTCATCATCTGCTTAACAAGACCAAACTAAGGAGTCCTACTCGGTGGTCCTACGTTACGTACAACGGATTTCATACTAATAAGATAATGGGAACTGGTTCAAAATATACTTGTAACATTCGAACCGGAATAACAGACGAACGAAGCAAGAGGGTTCTCGCTGACTGAATTAATCACAAAAGCGACAAACTGGATACAATTCGGGCATCTATATCACCTAAATCCACCCCTTAAAAGGCCCGCGACGGATTAGCTCAAATAATCATAATCCATAAATGCCCTGTCATTAAATAATACGTATAGAAATACGCCTGTCCAAGACCGTTAGTCACTTGCGTCATTTTTACCGTAAAATTTGGAACATTGCAAATGACGCGCGCCCTGCGTCTGACACGATCCAAATAACAATGACAGGCTGTCATCCAAATGTTTTATCTCATTTTTATTCAGGATAAAATTATTATTGTTTTGGACACTTTGGCGTGGAACGTTTGGTTCAGGGTTTTAGGGTAAACGAATGTTAAAGTCCGTTACAAAGAACTCTGAGAATGCTTTATATTTTCAGGTGACAGTTTTTAATTATATGAGTTGGTAAAAATGGGCTTTGTCCTTCAAAAAACACCTATCTGACTTAGAAGAAAGGAACTCTAAACAGCATTATGATTTATAATGTCCATTACAACCGGATTTTACTTAACTTGAACCTTTGATTTTTTGATTTGCAAGCTTGGATATAAATGCACTGACTATTTGCAAAGATCTTTTTTATTAAAGATAGAACATGGATGTGGAAAATAGATGGTTGAATAATTGATTTTATTTATTCAGTAGGTCTAAGCACAGTAGACATAAGAGTTGTCAATAGTAAAAAAAACGTAAAGGCGTCTAGCAGAATACGAAATGCGTAAAAAGCCGTAAGTATCTAAAACTGTTGTTAAATTAATAATTTTACAGTCTATTTTGACATTCGTGACGTAACTTAAAACCAGCCAAGTGCGAGTCGGACTCGCGTACGAAGGGTTCCGTACCATTATCCAAACATTATCAAAAAAACGACAATAAAATCACGTTGTTGTATAGGAGCCCCCTTAAATATTGATTTAATTATAATTTAACTATTTATTTTTAAAGGGAATATACAACTAAATATTCTGTGAATATTTAAAGTGTTTACCTGTTGCCGTTGTTAATATCGAGCAAAAAACGGCAAAAAAATCACGATTGTTGTATGGGAGCCCCCCTTAAATACTTAATTCAAACTGATTTTAGTACTTGTTGTTATAGCGACAACAGAAATACATCTTCTACGAAAATTTCAACTGTCTAGCAATCACGGTTTATGAGATACAGCCCGGTGACAGACAGACGGACAGCGGAGTCTTAGTAATAGGGTCCCGTTTTTACCCTTCGGGTACGGAACCCTAAAAACCAAGCTAACCAAGAGATCAGATACCATACATTTTATTTATTTGAAGCATCTTACGTCTTGTTTAGCTCGTATCGTATATAATCAAGACGTAACGTTAACATTAATCACAAATGAAACGAGAAAAATATGCAAAAGCATCTAACACAATCCGTAATGACTGAAAACTGCTACATAATTCCATAGCCAAGCCAAGCAACATAAAACCTTTACGTCACTTCTATAATTTTACCTAATATTTTTACATCTGGAAACATAACGGAACAGTCACTGTGTGCATTCTGCCGTGAATTCACTAAAGTGAAGATCAAACTGAGACGGAATCCGAGCTGTAGCTACATTTCGTACACACTCGAGCTAATTCTCGATCGATCCGTCTACAGGACACCGATACTCTAATAAGCACTGCGATGGCGGATAAAATAAAGACTGGTCTTAAAAGCATCGGTGTTGCCATGAAACAGACTGTTTTATTTTATTGCGTGGTGTAAAAGGATGAAAAGTTCGAGACCTGGTGTAGAGATTGGATCGAGAATAATGTGATGGAGTATGTATAGTGTTGATTATCGATGATTATTGTAATCACAGTTTTAAGTCTAAAAATATGATGTTTTGGTAAAATGGAACGCTTTAGTTTTAGTGAGATGTTTGACAAAAAAAAGACATAGAAAGCGTTTTTGGGTTTCAGCAGTTCATTAAAGCTGGCAAATGTATTCAAAAGACTGAATATTAAATGGTTCTAATCCGAAGTATCAAATTCCCCATAAATGTAATTTGAGTCTGTGCACTCAATTACAGACAAAGTTTGAACGTTTTCGGTCGAATCAGAACGAGAGCCACGGTATTGGCCTCGGTACTTATGCAAACTTGGTCATGTTATTTAGTTAGAGGTTAGAGAAAGCTAAAAACGTTTGTGAAATGTGTTTTGGGTGATCAGCCGCTGAGACGTTACTTGAATTAAACTAAGTTTAAATATGTTTTATTAAAAATTGATAAATTTGCTTCACAAATCGTAAACTGAAGTTCGGTTTTTATTTTCAAATTTCATGAAGTGTGTTAAGAAAATATCATGATTATAAAAGTAACGGCAATGTTTTAAAATCAAGAAATTACAAGGTGTTTTTGCCTCTAGAGCGTGATAAAAAATAATGAAGCAAGCTTTCGCAATATTTCAAAATGCCTATAATACTGCAATAAATAACGCCATTTAATAGGCTTCATGATAAAATGGCATTAAGCAAAAAACTACTATAATGATTCAGAAGCGGAAAACAAACACTTTAATGGACATATTGTTAAAACAACTTTGCATTAAAAAATATAGAAATAATCGCCATTGTGCTTGAGGTAAAAAACTTTGAACTAGGAAGCCGCCATGACACATTTTTTGTCGGACGACCTAAGATGGCGCGCCCAAAGTCCTAAGACAAAAGAAGTTCAATCGCCGCCCCGCCCTCTTAAAAAAATCCCAACTTAAAAAGTGAACATTTTCTAAATTTAAAATAAAACTGGCATTATATAAATAAAAACAACTGATAAATAAATTACACTTTGAAAAAATAAAATTCGTGCGGATGAAGCGCTTTTAAATGAACGGGCAAAACTAACCGAATAACAAATAAACAAGGAACACCAAATTTAAACGGGACGTAGCACGTAGAACGCAACGTAATCCCGCAGAAGCGGCATGCAAAGCCATATAACAGTGGCACATTTACCGGGAGAGGCATCCAGGCGGCCACTTGTTGCACCAACTTCTCGCCGCCACTAACTGCACCAAATTTAAACAATCCAAAATCTTGATTCCAATTGACTTGTGAGATATCAAAACTTTTTAAAGCGTTACCGCGAGTAAAAATTTAAAAAACAGGAACTTACGATATTCTTAATTTTAATTTGAGACTCGAAATTGGAACGCACTACACTCGCAAGTCTCAAGACACTTCACAAGCCGAACTAAGAAGCCAAATGACGATTTATTGAATTTTGAATTTAGAACGCGTTTTTATTTTAAAGCTAACTATAAATGTTATTATTTTTGATTGGGTTTATTTTTTAGCGGTGTCGGTGGTCGGGTTTTAGTGTTTTCTCGTTCGGGTTTTGCGGAGAAGTTGCATTAGTGCACGCCGGCCCAGTTGCAACAGGTTGTTTGGTAGCGCGGCGTAGGGCGCAGGCGCGTTGCGGCCGCCCGATGCACCGCGCCACAGTGGCCGCAAATGAGATAAGATAAAAAGTATTGATGCATAATGTTTTCTAATTTCCATAAATATATTTTGTAATGGTAAAGGATCTATATTTTAGGAGTATTGCATTCACTGCTACCAACCAGTTGCTACTAATTATTCGAGGGGTTCAGATGAAACGAAGCAGGTAAATACGGGTCATCAAGATCTATCGATTTGACTTGTATGTTCAACTATTTCCTACCGTTCGAAAGTTACTTCAGTTTTTTTTAATTTTTTGCATCCCAAAATCATCACCTACCGTCGCTATAAAATCTAAATAGTTAGGTCTACAGTTGTTATCTTTGTTTCTTGAGTAGTGGCATAGTTGGAAACGTTAACGATGCAGTCGAAAGTTTAGTAAAAAGAAGAAGTAAGGAAGAACTATTACGTAATAACTTTCGGGGCCATTTAATGAATGAAACTTATGTTTTATAAGTAGCTAGGGAAAGTGGTCCGTTCCGGCAAAGCCGGAATGAGGCTAAGTCAAATCACTCGAAATAACTAATTAAAGGGTTCAGAAGCAAGCTCTCCAAAGAGATTCTACAGCTCAAAAGAGAAAAAACTGGCGCAGTCACTAGCATCTTAAGTGGCCACTGCAAACTGAACAGACATCTGTTTCTAATGGTTATGAAACAAGACGCGATGCAGGTTCTGTCAGGAAACAGAGGAGACAGCAATACACATCCTCTGTTCCTGCGGACCACTAATGCGCAACAGAAGTATCCACCTAGGGCGACACTATCATGGACCCACAAGAGATACAACTCCTCACTGCCCAAAGCATCTGGAAATTCCTGGACAGTGAGCTGTGACGAAGGGCTGCCCCAATAATAAAAAAATAAAATAACTAAAACTATTCCACAAATGCTCGAAATCCGAAATTTTATTGCATTCAGCAAGTCACGTAAATACGCACCCCACCTATAAATAAAGTGTCATGCAAACATTATTACATTAAGTTACAAGTGAAAAAAGTAAAAAGTAGTTTTAGTAAAAATCTGTGGTACGTACTTAAATAAAACTATGTTGATGGGCCTGTATTGCTGAAATAAGTGTATTTTCTCGTAATTCTAACTAAACTTCACAAGTTTCTTAGTTAGTTAGTTTACTTAGCTGCATTCCAAGCACTTTTTAACGAAGGTACAATTTTGATAAGTCATATTTGCAAGCAATTGTATAAAAGAACGCAAGCCTTCCCAATTATCTACATCATTTATCTACCACTGTACCTATATTATATCTTATCTCGATCTTCGGCTTTATTTAACTTGATTCACCAATTTTGCCCTTATTAGATTACAATTGATAAGCCGTTAACGACTATCCTGCCCCATATTATTCTCTTAAGTAACTCACTTTACAACTCGATGGACGTATTATTAAGCAGCGATCTTAAGTTGTCTTGTTAGAGTATGCAAACACAACTTTATGGTGTGCATTCTCAATTAGGTAACTTGAATTTTGCTCTTATGACGTCGCTCGACCGATCGATCGTTCGACAAGAAGCCGTTTAAGTAGAATACCACCTCATGATAAATGACACGCCCAGTTAGTAGATAGGATCAGACCAACGAAGCTCACTGTATTTTATATCATTATAAACTGCTGTTTCTTAAAATATACGCACTCGGAACACAGTTAAACATAAAATACATATATAAATAACAAATTCCTTCACGCAACTGCGACCACTGTGGCGCGGCCCACTGCATAGCTTCTGTACGAGTATATCCGCGTATAGAATTAGGCGCATTGCGATACCCGACGCCTTTAATCTATCCCCAAATTACTCTCCAACACCTACACATAGACCATTAATGGAATAAAACACTTCTATAAATAATTAAGTCTATGTTTCAAAAACTAAAATTCAAAATTTTAAATTTTAAATTTCGAATTGTCCATTTAAAAAATATATATTAGAATGTTTTTTAAAATATTTTAGAACTAGCTTCTGCCCGCAACTTCGTCCGCGTAGAAGTCGTTTATCGCTATTCCCTCGGAAACCCTAAAAAATTCCGGGATGAAAAGTAGAGTATGTGTCAATCCAGGGTATAATCTGTCCAGCCGTTGCAGCGTGAAGGAGTAACAAACTAACACACACAGACAACCTTTCGCATGTATAATATTATAATATAGGATACACATTCTTTATTTAAAACGCTGGTTATTTTATTTTGTCAATAAAAATGACCATTACACCAATTGCCAATGTATGGGCTACGCACGTTAAAAAGTCGATTGGTGTTTCGTGGTTTATTTACAGTTTTCCGATATTTAAACCGTATCGGATTTTAGTGACAAAATTCCTGTGATATAGGCATGCGATGGCACCAGCTTTTAGTGCCTTTCGATGGAATTAATTGGTTGTTCCGTTAAAGTTTTAAAAGATATCTAAATTGTTCATGAACAGTTTAAACAGTTTCGTAAATGTTGTGTTAGCGAGCAAAGACAGGTATGAGCGAGGTTTTAGCTTTACCTAATTAAGACTGCACGCATAGACATAATTAACGTATGGAGATGCCTATGGTAATAAATCTGACCAACTCTATTGTGTGAAAACTATAGATGTAAATCCATGACGTTACAGAGACATGTTCAGCTTTGCTCAGCCTCCAAACCCACGATGTCACAATTATTTTAAATAAAAAATAGTGCTATTTAGCGCGAAAAAAAATTAACCTAAAATTTTGTTTATACGCTCTGACGGGACAACATAAACTGACCGGTTAATAACAAGTACGAGTGCGTTGAGTTTTATCGCGAGTTGGTTAAGGGACCACATTATGCTGCCACTGCCACAGGAGAATCAAAAGCGATGGCTTTTACGTACTTCCTCGCGAAGAACTTGAGATGGAGATAGTTTGCACGCGCCTTGATTGCAGCGTCAAATTCAAATAATTGCTGTTTACCTTACAACCACAACTTTATTAAAAAATATGCTTTACCAGGATTAGGAAGTTATACGTACTGAACTATTGAATCAAAAATCACCGTTAAAGCTCGTCGGGTTGCGGAGATTCAACCAAAAACATCCGGAAAAGGTGTCATCATTGAAAATTCTAACTATCAAATTTTGTTTTTAATCGTGTTTTCTCGTTTTACAGTCTCAAGGGAATATGCCCAAGCTTAATATATCCAAAGAACATATACGTGGGCGTTATGGTTATTGAGATACGGGGGACTAACCATGACATACTTAAGCAATTTAGTTTAGTGTGAGAGAAAGGGACAGAGCTATATCAGTTGTACAGCTCTCTTTCTCTCAACCTAAACTAAACCTGTTTTAGTATGTCATGGGAACACCCCTGGTTTTTTTTTTTTATAGCATAGAGAAGGCAAACGAGGACACAGGCCACCTGATGGTAAGTGGAAACTGTGACCCATAGACATTCACATTCACAAGACTGCAAGCCTAAGACTGCAAATGCGTTGCCAACCCTGAGGACTAAGATGGAATGCCTCTATGCTAGTCATTACACCGGCTAAAACTAACAACACCGTTGCGTAACACTAGGTACAACCCGTCATTATCTCTTAAGAGGATAATCTTCCTGTATTGACCTAGATGCTTTTGTAGAGATCTATTTTGGTTTTGAGTAGGCGTCGTTACTAACCTTTTTAACGCTACTTCCACTACGAGTCGTCATTTGCACGCAATCGACAGCTGAAAATCAGCTCCAATTTCCACCTTAAGGCAACACGCGCAGGTCTATTTTGCGCTGTCTTCAGTAACGGATTAAATTATCCCTGGATGTTCAACCAGTGGTGCGGATATATCCGCCAATAGCGTTGACAACGTTAAGTTGTATCAAAATGTTAAATATTATTTTCTCAAACATGCTTGGAAATGTATGCTTTAATGTCACGAATTTATGACATGAAGTTTCTTGTTGGTGGTTCGCTACCATAATTTACTTCATGGCCTAGGCCAGTCTTGAGATTACCATCGTAACATTGCAGAGTCTTGAGAATGTCGTCGTAAGATTGGAGTCTGGAGTTTGCCGTCGTAAGATTGCAGTATTGATATTGCTATCGTAGAGATTGCCGCCGTAAGATTGCACAGTCTTGAGATTGTCATCGTAAGATTGCAGTCATGAGATTTTCATCGTAATATTCCAGCCTTGAGATTGCCATCGTAAGATTGCAGTCTTGAGATTGCCATCGTAAGAATGCAGTCTTGAGATTGCCATCGTAAGATTGCATTCTTGAGATTGCCGTCGTAAGATTTCAGTCTTGAGATTGCTATCATAAGATTGCAGTCTTGAAGCTATCGTAAGATTGCAGTCTTGAGGGTGCCATCGTAAGGTTGCAGTCTTCAGACTGCCATCGTAATATTTGCAATAATGTACCTACTTTTAATATTTCCTCACATTGCTTGAGAAAAGCACTATACAATCCTCGGCCTCGTCTACGCCTCGGCCGTCTACCCCAAACTCGTCCTTGAATCCCTTACTTCACGGCATCTATAATGTCATTTGTCTAGCTAAGATAATTTTACATATTTCTGTCTTCTGTTTTGAGCTTTTGTTTCGTTTTATTTATTGATATTCAGTGAGAAATTTCACGGAAAGTTATCCTCGTAAAAACAAAAGAACAAGTAATTCCAAAATCAAATTGACTGCCATAAATTAAAACCGCAGACCTACATTTTATAATTTCTTCGTTCAATAAACCCTAGATGGAATATCCGGATTGTAATCCCGGTTTAACCGGACGTTGAAATTAGAATATCTCAAGCAGCACGTGTGGTGTGTATGAATTTTGTTTGTTTGTTCGTGTGTGTTTGAGTTTTAGGGTTTGAACAGAACTTCTCCGGTTTATTACACAAAGTTCCGGCGTTTTAGAGAGTTCTCACACTTTAGGCTGCGAGTGTTTTTAATTTTGAAGTTTTTAGGTGTTTGTTTCTTTTTGTTTAATGGAGGTATATTTGATATGAAACGTTAGAATACTAGCTTAGACAGTGATTGTTGGTTTTTTAAACTCTATCGGAACGTTTTGCATAAAAAATACGACATATTATTACTATTAATCTTGAGTAATGGCGCGTTTTCATACAGCACCGCCATTATTATAAAGAAAACCGTTAACACTAGTCGATTACTGAAAACGGTCAAACCGGAAAAATAAACACGCCATAAAGTTTATTCTATGAAAAACCATAGACACGAGAAGATAATCATCAATAAATACTCACCGAGTATAGAGACCATGTTCTTGGCCCAGCTCTGCAGCTCTTTGCGGATTGCGCGTCGTTCCTGCTGGCAGCGCGCGAACGAACACTGCGCCATGGCACACAAGCGGCAACCCTGTGTAAAAATATGTTCTTAGATTTTAGGTTTTTAATATAACAGGGAGGCAGACCAGGGATTTTGCATAGAAAGAAAGAAAGACAGAAGGAAAACCGTTAATTTGGTGTAAGACATTAATGATAATAAAATGAAAAAAACAAAATTGGGTGAAAATTTGTGACGATAAAAACTTAATACTATTTTAAAATGCACCAAATTGGGTGTCACTCATAGCATAGTGTCAGATATATACTCAGGTCCTGACGCTGATTTTCAGGGCAACCAGGCGAAGAGATAGCGATGCTGGGCCATACATATGTAGCTGTAATAATTAGGTAGAAATTATAATCTTTTTTTTAAGAAAACGTTTGTTAAGATTTTCCAAAAAAACAAAAAAACGACTTATCGGATTATTATCCAAATAAGTCTTCATTGTTTAAAAGTATACTTTAAAAAAATATTTTGTTGAAGAAGTCGAAAATGCAATAAGGTTGACCTTATCTTATATCTGAGAGGAATTAAACAATAGAATATTGCGTAAATCAAAAACATTTTTAAATAAAGTACAAAATGAAATACTATATCGTTACAGAGCTCCATTAGCATCCTCGTTCGCAACAGATAAATTATTCTCATTTTAAGCCCTTTGAAGCCTTTTATCATAGAATCTCATTTATTTGTTCAGAACCTAAAAGAATCGCCTAGTTTAATTATAATTAACATAATATTCGGTGAAGTCATTTCAACCATCTACTCTACTGTGTAACTTAATTTCAAATACAGGAACTATCTACAGCGCAATAATGCAGCAAAAGTATCAAAGAGTAATAACAAATCGCATCTACAGAATAAAACTCCACCTCGCCCAATTACTATAACATTCATCGAATATTGACTCCGCCGGTCAATGCCCTCGGCTAACGAAATTTCACGAAAAACCTCGGTCCTCATCAAGGAAGCCCGACGCCCCCCGAATATGCCAGACCCACCCGAATCTGGCCCCCGAATTCTTATTTCAAACTCCAGACGTCGGGGGCAGGGGGGTATCGCGAAACTATTCTTATTTTAAAATCTCTCTCCACGGAATATGCCCCGAAAGAGGTTCTTATTTTAAAAATATCACGCTCCACCGAAATTTTCTTATTTTAAAAACTTGAGGGGGGTGCGAACGTTCTTATTCCGAAATCCTCCCTACCCCCAGTGGCCAGTTATGATATTCTTATTTTAAAATCGCTCGAAGCGTTCGGATTCTGTTATTAAGATGTTGGTGTGTGCGCTTTTACGAGGACGTTCGAGCGTAAGCGTTCTAAGACACAATGGGTTATTTGAGGAGACCCTACCCTTTATGCTGCACCACGAACTAAGCTTAAACTTACAAAGATTCTAATTTCGTCGTAACAAATATCTCATCCATCCCTGACCTACATGACCCAGTTAACAGTAACTTCCTTATCCCTTCCAATAGTGCACGTATCGTAATTCCCAATTTATAAAACTTAACAACGAAAAGAAGTAGGAATACAACGTTCCAAATTGGAATCTGTAGTGTTTCAAACAAATCAAATGGACGTTAATTCGAAATTCAAAATTGGGCGAGCTGAAAAATCGAACGCTGCAACCAATCTTTCCCGCCAATTTCCATCGCTGTCAAATTTGGAACCGCGTCGCCACCCTAGCGCCTCCCCGCCCAGATCAATTTACGATAACTCGGTTTTAGCGCGCCGTCCCGCTCCGCCTTAAGACACCCGGGTATCCCCGTCTCCCCCCGGATAACTTCTAGAATCGTGTACTGCTTGTTATCAGAACCAAATATCCGGCAGACGAAATTTTCAATTTGGCATTAGCTGTTACGAACACAGGATTTTAAATTTAATACGAGGTTTTTATAAGCGTTTATATGTGAAATATTCTTAATTCATACAATCCAAAAAAACAAGTCTTTCTATTAATGTATTCTAAATAGTTAAACACATAAATTCAGTTGTTGTTGTTGTATTTACAGCTTCTTCAAATTTTACTTTATTTTAATCATTATCAGTCACTTTATTTTACGTATACACACACTGTTTTTTTCAAATATATTTCAGCAAGATACCAGGTTCTGTTCTTGCAGCGTGTCCGGACCATTCTCTCACGCGGATATGGCCCGGGACTTATTTTTAACTGTTGTGTGCGTCGCCGCGCGTGTGTGCAAGGGTGGCGCTGCGTATGTGTGCGTGCATTTGAAATATTCCCCCGTAGCGCAACGAATTGATGTTTTTAATTAGTTTCCAACGGTTTTCGTCGGTGGCCAGTACCAATACCTCTATTCCATATAACTTTCTTGGTTCTTAAAAAGGTTAATTAATAAACAAAAGGCTGTGAACGCTAACTTTAATTGAAACTATTCATGTGAAACAATTTTGAGTTATACTTAAATGTGAAACGAGACGGTGCTCGCCGGTTTCCTGAAAACTTTCCTTTGTGGCGAAAATTCAATAGGCGGGAAGTTCTCGACGCGGCGGCATTGTGAAAGGGTTAACGGACATTTGTGTCACGAAAAAGCAACCTTCCTACTTATGATTAGCTTTATTTTGCATAACAGCCTCGGAAATGTTTGAATTGTAAAAATATTTCAAAGTAAGTTATCTATTAAGAGACAATCATAGCATAACCAAATACTAACTAACGAACGGAAACAAGGAAAATACATTTTTATCTAAATTAAAATGTTCCCAGTGGTAAATTCGCACTGGCCACAAAGAGAACAGATACGTTTCAAACACAAAATGCATTCAAATTTCGAATGCAACGTAAACTAGCACACATGTTTTCGAATTTAGAATTTGGAGTTTCACCAAATGTTTTATTTATCTAGGCCACAGCATAAAATTTAACCTTAGAATCGTTTACAAACTGGTGCCTTCAGTAAGTTGGTTCAGGAAAGATTTTGCTCTGTGGCGTGTCGGTTACCTGTTGCTTGCTCTTTGTTTTTGTTGATCGTCGCTAGTTGCAGAGTTGGCCGATTTGAAACAAGTTTATTATGGAGTCACGTGGTAAATTTTTTGGCTTTTAAATAGGTGTTTTGCTTTAAAGTCTGTGTTTTAATAAGCATTTTGTGTACGTAAATTAGCAGTAATTGCGGTATGTCTAAACGTGCAGCATGTGTGATCAGGTGATCAGGATGTCTGATGTAATTTATGCAATTGGATTTCGTTATAGGGTTATCTAAGACTTCTTCTAGCAATAAATAATAAATACAATGATAGGTAGGTAGTCCTATTGTTCCTAAATTCATTTTATCAAAATGTTCGTTTGATAATGTACAACTTATAATTGTAACAAAAACAGAAAAAGGGAAACTGTCTTCAGGGTTGGCAACGCGTTTGCGGTCTTAGGATTGCAGTCTTAAGATTGTATCTAGAGTATGCAAATGTCTATGGATCACAGATCCCACTTACAATCAGACGGCTCTTTGCTGGTTCGCCTTGTCCATGCCGTAATAAAAATTAAAGGCTTTGTAATTAAAGGTAAATTAACATTCCTGAGCTATGTTAAACCTTAATATGACTTTTTTTTTATTGGCACACAGAGGAACAAAGGCTTTAATTCCGACCGAGTCAGACGAAACCCAGCATCAGTTACAATCTTACAATTCAGGCCAGTAGACTTCCGCGCTCCGACCCCAAGTTTCGAGGAACTATTTGTTGGCGTAAGTAAATGCAAGCAACAGGTCCAGCCGGCTTCTCATTTTGAATTCTATCTCGTTGTGTTATTCACTAATAAATTATATTTTATTATTATTTCGCGAGATGTTTCGAAATTCAGGTTGAGGCGTCTACGTTAATCAAAGGAAGGGGAGGAAGATAGCTAAACAGAGTGAGATCATAAAATAATTGAGAAATGGGACCAATGTTAATCTTTATTGATTGAAAAGAGGGGTGTTCTAAATTTAACGTGTGTATGTTCGTGTCTATTTATTTGTGTGATGAAGGCACACGAGCACTCAGGCCACCTGGTTGTATGTGTATAGTCAAGTTCATAAATATTGATATACACTTAAGTACCTTGTCACTTTAATCGTTGTGACAATTCATATATGGCAATTTAAACATGACATTAATAGACAAGGTACTAAATTAAGTGTATACATATATGTGATCTCGACTGTACAAAAGAAAATAAAAACAACACAATGATTTTTTTTTTTTACAAAAACGAGCTTATCCCTTTAAGTGATCTCTTCCAGCTAACTCTTGAGAGTAGGTGGGCTAGTGAGACCCGCTGACATTTGAATAATATTAGTTTTTTTTTTTAGTTTTTTTTCACATGATTAATCTGAATTGCATCATGGCAGCATGTTACACGATGCCACACGGTCATTGCCGGTGCGTTGCTTCGTCGCAAAGCTCTGATTTTAACATAGAGCGACGCACGTATTTCAACGCATCGTGTGGCATGTCGATCTAATTTATATGGAGAACAATGCAGCGGCGGCGACGCCGCGCAACGGCAACGCCAACGCCCGTGTGGAATCGCTCTTAAAGTCCATTTTCGACCTCTATCTACCAAGGACCAGCGTTTCCCATGGTTTTGAGATGCTCATATTTCATTTTTTCTTTAATGATTAATGTACTAATGAATGTATTGAACCACCATCGATTCGCGTCGGTTAATGAGAGTACAGTCGAGTCCATAAATATGTGTACACTTAAGTACCTTGTCATTTTAATCGCTGTGACAATTCATATGTAGCAGTCTCAACATGACATGAAATAGACAAGGTACTAAAGTATACACTTATTTATGAACTCGACTGTACATTAACTAGAATTTATTATAAGTAACAACGTTGTAAAAATTATGTAACTAATAGTGAAAACTGCATCAAAATCCGTCGCAAAGGAGTTAGCGGATAAACATACAGGCGGACGCGGAAGGCGACGTTTTATACTATGAAAAAAAGATAAAGTGATAGACAATCACACTAATATTTTAAATGCGAAAATGCGTGAGTGTGTGTGAGTTGCAATGTTTGTTATTTATATTTCTTGTTTGTAACAAACAAACGTTGCAAGAATGGCTAGACGGATTCGGAAAAAATTACGAATAGGCATAGTTTATACCCTGACACATAGGTTAACTTAACAAAAAAAACACAAAATAGGTGTATCGAATTACTAGTAATTCTATGCCGCCGAAGGTTAGTTTTAAAACCAATGGCTTACCTTTTGTGCCACTCCCTAACTCAATATCAGGTCTTAAGCTTAAGGTTTTTACGGAAAAGTACTAGGAGACAATGAACACGAGATGTTTTAGTATTTTCCTTCAGAACAAAGGCTATCTAGTCCTTGCTCAAAATAGCCCTTTGAAGGGCGAGACACGTCGAAGCTTCGAGGGAATCCGATCACACTACACTTTTCTAACATCAAAACGAAACCTTCTCTTATCTTTCATAAGGTTCTAAACTGCTTTACACTTCTAAAAATATTCACAATAATCTTGCAAGTGAATCTAGATTTTTACGTTCTAGAAATAAGGTTGATCGTTGTTCGGATGATGGAACTACGCGTTATTTCTCTAGGTCGCTGTTTTTTTGTTGAAATGAGGAAGTAATGAGTTTCCGTATTTTTATTAAAATTTATATTTTTAATACCCTGCACTTTTAGGAGAACCAGACTCAGTATTAGTGCGTCTTTAAAAATTCATACAAGACAGGCGTTACTTGGGTGAATATTTGGGCGTTTCAACCGCCGTCATTGTTGTCTTCAATATATTGACGAAAACAATGATAATTACCACCAACTTTTGATGTCAAAGTCAACGGACCCGGGGTTAGTATTAATTCCATTTAAAATCAGAAGACAATTAAAATGTTTATCTTGAATAATATGCGAAGACAATAATGACGGCGGTTAAAACGCCGAATATTCACCCACTTCCTTCAGTGATGAAAATATTGACTTTGTCTTACCAAAGTGAACCACTCGGCTGGCTTCACTCACGTTTCACTAATATGATTTGAAGTAAGAATGAGTGGGAAAGTTTACTTACATAATTCTAACTACAACTCTCAGTTTTGAAAAAAAAAATTACAACATATCTAAACTTTTACTTAAACTTTACATTGTAATACATCGTCAAATAAAACAAGCAATACGTCATATTCTGGATTACCGCTTCAATTACCTTTCAATACCCTAACTTGCCCCTCACAGGGTCAAATACTACCCGGAGTTTAAGCGCGCTGTATTGATTCCGCATTCTTTCACACAGGCGCGCAAGAACTCCCTCCCCCTGGGGGGAAGAATTGGGATGCGAAATCATGGGGGAAGAAATTAGATGTGGTCAAGAGTACTTGTTAAAGGGTATCTTACGGATAAAAATAATGAACCTTTAAGGGTTGCTGCCGAATTTCATGATGCGCCTTTGTCATTAGAAGTTATTTTAAGGATGAAAATTCTGGAATCTAAAAGTAGGTGTGACGTTACGTTCTTGCGAAGTAAAGGAGTTGTTTTTGCTAATTGAAGGTAAAGATAGAAGCCTATAGTGTTACAATGAGTATTTATCCTGTTATTATAAAGCTGTGTCAAGCCGTGTAAAAAATATTAGGTTATTCGATTTCGCCGAAGTTCACGAATTTGGAATTCGACAAATGTTTAATAATAGGTAGGTAATAAATCAGCCTCAGCATATTTAAATTTGGAAGGCCACATAATCAAATTGAATAGCTACCCAATTCGGAGAATAGGTACACGTCTGAAAGCTAACGCTACGTACATATAAAGTCTAAACAGGTTAGAGATAACTCGTATACCATGCGAAAGACTCATTTCACTACAATTAACTGAAACAATAACACTTTTCAGTAAGAAACGTTCAATGAGTACATTCAAAACTCCCAAAACAAAACAATGGCCAAGAAAAGGCGACCCATTTTCCCCAACTTAATTGTCCACGAGTGTTATTTTTAGCAACAAAACTTCATTCCAAAGACAAAAATGAGCCGTCACTAAAACAACAATGCTAGGGAAAACTGAGGGGCAAAATTGGTCATAATGAGTGCCTTCCCCTTTCCCCCGCTTCCCTTTGGGTCAAACCAGGGAATAAAATTTTAAATTGAAGCCGTGAAAAAGACAAAAATGGAGGATGACTTAGGGTTCGTGTACACTCGAAGGAAACCGTGGATAATTAAGAAAATATGGCTATAATTAAGGATAACACAATATGATTAGGTAATACATCTTAAATATTGGACACAATACTACTACGTAGCTACTAAACTTAGAAGGTAACCGGAAATTAATTAGTGTTCGACCAAAAACAGTAATCAACCGATATCCTGAAAGACTGTTTAAAATTTGACGTAGCTTAACGCTACCAGAATGGATGGCCGATGAGGCCAAAGAGCGGTCAGTGACGTAGACTCACTTATTTGCGGTCCCAACATGGCATATAGGTATGTACAGTAAAATATTTATAGACTATACTTGCAAACGACTTGCAAACAAGAAACATGTAAATAAATAAATTAATGCCCTAACACTAATTAGGCCGCAGCAATAAGATGACACACGACTGAAACTCAGTGTAAATTCTCCTTAATAATCTCCAAGAAAATGAACTTCTAGCGAAGGAAAATTAAGCTTTTATAGTTTTAGTTAATTAATATTTCATAGTTTTTCAAATTTAAATGTTAGTAGAACTTCTTAGAAAATAGATACATCTCTACAGTTTCATTTTACAGTGTCATAATGGCATCTTACTGTAGCCGTTTCATATATTAGATAACCACACATAATATGGCGCACCTCCATGTTTCCACCTTTTACATGTTAACACCCGCAGACATAAAAATATCCGATACACATACAAAAACCACCCTTAATATATTAAAGAAACCCCCCCGATCGATCGCCTCCCCGCGACCAATGCAAAAAGCACGCCGGAATAATTATTATAACTTATGTAATTAAAAAAACACGTACGAAGATCTTCGGAACACATACAAACTAATAATTAATCATCCTTCTCCCTCCCCCCTCCTAAGTTTAATTCCTCCCCCCCCTTTTTTCCGGAGTGTGTTTTCATTTTGTACGTCTGCAAGAAGTACCGTTCCTCCGACAAATTGAATTTTGTGGTCTCTGTGAATATTTTAGACGGAGTATTGGTGGTTTTTAGCGCTTTGTCTGAATTCTTATACGGTTTTTAAAGGTTTTCTTGTTGTTTTGCGTTGCTTTACGTACGTTTTAGCGTTTGTTGAACATTTTCTGAGCGCTTTTTTTACAAAATGGAGTGCATTTGTAAAGTTACGTTTTTAGGAGGAGAGAAGTTAAGAAATGAATGCAAGTTTTTGATGGCTTACTGCAGAGCTTGGACTTTTACCTATGTAGATGATATGGAGCACCGAGTTATAGCGAGATATCACGGCAAAGTCGCATGGTCGCGGACTTCACTAAGCCAAATGTTACCCTGATTTTTTATCTTTATTCATAATAATTACAAAATAAATTTACTTTTAATGTTTTATTCGTGTGCAAGTGACACAACAATTTGCTCTATGCGGGAAATTTATCCTACAACCAGGCAGACTGGACTAGGTCCCAATTCAGAAACTATTTCAGAAAAACCTCTTCTATGCATCTTCAAAGTTTACTCAACGAACATTCTGTGCCCTGCATACAATCCCCAGCTAAGCCTTTTTCAGTGGACGTTAACATAAGGCCCTAAATATGTGAATTGGCTAACAAACACAGTGTCGACCTGTTGCGGAGTTCATTTTAAATATTAGTTTAATGTTTCATCTGTGACTTCGTCAGTCTAACTGCGTTACTTACTTAACTAAATTAGTTTCCTTTTGTTTGACATTAATAGTAACGTCTCTTGGCTTATAGAAAATGCCTATGTTCGTTTATTATAACTAATCATCTAGGTAGGTACATCATCATCATGATCATCATCATCATCATCATCATCATCATCATCATCATCATCATCATCATCATCACCATCATCATCATCATCATGGTCATGATCATCACCACCACAATGATCGGTTATAATTTTTTGATGTCATTGAGAACAGCTGTAGTTAAATCACTTGAGTATGTAGTTTCGTATGTAGTGACATACACACCAGAGATGCATTAGAGCTTGTATGATATGAAATATCACCAATTCATACGTTGCTACCACGTAAAAACACAAACTTCCCTTTAAATTTCTTAAGACTTACAAGAGCTTAATACAACACAACACATTCCATAATCACCAAGTTTTTCTACGCTCTTATCTGTGATCATCCTGAAAATCCAAACGAGACCCTTTTCACTTACATTCTTTGTTCCCTTTTTCCTCTAAACTCGAGAGGCCCACTGACACGTTCTTGTCTGGTTCGCTATACACACACACCTACTCACTCGGGGAGTTTACTCCGTCTATCTGTTATAACCGAGTGCATGTACCATTAGCACTACGTCTGTTGAGACGAGTCTATTTCTAATAAAATTGTGTTTAAATATATGTAGTAAACTTGAAACATTTTAAGGCTTATGTGAATTTGATAATCGTTTCTTTAAGGTTGATAAAGATTTTACGCTTTTAGCTAATAAAGGATCTTCAGTATCAAAAATTGAATTCGAATGCATGTGTGGATGATTTGTGTTTTCTTTAATCACTGTATCTCAAATTAAATCTATTTAATATCCTTTATCTTTGACGTTTTATCTAATTTAATTGCATAGTACAAAAACATCACAAATAATTTCATTTTCACTAACCCAAACCAGATCTTCGAAATGTACGTAAAGATCAAACCCCAGACAGGATCCACACATTATCAAAATCTAATTAACAATCGCAAACCCAAACTTTCTTTGTAGCATCTTACGTGCCCCCACAGAGAAGAGAGAGAAAAATGCACCCCGCCCGTGGGGGTTCCCCCTAAGGGTGGCTGTATACATTTTTTCTTTTCGTTTTCTTAAGACGAAAATTTGTTACGCTTTTTATACTTATACACTTGGGGGGGTGGGGTGGCGATCAATAGCGGGGGGTTTCCCCCTTTATCAATTTTTAGTGCTCTAGCCTTTTTCTCGTACGTACCTGAAGGTTTATAATTAATCTGCTATCTCGAGGATAATTAGTGCAACGGTGCGGCGGCAGCTTGTGATTTTAGGCAGCCTTGTTGTTCTACAGATCATTGTGAGATTGTGACATATCACTACGTGTCACGTGAGAAAGGGAAGCATCATAGTAGCTTGAAAACTATATTTTGACATTTAACGGTCAAATTTTCTTTATATTATTCAACAACAGCAAAAAAACTCAGAAGTTCAGGACAAACAGAATTTCATTATTATTGTACATTCGTATATTATCTGTAACTTTTACTTTAGCTCTTCCAAAATGAAACTATTTCATTATTTTATGTGAAAGAACCCTTGACAAAACATAAGCATTTAAAAGCAGTTTCGTCATCTTAAAGCAAAAGATAAAAATATTAATAAATTCTCTAGAGGGTCCTTAATGGCTGAGCCAAAGGAGAAAAAACTTCTTCCAAAAAGAGGACACGGCACTTGCCTCCCAAAGCGGTCTCGGGCTTGTAGAAACTGAGTTAAAACTAAAAAATATAGCTTTTAGGCCTACACAGGCTTATAATAAAGATGTACTTAGTCGATGGATCAGGAAGTTCCATAAGTTCCATATCTATTCTATTTACAATTCTTTATTTTGATAGAATTATAGTTTTGTAATGTTCAAATATTCCACTAGATTATTTCTTATTTTACTCTTGTTAAAAAACCAAACACAATTTACAACTTCAGTCTAATTAACTTTGGATTAAAGATAGATAGATTAAAGATGGATATTAAGGTAGGCTAGTTTTTTCAGATCTAATTCTGATGTTCCTTCATTTACAATAAAACATATTTCTGGTGTCCAAAATAATATAAACAAAAATTGCAGTTTAAAAATAACTGTTGATATTTCATATTGATAATTATTTGCATTTTCACCTGCAATTATGTTATGATTCTTAACAACCTCTTCAAGTAAATCGTAAAACTGAATACTAAAATGATTTGAACTCGTAATTTATAATGCGTGTGTAGTAACATAATGAAGCAGAAAGTACCTACTTCATAGATCGTAAATGCAACATAGTATACTATGTTTCTTTCATTTCATTCACAGCCATTAAGTACGTTATACTAAGCCACATTGTCGTCCATTGAGCTGTTATGACATATGCACGTGGTTATGATACTTGTGACATATAAAGCACTGTATAGTAACATACAGTGAGGTTTGTAAACTGACGTTGGTTCACGATGTGCTTACTACTTGTAGTAAAACGGTTAGGTCATTGATTAAAAATAAATAATGGTAAAAAATAGTAAAAAAGAAAGCACGGGGATGTTAAAGACAAATTTTGAGAACCAAAAGACCGCGCTTAGTTTTTGCCCTATGTGTGTCATTGTCGAAGCAGAAATAGGTTTAACGCTTTCAATTCCTTGGAAATTTAGCAATAGAAAATGTTTTTTTCATTGTCTCTGACAAACTGACAAACAAAATGAGTTTAATTACAATTGCCACTCTCTACTCTCAATTTGGAATGTACGTTATTTTACTTAGCTAACGTAATTTGACGGTATAAAAGTTATTAGCACACAATTTCAAAGGAATATCCACCTCAACGTGCTCTAAGCAAAGACGATTCACTTGAAATTGTTAAATGCTTTCACTGCTCTTGCTTGACGCACTTTAGCGTCGGAAATCCATATGCGTTAATGCTTGACAAATCTACCCATACATGCCTTAATGCAACTTTAATAAAGCTTGTATTTATTTGTTAACACGTTTTAAACATACAAAGACCAACTTATACGTTGAAGTTAGAAATGTACAAACTATCGTAGGTACTTGTTTAAATTAAATTAATGCCACAATCTACTAGGTATGTAACAGCGTATAAATTAATGCGTTAGGTGACGCAACTCTTGCATCTGTGTGCACTGGGTGACCTAGAGTGGACATTCCCAAGGTTACCGACTAAACGCGGAATATACTCTACTCCACGAGTAACAGCGATAATTCTGCGAAACTACTCAGCAGAGTTTATATATTCTGTGTTAAAATCCTAATGGGCCATTAGCCTAAAGATAATTGGGGTTAAATTAAATTAAATAGAGTAGTTGTACGTAAAATAATTATAAAAAGCTTTTCTGGATAAATTTATATCGTTCTACGTTGAAAGTACTTTGATCCATCAACAACTTCTAATAATGTTTGCAAGTTTTTAAAAGAATACCGCAAGGCACTATATTTGGTCCAACTTTGTTGCCTTCAAGGACTTTTCCAATGAGATTCAATTCTTAAAGTAATGCACCGATTAATGTACAAATAACCGTAAACGCATAAAATCGAGAACACTTTTACGTTAGGAATTTCCATATTTAAGTCTCTGGCAGCGGCAGCTATCAAACCAGTTCATAAACTGCGTCAAATTCTAACCAAATACAACCTTGTTATCAGAAAATATAACAGTGCATATTGTTTCATTTGTTATTAAATAATATAACCGTAAAGACGTAATAATAGCAAAATAGTGAGTGATAAACAACGCGGAAGTTAGTTTACTACAAGCCCTAACCTCACTCAAAGTCAAGAAAAGCCAGTCCAAAGCACTAGCGTACTGCTATCTAATCAGGAAACTGTTCAAGGGTCATGTTTGACAACGCTGACTACCATAACCGAGACACAATTGCAGCTATAATCACCTATTATCAACCACTACAGTCACACTAGTGATAAAACTAAACAATGGCAACCCGAAACTGCATAAACAGATGCGTCATTAAAACGTAACGTTAGAAAAACAAAAACCGGTCGTCTAATTATTAGAAACAATGAGCTGCGCGGGCGCAGGCGGCCATTTTGGGCGCGCAGCCAATCCGCGCTTCGCTCCCAAGGTCGCCGGCAATGTCAGAAGAACTATCGGCTCAATGCTTCCTAGTAAATTGTCTAGGCCGCGAGTGTTGCCGTGTAATGAAAATTACCCATTTTCATAAATTTTAGGTCGTTTGAAAACTTCACAAACTTAGTTCAGAAAGATTTGCCGACAAAGCACTTGTTAATTAAAAGACATGTGACTATACTTAAATAAAATCGTCAAACATAGGATAATAAGTAAATACGCTGCTTTATGCGCTGGTATAATATGGAAAAAAGGAAGTTGTAAGGTAGGGATTTACATACTCTCAGTGTTTTTACACAATGAGCAACGTTCTACTACTTAAAGTAAAAGGCAGATGCTAAATTAGGAGTTTATATACTCATCTCAAAGAAGCTCCCTAAGTTTCGTCTTTAGTGCTTTGAATTCGTCTGGTCAAAGTTTTGAGCTTTCACCTATAATGCTACAGAATTTTGTTCTGATTTAAGTCACCTATGTAGGCTACCTAATGTAAATAGCAAAAAAGTTCACTTGTTTGTTTACCCCGAAATAACGTTTAAGTAAGTTTAATTAGGTATTAATATCTACCCCTGTAACCCGAATTTCAATTACATTTTTACGTCTACCCTATTAAGTAGGTAGGGTACGAGTAAGTATTAACTTATTTAACTGCTTCATTGATAGTAATTTTATTGACTGTCTTTTAATCGACATTTGAACACAAACATGATTGCTTCTCAGTGACGGGGTAAAACAGGTAGGATCTGGTAGCAATCCGGGGGAACGTGCACAAAGTCCCACCTCTCTAATTTGACCTTTTGAATCTGGAATTTGATCACTATCGAGAGAGCGATTGATCGATTCGTATGCGAGTAAAGTATAGCTGGCAAAAAGTATTTGACGCGGTGACGGTTGGAACTGCAATTATTTTCGGGCAACACCTGATTTGGGTAAAAATTGCCGACAATATTTGGGTAAAAATTGAAAAATGTTGCCAATATACTCCAACAGCGGTCACATTTTTCTTAATTTTGACCTCTGGACTCTTCTTAAAATTCTGCTGTTGTTTAAATTATCAATTTGTAACCTGAATTAATTAAAAATCAAATACTAATAAAAAAAGATACTGTTACAAAAAAGCTATTCGAATACAAGAGGTCGACTCTCCAACAAAAATTAGGATATATTCAAGCGGGTGTTGGCAACACCGGTTGCTACGATAGATAGCGGTTTGGCAGCCATTTTGATTGGGTTATCAACGATTTTATTATTTGTTGTGGCTTAGATAAGTCGAAATTGTACTTGTACCGATAACGCCTGTTTACTGTGCGCTATGTTTTAACTAGAAATACGTTAGCAATGGTTAGATTATTTCAAATATATTTTGTCGTATCAAAAACGCATTTTTGAGGTTGATTTTTATAGAACATTAGAGATACAAAGCATTTTAATTGAAATATGGCTGTGGCATTGTGCAGCAGGCATACTTAGTTTCAATTTAACTTAGGTTTAGGCAGGACATTCGCCCAGAGCAAATGCGGGATTTGCTCAGTCTTAATCTTAGTAAAACAGGACTAGGCTAGTGCACAGGTTTGCGGGTGACAGGACCTTGTGCAGTCCGTCCGGATTTCTACCAAGGCACATATTTAAAATGTTGCAATCTATCTTGAGCTCCCTTAAGGCTTAGTTTCGTTTGTCGGTAGCCCGCAAGCTTGTAGTAATCCATTGACGAGTTGTTTTCACATTTTCGAGCCAAAAGCTGTTGCAGCGACGCAATGTATCACGAAAAGCATGCGGGAGATGGTGCGATAAAACTAACTCATCATCGATATTAAAAATGCTACATAAATTCGCCAAAGAACCAATCTAATCGCTTTATAAATGATGTTGGGAACGAACATTAATTATTCCTATTGGTTCGCTATCTTGAGATTGCTAATGTCAAATGGCTTCGCTAGTTCACCTCGTTTTTTTCAAGGAACATATTTACTTATTTAATTTTAAACTTTAATTCAAACTATTTTTCAAGAGTGACTTAACTTGTTAGGAACATTACATTCCACACATTCCTTGAATTCAGACGGATACAACCATGGAAAGGAACAGACGTGGATACATGTACATAATTTGGTTATTTGACTAGAGCTGCCACGAATGGATCAATTGGTTAAAAAAAATAAAAAATAAAAATTTCTTTATTAAAATAATGAATACACATATTGGAAATATCTGTTGGTCCCACACTAGGCAATGCCTGTCAAGTGGCAACCAGATTCGGTTTTTTTTTTTAAATAAATGTAACTTAGTGTCTACTAGTGTCTACAGGGTAGTGTTGACTACTCAAACAATAGCCCTCAGCAAATTTTCAGTTTCACTATAGCTGAGACAGAGAGATAGGTTGAATGAAAGTATGCGTGTGTGTAAAATAGAAATAGGTTAGGTTAGGTTAGGTTAGGTTAGGTTAGGTTAGGTTAGGTTAGGTAGGTCGGGAACTACATTTAAAAAGCCAGCATTGCACTCGAGTCATAACATTAGTAATAAATGACATGAGTTTAATTAGTTTCAATCATCGCATATCTTGTGAAATAACATGTACATACATACAGCAACGCATTCGGGTAAAATACCTAGTATTTGTTGTTTACATAACATTTGCTGTTAAAATGGAAAGGGCAGGGCTACTTCCACGGCATTACCAGACAAACGTACGAATTACCGATTCAGTCGGCGTTTCTAAGGTCAGGGGGCGCTTTCTCCCGACTACGAGTTTTGGTTAATATTTTGATAGAAAGTTTAGACGGTAGTGCGCCTTGGTGTGCCTTACACGCGGGGTTACATTTGTTTTTTGTTTAATGTTCGTTTTTAATGTTTTCCAATATAATTAAAATGAGATGGCTTGCCAAACATAGGTATTGAGTACTACTATGATTTAGGTTATCTACGTAGCATAACATTTATTTAGCTACTTACTTGCATATCATAGATCTGGATATCTTGGATAATAAGATTTTTTTTGGGTATAAGGTACCTACCGACCTAGTATTTTATATACTAGATATCAGTAAGGTAATAATCAATAATATACTTCTCGACAAATGATAAATATGAAACGTATAATTACAACAATTATCCACTTTATTAAACTATCAAACATAATGATTAGACAAAATTACTCAGCTTCTGCCGGTTCAAAGAAGAGACACACTAAAGCTACTTTTATACATGTTACGAGTATTAATGTATTTTGTACCCATTCGAATAACCCGGTTAACCGGGTTGAAATACGAGGCGATTCCTGCAACGCGTGACATTTGTCAGCGCCCAAACCGGCATTAGTGGCGCGCCGGATTACCGCACTTTATACGCCGGTTTACCGGGCTAGGGGTGGGACAAGTATCGACATACAGACCCGGATATAGTCAACTATTTTTCGCTGTAAAAATATAAGCGCAAATCCTGGTTCGTGTTGTGTTTGTCGCCGAGTAAACTTGCGTACGTGGCGCGGGGTATGTATTACTAGGTTCAATGGCCTGTTTTATAAAGCTACAACTTACAATTTACAAGTTACTAGTTTCCATTTGATACAACCTCGACCAATGACGACTTTGAGTAGTGTGTAGTGTGGCCAGTTTAGACCTGAAAAACTACTACTGAAAAACGTGCCCCAGGTACGTATGGCTAGCCGTGCAGGCTACGGGTACAACGATTTGTCGACACTTTACGTACCTACCTAATATCAATTCGAGTAAATACTTACAAATGAACAAACATTTAAATTAGTATTGCTGAATTATGCTGTGAGGCACGAGGACAAAGTGGCAGCGTACGGGCTAATAATTACTTCATAGCTTGGGATTGGAAATATCGTTAAGGCAGTGGGCACATTTTTTTTATATTTTCTTAACCATTTTTATTCTACGACTTTATCATCTAACTTCTACTTCGTTTAAGAGGAGTAAGCCTTCAAGAAGAGGTCGTTATTGCACTTTGAGTTGCACCGGGCTAGCGCCATAAGTGAATAACTGGATTAAGGTGGGATGGTCGTCGTGCATCACACACGCCAGGGATCAATACAGGTTCGACATAATTTAGAGGTTATGGAAGACTAAACTGTAACATAACCTAGATACAAGTACAATACAATTAACAATTTCCTATTTTTGATTGTATGTCAGTTAAATAACATTTCAAGAAAAAAAATGCTGGTTAGTTAAAGCACCTACTTTATCAAAGTGACAATGACAGGTGACGGCTGTCGCCAGTGACAAACCAGTGTTCATAGTGTCGGTAGCGTATGTAGTCCAGTGGTCTTGGAACTATTTGACCAAAAAAAAAACATATATCTGAACGTCACACACATGACGCCTAGTATTTATAAGGTTGTGAAAAAGGGGCAGAAGTTAAGTCATTTTGCGTGTGACTTTGCTCGCACTATCGACCGTTTCGTTCCGACCTTTTTTTAAATAATTCATATCGAGATATTGCGATTTGGTGCATCCCTATTTATTTTAAATCGCTTTATATTACAATCAGAGAATACAACGTGCCTGAGTTTCCTACAACCAGAAACTTGGCTTACAACGATTTTCAGCCCTTAGCCAACCGTCCGAAAACCTACCCTATAGCCATCTCGGTATAGTTCACTTCGCTCTGAAGAGAACTGGGAGTTTTCTATGTTGTTTTCGGATGCAACTTATTTGTGAAAACAGGAGTGAGGGGAAAGGCAATAGTAGTGTCCTATGAGTGTAAAAGGGAGAGGAATACACTAAATTTACGAAGCCACAGGTGGTGTACCTCGAGTACATGCAGAAGCAGTATTGGCGCCTAACATTTTACAATATAAAATACATGTTCAATGACGTATCTTATTGAAATATTAAGAAATAAAATAAAAAAACGCTTTTTTAAGATACTGTAGGTAGGGCCTATAGGGTGGCATAATTTAAAATATATACATTTATAAATCATAGTGGGACTAGGCACTCATTAATATATCCTTGTCGATGTAAACAACGCGTGAACATACTGTTTGAAGGGGTCTGTAACTGAACATAATGTCTGAAATAAACTGTAATTTATGTGTTGAATGTATTATGTACATATCTGTCTTTTTGTAGTTTGTTACTTTAAAAACTAAGGTTAAGAGTCCTAGCACTGGCACTAAGAAAATTAAATATCCATTCATACTAAAGCTATAAAACGGGACTTAATCGCGTAATACAACAGCCGTGGTCACGAGATTACCACGACTCGTGACCACGGCTGTTGTAACACAGTCGAAACGTCGAGGTAAATGTTTAATATATTACGTGATTAACTCCCGTTTTATAGATTTAGTATGAGTGAAAATCGTGTTCATTGTGACCGATTTTTATTTTTTATTATATTCCGTTATAGCACCAATATTTTTTCCGTTTGGCCCATTAGTTGGCTGGCATAGAATTCTTTAAGACATTAAAGCTACCATTTTTTCCAACCTTAATTGGGGAAAGTTTAAAAAACTTGCTTTTTGAATTTACCCACACTCGAGGATTCATTGTAATAAAACGTATAAGTAGGTATGCACCAGTATTCCCGAGTTATGAATTTATTTATCATTATTACTTGTTTACTTATATTCCAAATGCAAAAATATAAGGCTGCAGTTTATTTTTTTTCCTTTAACGCAGTAACGAAGGAAAAAAATATGTGATAAGCTGAGAAGGGCGGAGAGTAACAGTTCTTCAGACTTAGATGCAGTCGTTAATAAGCTCCTTAGCAATTAAATAAAAAAAGATCAAAAGTCTACATAGTCTAGTGCTACCTCAAATATACTAGGTACTTGCTAAAATCCACCTACTATTTGCTTAGTTCCTACATTTATGTACGAACTGTATTATCGAAGAGCGAGACGTCTTGACATAATTACCTTTTAAAGGAACCCAAATACACTTATTTACAGCAATGACCAAAGAAATGTAATTTTAAAAGCATACATTTAAATTTTACAAACAAGCCTTTATTCGTTTAACAACAGATACAGATGAAAGCGAATTTTGATTAGCGTGGGATATACTCACACTGTAACGCGGATCAATGCCAAACTCACACACACGAAAGCGAAAATAACAAAATATACAGGTTTCCTATTACTGTAGGCTATAATTTTGAATATTAACTAACTACGCTTCGCGACGATAGTGGACGGTGGATATACTCGTAATTACTGCGCCATGAAAGTATTTAAAAGCAGGTGACAGAATTCACAGCGTTGGAATGGTGGAAAACAAGTTTAGACAAAGAAAATCTATCGAACATTCCATTTTATGAAACACTTGCTCTTGTCCGTGGCTCCGTCCGCATAGAAGTCGTTTATCTCTGCTCCCTCGGTAACTGTACGAATTCCCGAAATATAAACTATCCTATGTCCTATTCCAGGAGTCCAGGACACAAGACATCAAAAAGTCATTATCTTAAGACTAATGACTAAAAAGAAATGCCTACTGTGTAGCTACTGTACCTACCACGACCAACAGTATTTAAAGTAAAGCTACCGTTATAAATTCAAAGCCCAAATCGTAATCAAGGTTGGTAACATTTGTTCAAAAAAAAAAATCATATGTGTGTCATGTGACAAAAAAATAATGGACCGTTAATATAAACTTTCAAAGAAAAAGGATACTCAGTCAATTGTACTTTACTTAGCTAAAAGGACCAATAATAGAAAATTGACCTAAAATGCGCAATAAATTTGAATTTATATTTTCATCAAGGCAATTTTATTTACTTTCTAACAAGAACAAAACAAAACCGATCAAAATCGCCGTTTTTACAATGTTTCTTAACCCCTCGTATTCTTAGGAACTGATCGATGTCCAATTTTTATATCGTTTCGTTTTTCCTTTTAAATTTTTTTTTGTTTAGAATTATAATCTAAAGAGACTGGAACTTCGTTTAACCCTTTTTCTAACGCTATCGTTAACCTTAAGTAGCTAGCACAATAATTACAGGGATCGTAGCTAAGCGGAATATAACGACATAAGGCTATAAGTTATTCAAACAGCTGCCTTACATCGCACAATTGAGAAATTACCGTTACAAATTATTGTGACAGTTTTCATCTTTGAAATGTCATTACATAGTCCTTTTTCAGTATCATTACAAATCAATTTAGATGTAAAATTCAGTATTATTCGTGAGAAACTTAACATGAGTTCCAGGGATGATTACTTAGATGTCAAGAAGAATTTTAAAGAGGATATAAATTTACTACTATGGTATACTTACTCCTTGTAATTTCTGAGCATAAAAATCGATAAAATTATAGATACTTACAAAATTAACCTTCTTAATCTTTCGAATCTCATCCAAAAATTTTTTATGTAATTAAAAATAAAGATTTTTTTACTCAAACTTTATCAACTTATTAGAGCTTTGATATAAAGTATTGTCAAATATAGCCTAAACAATTCAAAACCGTTGTGTTAACTAACATTTTCCAAACGTTGCAATACTTTTAAAACGCAGCGATCAATTTAATAAAATTTATTTAATACTGCTGAAATATGGAGTTGAGATGAAAACGCAACAGAATATCCTGACCCAAATGCATACGAACAAGACAAAGATCTAAACAAGCCCCGAGTAACGCGACCTTCGCGCATGCGCCATTGGAAACATGGTAATGGTAAGCGAGCGAAACTGGGACTAATTTAATTTCAAAGCGAAGTGACGGACTATGTTAAGGCTTGGCGAATAAATATGTCCTTCTTACTTACTATATTTAATAATGGTAATTTTCATCAAGATCGTCGAGAAAATATTTTTCAAGCCGTAATTTGCCAGTTAGCTAAAGTATAAGTTTAGTGTTTCTTACATTACATACTTTCCAAAAAAAAGAGGTAAAAACCGCATCAAATCGAATAAATAAAAAGTGCAAGAAATGAGTCAGAAACAGCTTCAATTTTGTACTATTTAGAGAAATTATCATGCGTTACTTTCGCCACCGCCCACAGCGGGTGTGCTCTAACTGTTGCGCCCAGCTACGGGTATATCGGTGCAGACTGCAGACGGACGCGTTAAAAACACTTCTATTGTATTGATTTTGTTCGGGCGGCGACACTTTTCAAGAAACGAACACGTGCCTATATTGTGTGGGTTACTTCGACGCCAAGCTATCAGATTTCTATAGAAAACGGACTAGATAATGGGTTCTTGTCATTCGATTGTTTTGTCAGTTAGCCCACCTAAAGCTTCTAGAGTTAATTAGTAAACTGATAATGAGCATGTTTGACTCCAAGAAGTAAATGCGAGTAGATTCAATTTTCAGTATTACATGTTTTAACCATTTATGTAGGTATACTATTATTATCTTATAACTATTACGTATAAATATTGAAACTGTATTGGTTAATTTACTTTATGTTGTCGCTGTTCATTGCCAGTACCACTACGTATGAGCTAAGTACTGTTTACCTACGTATCACAACACAGAGTATAGGCGAAACTAGAAAGTTCAATTTGGGACGTCATTTTCTAAAATGGGTAAGTAATAAGTAACTTATAAAAATATGACGGAAAAATCTAGTAGGTATCCTTATTAAAAACTTATCCAATTCCATAATCCCATCACTTTACGAGAAGACTGTTCACGTAAAATTTCACCAGTCCCGGTAGAATGTAGACTCTCATAAAAATCGGTCCTTCTTTTTACCATTGTCTCGTCCGACATTTTAAAAAGGGTGGGGGAGCAAAAGTGGGGCGCGCAAAATCAATAGGAGGTGAGGGGGTGCTAAGTGAGTGAAACGGATCTCCCCCCCCAAATTAATAGGGAATTTTACGAATGCTGTGGTCGAGACACACGGAATCGGTAAAGGGAGATTAATGAATATTACGTTATGAGGAAATGGCCGAAACTGATTACAGTTGATGTTGTTTGACCGAATAGGTGTATTCAAATAGATGAATCATAAATGGTTTCACAAGCTTTTTATTCACTTCGTTCATAATTATAAGTACTACTATCTCACCGGTTTGAAATTTATTCCTTTCTACGAGGGCAGGATGATAAGTAACTAGCCTACACAATTTAAAAAGGTTTATTAAAAAAAATACAACCTCATTTTAAAAATGGGGTTTCTGGCTGCCTGTATTCTAAATTTGAATTCAATAGCGTTGATAGTTTTTTGTTTACTGACATTTGAAAAATTACTTCTGGCGATTTTTTTCAAAATGGATAAAATTGAACAAAGAGCTGTGATAAAGTTTCTTTATATGAAAGGAATTAAAGGGGCGGATATACATGACGACTTGAAAAATGTTTTGGGTGAATGTGCTCTATCTTATGCTACGGTGAAAAACTGGGTGGCTGAGTTTAAACGAGGACGTACAAGTGTCCAAGATGAACTCCGTCCCGGACGTCCAAAAAGCGTCACAACTTCGGAAATGGTCTCCAAAGTGCATGATATGGTTTTGGCAGATCGACGGTTGAAGCTAACCGAGATAGCTGATAATACAGGTATTTCAAAAGAACGGGTACATCATATACTTAGTGGAGAATTGAATATGAAAAAGCTGTCCGCCCGTTGGGTGCCGCGATTACTTAAACTCGATCAAAAAAGAGTTCGAATGCAAAACTCTCAACACTGTTTGGACCGTTTTCAAAGAAATAAATCTGATTTCTTACGACGATTTGTAACAACGGATGAAACTTGGGTTCATCACTATACACCAGAATCCAAAATTCAATCGAAACAGTGGACAGAATCCGGGTGCTCGGCTCCAAAGAAAGCTAAAGCCGTGAAATCAGCTGGAAAAGTGATGGCATCGGTCTTTTGGGATTCGAGCGGAATTTTGATGATAGACTACCTCCCAAAAGGTCAAACTATAAACGGGGAATACTACGCTAATCTATTAAATAAGCTACAGGAATGCATTGAGCAAAAAAGACCAGGTTTGGCTCGAAAAAAAATAATTTTTCATCAAGACAATGCAAGAGTTCACACGTGCCTTAAGGCCATGGCCAAAATTAACGAATTGCATTATGATTTGTTGCCCCACCCACCTTATTCACCTGATCTTGCACCGTCAGACTTCCATCTGTTCCCCAAACTCAAAACTTTTTTGGGGGGACAGAAATTTAAAACAAATGAAGAAGTCATAGCTGCTGTAGAGGAGTATTTTACAGGCCTTGAGAAAAGCCATTTTATGGAGGGTATAACAGCGTTGGAGCGAAGGTGGACTAAGTGCGTAGAACTTAATGGAGATTATGTGGAAAAATAAAATCATTTTTTTACGAAAACTGCAGTATTTAATTTTTAGGCTAGTTACTTATCATCCCGCCCTCGTACAAATTGCAATTCGATTGAGCTGAAATTCGGTGTCTGACACCTCAGCATAATGCTGAGCACACTTCATGATGTGATGTTCCTATCAGCCTAAATTTTAATGCAATATTGTAGTGATATTGTTGTGGTCTGATGATGATCCTGAAAGTTGGCCATAGGATCTTCACTTTTCTTAACGTAGACTACACTGTGCAAAAAATACACTCTAGACTGCAAAGTTTAGCAGGTAAGCACCATTAAGTACAATAAAACACCTTGTTCTTAGAAAGACTCCAAAGGGGTTTAAAGCGGGACATTCGTTGGTAAGTGATCACCGCAGCTCATTAACACTCGCAACACTAGAGAAATAAGAAGTGCGCTGCTCACCTTCAAGAAAAAAGGCTTGTTTGTTAAACGTTAAAGACCTACAACAAAGAGCGTTCATTCCTTATGATTTCCTCAAAACAGCGCCGTCTATTTCTATGATAAAATGTTAGAAATTTAAATGCATTTCACATATGAATAAGTCACCCTCGGCTTGCATGCACACAGACGCAGCGAAACGGCACACTATATTGGATTTGTTTATGCAACAAGGCTTCCTTAAGGGCCGCGTAAGAAGATTAAAGGGATCCTATACCGATTTGTTTGCACTGTAACGTAAATAAATGAAGCAGGTGAAATTTAAAAGGGTAGAATGTATTTTAAAGTGCCTATGTTTGGACTAACCATTGCATTATCTTTTACTCTAAATAATATATAACAAAGTTGCTAGTTAACTAGTTGCATCTATCTGTTATTTTGACCGCTTACTTCTTCTAAACTACGCAACGGATTTTGATGCAGTTTTTACTAGCATTTAGAAAATATCTTCCGAAAAGGAAGGTACATTCTAGTTTATCTACGTGAGATACAGTAAAACTCACATAAACCTAAACGAAGCAGTTTCAGTAGATCCTGCAATATCCTGAATTTCATAAGGAACTTGAAGACTGGTTAAAATAATTTCTTGCCATATCTATTGGCAAACACCGTCTGTACCCAACCGTATTCATTAAGATCATGCTTGTCAATCATCTCTACTGATGATATCTGAAGTACAATGGCTACATCAAATGTAAATACAAGGAATACAGAAATTCAAACCAAAGTCATCACCGTCAATATCCGATTGTTACAAATGGACGTAGCTAATAGGTTAAAAACAATAGTCTACTGGACATATTTTTGAAAATTGATCATCTTTTATTGCTTTGTTTTGACATTTAGAACCAATTTAAAAAAAAAACAGTGACTTCTTATTTATCTACAATTTAGTCAGCGTGATTCGCGGTTAGTGTCGTCAGTCACCTATGACTAACTTTCATACCACCTGCCTATTCAAGCCTAGAACGTTTCAGAAAGACCTTATCTCCCCTAACAATCTAAACTGTGTCAATGTTATTGTAATTTAGGCACCTATCAGCGTCCAGGAGTCCCGAGCGAATGTCGGTCAAGACCGATATTAGCATCCACAAGGTCAGGGATTTACAACTCAGGACTACATTCAAGTTTATTATATTCAGCAAACTGCATGACTACATCTAAATATTTTTTTATTCGCAAAAACACATAAAACTGTCCAAGGATCATAAATATCAAACAAATGTGGTATTTTTGGTCTTTAGACGGTTTTGATGTTTGTATAAACCTGTTTTTAACTACCTGGAACTCTTCACCAGCCAACCAGCCAGTCTTCAGATCAAAATAACCAAATTAAATGCGTTGAATATGTCAATAATTCCTAAAAATCCCTAATCTAGGACAAAATCTATGCTAAAAATCATGTAAAACCTTGTTATAGGTTTATTGATTTTAAATAACAATTACCCAATCATCTGGGAATCCTAACACAATCAGGTGTAGATTTTGACGTAAATAATATTGTGCCCGACGTGAAACTGTCAGCACCGAATCTACGTTTGCAGCTAAAAATTAACACATGCAGTTCCGATTACAATACAATAGGTTGACCATGACCTGATCCTGCTCAGGACAGCTCATATCAAAACAGACGGCGTGTTTCGGTGCATGTTTTGCATAACATTGCATTATGAGGAAGGCGCAGCTAGCAACAGATTTTTACACTCATATTTACCACACATACACAAGTTCAAATTGGGATGGATATCATCAACATTTAAGTCTGTACGTTTCAACTCCTCGACATAGACTTTCCCTAGGGTTGCTACAACTAATTACTCTAGGGATTTGAGAGGAGCATACAGACCACCTCATATGGGTAAACTGTGAAGCCTATGGACATGCAATCTTAAGATTACAGTCGCGTTGCCATCCCTGAGCACTAATATAGAATGTCTACTTATATGCTACTATCAAGGGTCTTGACTGTAAATAATTTATATCCTATAAAAATCTTCCCACCATACATTTTCTTGCAAGAGAGCCCGATTCAAGTTCAAAAGCAAAACCGGAAAACATTACGTATAATCATTGCACATTTTTAAACACATGACATCATCAAATACCTGGTCGGATGTAGTATTTAAACACCTATTATTCTAGTTTCAACGCATAACTTTTGACTAGGTTTCCAAACATACTAGACCACTCACACGGGGCTAGGTTTTATAACAATCCGTTTGTATGACCTTCTTGGATAATAGTGAATAGGTTGTTTTGGTAGGGGCCCTCCGGGGTAAGATGAATGTACAATTTAATCTAGCTCTGAATTGTGGGCTAGTTTCATTATCAATAGGTATTTCATTGTTCTATTAACACATACATACCAGGAACCAATACAAGCCTTTTTCTGACTTTCAAACAGTGCTTTAAACGCGTATGTACGTATTTTACATGGGTTTGCGAATAAAACAATAGATGTGGCACGTGGAGAAAGATCTGGCTAAAGGGACGGCAGTAAATGCTTTAACTTTTCATAGTGTACCAGCAAGTTGGGTGTTAGAAAGCGCAACTGCCATCACGCAAGCATCATTTTTCTTTCTCGTTAGAAGCAGCCAACCACACAGGTCGGGATAGTGCTGCCCACAATATGCTCCAGCTATACTAGAGACTACAGAAAGATTCTGTTGATTTCGAAATTGAAAGCGAGGAAGGGAAACTCCAAAAGAAGTCCCGTTTCGACAAAGCTGGATTGACGCAGAGTCCCAGCGTATTTATAAGCTCAGGTAAGATTCTTTAAAAATTGCAGTCTTCAAATATCTGAGACATTTAGACCAACAATGTTTTTATTAGAAAATAACAAAGAAAGTACGGTTGAACTCAGAAACTAGTTGGACATTTTAGTCCTTTGTCGCAGTTATTGATATGTACTAAATTCAAACAACTCTAACTGTAATGTGTTACTGCGACGAGGTATTTAAATGTTCAGTTACTTCTGAGTTTGACCGTACAATCGCAAACGTTTAGAGATAGGTTTATAGTTCAAGAAATATGATTTGGCCGTCTGTTATCTACTTTGCGATCTTTTTTTCAGCATTAAGGCTTACTGGACCTAACCTAAACCTTTCAACCCACTGTGCTGTTCGAAGAACGAGGGCGGGTTTACGATTACTTTTTGTTTCATATTAACAAAAAGATCGTAGTGAAGATGACAGCCAATTCATAATTCCTTTACTATCTTAATTTATGATAAATAAGCATGCGAACAAACGCGAGTTCGTTCAAGATGGAGAGGCTATTACGAACCCTACATCGTACGAGGGGATAGAAGGAATTGAATGAGAAGTTTTATTTTTATTATGCTCAATAACCAAATATTGCCATTGGCCCATGTTTTTACCGCTGACATTAGTTAAAAAGAATATGTTAGGGTAAGAAGTTAGTTATTTGTTATTCGTCTAGACTAAATGCGATCTGACAAGGTCGCTGCATTGTCCGCCATCTTAGTTTCGTATTTGCAATAAAAATATACTGCTGTTTTGTTTAAGAACGGAATTCGCATACAAATGGCCCAATTACGGTGCAAACGAAATAACTATCCATTTGTAAAGGTCATCGTTTTTTATCATGGTTATTATCTTGCCCGCTAACCAGCTTCCAAGCAGCAATGTTAGCACTGTTGTGTTTCGGCGCGGGGGAAAGGCAGCCGCTGAAACTACTAGGCATTCAGGAGTTCCTCGGAGTTGGTAACTCGTGATAAACTCATCTTCGCTGAGATGCCATGGAAAACTGTCATTTGACGCATCATGAGACGAGCATCACAGTCGAGTTTAGTTTATCAATACGGCCCTATATAAGAGCGTGTGGCCTAGTGTTTTTGTAACTTAAGTAGTAGTCACGGTATGAAATGGTTCGTCACTTTTCGACTGTATTTCAAAGCTATTAAGGTCCAAAAGTGACGAAACTTTTTATATCGTGACTATACATACTTATTTTAATTTTATTTATTCAATAGATACTATCCTAAAAGCTGCTATGAAGAATACTTATATAATAAGGAATCGACTGAGTAGAGGTGCAAAAAAATATATTCGAATATATTTTCTAATCACGAAAAAAGTGAGGAACAGGACATCTTGAACGGTCTAAGACAATACGCGTTAGCGGCAAGCGACGGGTGACAGCGCTGCCCTCATCATAAGCCAATTGGCGGTATCTCAAATTCAATAGCCAAAGCAGATTCAACTCTCTCCCGTTACTAAATATGTTGCACTTTCCCCAGGAATTTTGTTTGAGATACTGCCATTTTTCTTAGAAGGGCATGAGCGGGTTTGGCCTTTTGGAACTTTGTCTTGGCATTCGTGGGGCCAAAAATGTGGAGCGTGGAACAAAGTCCACCAGAATAACGATTAAAAAAGTGTTTACTTGGCTGTCATGTTTGAGCTGACAACGCAATAACAACTGGACTGCTAATATGGACGTTTTTCTGTGCATCTGTGCATTCACGTATTTAAGTTTCTAAAAATGTACGTACACTTATTGAGTGGGCAAAAGGGCGCAAGAAGAAAAATTTGTGGTGTTGGTACCTTCGGCGTTTGTAATTACTTCTATAGATCTTTCTCTGCCTGAAAACTGGCCGGATTGAAAATTTACAATACGGACTATATAAAAAGGCGGATACATTAAAGGCCGAGCCACACCGGATACGTGCGCGTAGACGTGACGTGCGCGTGCGCTTTCCACTGCGTTGTATAGTGACATGTCGTATGAGGATACTATACACCGCAGTGGAAAGCGAACGCGCACGTCACGTCTACGCACATGCATCCGATGTGGCTCGGCCTTAAGACGTCGATGTGGAAAACTAGCCCGCTCTAACCTATAACCTACACAATGCCAATGTTTTAGGTGTTAGTTTTAGACTGAGCTAGTGAGTTTTAGGTGTAGGTAGTGAGTGTTTTAAAGCCAGTTCCCCATGCTAATAATGGTGCTTTTACATGGTGCATGTAGCTGGAGCAAGTAAAATCACCGGCTACTTGCGCGTGCAGTACCTATGCTTAAGTTTGATGCACCAGTTGCATGTCCCTGGACCGGCGCGGCACATTTCTTTATACCGTTGTTTACACGAACACGATGCATATAACCTATGAAAGTGTTTCAATATGAGCAAGCTACTTGCATCGTATATAAGCACCAAAATATAAACTTAATAAGTAATTTAGCAAGTTTTTGAGTTACTGAAGATTTGTGTCATAATTACTTTCATCAGCAGTAATAAAATCCTCTTCACTTCCTCGCTACGCTAATCTATATGCAGCGGTTGAGGATATTTCACTGACGTCGAATCAGGATTTGGAATTAACTTCCTGCGCTGAGGTTTTCCTGCTGCACTGCAATACAGGGTTTTATTAAGAAGGAAGTATTAAATTCAACTCCATGCGTGAGGATGCATGTAAAACTACTAATGTCCACACATAAAATTGTTAGCTTCTTACAAGATTGTGAGTCAGAATCAAATTCAGCCATTTATTCATAAAAAATGGTATTTTACATGTCATTTCTATTTGTCATGTCATTGCCCTAATTAGGTTGAGAAATCTGAAACAAATGCGTCACAACACATTCACGTTTAATTTTTTCAATTTATCCTATCCTTACAGTTAAGTCAACTATAGACTATGGATGTTTTTTAAGTGTAGGCGGACACTTTCAGTCTCCATTCTTTGGCATTAACAAAAGGAAAATAGAATATTTATAAATAAATCGAGTAAGTGGGTGTTCTGTTCGATAATGAACAGAAAGAAAACTACTTAATTGCTGATTTGTATCCCGTTTCAAGTAACCTTGCTAATAAAATGCAGCGATCCGATTATTTAACATTTGAGCATGAATCATGCATGCATTTAGCGATCAGAACTATGCGCAACATCGGCTGTATTGAATATTTTTTGGACATGACATGATGTTATGAGGTCATGACTATTTAATGACATACATACTGAACCTAACTGTGAGTCACAAATCTTGGTACATATGTTTTCTGTATGTCGAGTTGTTTTGCACCTAATTCTTTTGTTTTGAAGATTTGTTGTGTGTACCTTTTTGAACGAGTTTACTGGAAAAAACGGGTCCAATCTTCGCAAGCGATGGGCAAATTGGAAATGTTCTCTGAAATATTTCCGATTTAGAAAAATGGTACCAAAATCGAAAATATTCTCAGCGATTGCCAAGTGTTGTAGTATTTAAGCCATCAAAACAATGATCCAGAACGAGATTGACGTCACAGAGCATTGTATTATCAACTGTATCTCTCGCTCGCTCTTATTTACTTGCCAACTTGCGACCGAGTTTAAAACTATACGATAACATGTCAAAGGCAATATGTTTTTACCCAATAGAATATAGAATAGGCCCTGTTACATTTGTTACTCAGTATTATCCAAACGCAAAAGCATAGGGATATAGTTAAATTAGATCAAGGCCCTGAGAAACTCGGGTCGTTTCTCTACCAACGTGGGCTTACGTAGATATAAGATAACTTCGTCGTCAGGGAGTTTTGTTTCATCCCCTCTCGGGCAATTAGGGGAAACTGTTATACAAATTAATCTAGTCACAAACTAAGCTCTAGACTTGTCTTGTACGGTCGAGTTCATAAATATGTGAACTCTTTAGCACTTTGTCTATTTTATGTCATGCTTGAACTGTCATATATGAATTGTCACAGCGATTAAAGTTACAAGGTGCTAAAGTGTACTACGGATGCTAGACCAAGACTTACATACTTATATTGAGAAGAACATACGTTAATCATCGTCATCATCATCAGCCTCAGCGTCCGCTGCTGGCCAAAAGCCCTCCTCCAAGGTTTCATACTATTTTCTATGTATATGTATTTATACATAGAAAATATTCAAGATTCAGAACTTCAGAAGCCACGAATTAGGGAAACCAGGAACCGAACCCATGACCGCTAACTTCATCTATGCAACTGCCTTGTCTGCATTGGTTTATGATCATTTAGAAGAAGTGCTGACAACTGTCTGAAAAGCTGACGGAAGGCTACCGTCGAACTCTGTCAACAAAATCACGTCAATCTGTTACATTTTGGTTTAGGAGTGAAAGAAGGACGAACATTTAGCTATAATTAATTTTGCTATCCCATCTAATCCAGATTTATCCTTTTTCTAAAAACCGTTTTAACCATGTTCTAACAATTCTCTTTCCCTGTTTATGTTGGCATTAGGGCCAAAAGCACAAATTGCGAAAGGACCACAATGGTTAAAAAAATGCTTAAATTTTTGATACCCAGTCAAAACGTACCAGTATTTATTTTATTACATTTCAAATATTAGTGAGTCAAATTCTGCTATATAATGTTAAAAACGTTCTCACGGTTTGCCAATTCAGTGAAATAGGACGCGCGTGTGTTTACTACTGTGTCAAAAACTCATACCTACTGACTTACTTACTTTAATTGTATAGATGACCATGACTTCGCTCGCGACTTCGTCCGCGTAGAGCTTCGGTCTTTAACATAATTCCTTTGGGAAATATCATATTTACAGGTTACACTTTTACAGAAATGGCTGAATTGATGTTAATAAAATTCACGATAATATTCTCTTTATAGTTTTTGTCGCGGGATAAAAATTGATTTTCCTCCAAAATATACCTAATGTTCAGATGTAGTGAATCAACATCAACTTCCGCGTCTTATTCGGAATATTTCTAAGCGGCTTGGTCACCTGGGAGACTAGTTAAGTACCAATCTCACCAAAGGATGTTAAATTTAATCAATGTTTATCGACTGTTAGTTCATAAGTTTTGACAGCTGTTAACGCTCTAATCGTCTGTTATGATGTTAACATCGTTTCCTATCGTTATCTTAAGGTTGCTAATTGAAAAAGTAAAAACATTTAAGGTACGAGTATTATATAAAAAGGTATTTATATATTAGCCACTTAACGAGCAAACGATACCCACGGATCGAGAGCAAGGTCGGGTATCTAGGTTGCATTTGGTTCTAAACTAGATATACGTGACCGGTGCGCTTTTTGTTTTGTAGCATAAACGGTTTACTAACTGTTTTAAGTAGTGTTTAATGTTTAATAGCTCTCTGTAGGTATTTTATATAGGTATGTGAAAAAATGAGATTGTAATCGTTTGAATTGAATTTTTATAATTTGTTGACTATTATAAATGTAGCGTTATTCGTTTCTGACATCAAAATAAAATCACGGAATTAGTCAGCTCTTCTCAGCTCTTGCCAGCTTGATTTTGTGGCCTGCTTTACAACGCGACGCCATTGCAGAAATCAAACAATTTGTAAAGTTAGCCGAGTCTATCAAAAATAACTCTTTGTAAACTCCACTGTAGCATCAGACACTCCCTGGGCGAACACCAATCCAACGATACCCTGCACGTTTATATCCATCACAAAGTTAAGCCTACAGTAGGTAACAAACTGACATGGATACGTTATGAACATTACCCACTATTTTGGCTAGTCAGGTGAAAAAACGTGAGCATCGTTCGTTCATTGTAATTTCATACATTCTGCCAGATCCCTGCAGTCTATACTGAATGCAGTTTGGTTAAACCCCCACGTCGAGCATGACCCATTCAATCAAAGGGATTGAGCCGGCTCCCGAAAAATATGATAACTGAGTTGTACACTAAAGAATACGCCAGCTAAACCTATAGGTACACCGGCGCGTCCGACGTGCAAAAATTCAGGTCAGTGGCTAAAGAATTTCAGTATAAATTGACCCTTAACTTTTGCTGGTATACAGTTGCCTATAAAAGTAACCAAGTTATGGCTTTGGTTAAAAATAGGCCGATACAAGCGCCACTTACTCCGTCCTCGTTTTTCGTCGTTCGCCGGACGTTTTCGTTGTTTTCGTGGCTGGGACCGGTGTTCCGAACGGTGAAGGGGTGTAAGGATTGTTTTTTACTTTTTGCGTATGCGTGGTGACTGGTGAGATAAAGTTTAAAATGATTCAACATTTATCACATGTTGGTAGTGTGTTTAGTTCAAATCTTGCAAATCCAATTTGATGCAGTGTTTTAGAATGAGCTAAAATAGTATTAGGTATAATAATTACGGTGTTGAGAAGCTATTTGATGTTGGAGTCAAAAAATTACAATTGGGTGGATGCTGTAAAAATAAAAAAAAACATTTCATACAAATTGACCCAGCATTCCCAACCAAACTAAGCTCTAGGCTTGTAATATGGGTACTAGACCACGATAAACATACATAAAAATAAACGTAAGCCTATTCTACTTTTGTTCTAGTTTCTATAAGAATCACTTTGTAGTTGCATTCAAATAAAATAAAAAAATATTCGCAGATACCGATATAAGTAGGTTAAACGTGGAAAGGAGGGTGATCTAGTTGGCTATAAAAAAAAAATGCTTGGTATGATATTTGCGTTTTAGGTACTAAAGCCTTTTATTTCTTCAAACTAAAAACGTATTATTTAAAGTATGTCTATCTATTTTCATGCCTCCGCATATTATAAGCTCTAAACTGAAACTATAATGTTTGTTACCACAGTATAAGCAGAACAGGCTGAGTCGAGATGCAGTTTGGGACTTGGGGCTGGATCAAATGCATTATATTATATAGATCTAAGATCAATTAATATCGATGGCAATTGGTTCATGATCGGCAACATATGGTTAGCTTCAAAACCGCCCCCTTTTTGAAGTACAAATAAGTAAGAATCATGCTCTTGGCTCTTCCCAAGAACTGAGTAAAGTCCTGTATCGATATACCTTTGATACTCCATACATTTCATGGTCGATTCCTTTTTCTAAGTAATTAAAGTGGCTCTCCAAAATCCAGTTACCTCCATAAAATGCTTTGTCCGGTCTAGCTTCAAGCATCCAAAGCTGCTCTAACGATACTCCGCAAAGTGCTTGTGAAAGTGCTTTTTCAGTTCCAAAAAAGTTTTAAAAGCTAAAGTAGGTCGAATATTCGAGTTAGCAGCTTTTACGCGGCGGCCGAGCTTGGCGAAAGCTACAGTTTGCAAAAAAACGGTGTGGACTAGGAGAGGCGTGGAGCTGCCGGTGATATTTAAAAATAGATACAGGTCAATTAAGTTACTTGTAAAATTTTGTTATATTTTTCAAATAAAGAGGCAGACTATTAAAATAAGTGCTGACTTAAGTACCTCTAACGGGTTTCTTTAATATCAAAAAGGCTATGCAAGGCATAGAGCCCCCGTGTTGGGATGTGATTACCGCCGCCCATGGACATTAGCAACACCGAGGGCGTATTTGTTGCAGGTTTTTAATATTGTATTTTAAGATCGAGGTCGGGAATCCTGACTCGGGATCCTTGCAATACAAAACCAAACGACTCTTGATTATTAACTACAATATCTTAGCAACTCGAATAAGAATCGTTAAATCATAATCTATGAGAAAATGTACACTGGGCCTGTCCCATAAACGGCGTTTCACACTGAATCAGTTGACTTGGTGCACAACAACCTGCAGCCTTTACCAGGTTGTCAACATAATTAGTGTTTCGTCCTAAGTCTCTCACATCTGATTATACCAAATGATAGAAATGCACCCAAAATGTTTTACAAATAACACACAGCTAAACCATGCAGCAGCAGCAGTATTTGACAGACGTGAGACTTGGAAACTATGATATGAAATATGTAAAAAAACTATCAACAAGTCTCCACTCCTTTCCGTAGCCAGCTCCATTTCGGCCAACTAGCGCCACACGCGACTTGTCGCGCGTTGTCGCGCGATAGTTTTGTCGTGCGTCGCCGACTGACACTCCATTCGCTTTAGGAAATTGTGTTTTCGGCTATTGTTTAAAAAAACGGACGTTTTCAACTCTTTCAACAGGTGAAATGCATCGCGTTGATTTGATTTCTGCTCGTTTTTCCAACGAGCCATTTATTCTTTGTGTAGATATATTTTTTCTAACCCTTTTATTGTGTGGTGGAAATAATTTGCTAAGGCCTTTTTTATTGAGGAAACGGACCTGAACTAAGATAAGCTTGTTGTTTATAAATAAGGTGGTAAAATTTTACGACGTTAGGCACCAGGTTAATTAGACTACTGCGCTCGCGCGCAACGCAAGTTTTATTGGTCGATAGGCCCGCATGCTTTTTGTGATACATTGCATCTGTGCAATAGCTCCCGGCTCAATAACGTCAAAACAACTCGTCAATGGAATGCTACAAGCATACTGGCTATCGGCTAATGGAACTGAGCCTTAAATAGGCCTAAAGCTGGTTGCTGGATTGCCTAAACCTGTGTGCTGCGGCGGACAGGAACGACCGCCGAGTTTCTTACGCCGGTTCTTCTCGGGGCAAAGGTTTTATTGGCATTCATAGGTGCATTATATTATGCCTAAATTGAAGAATAAAGAACTTTGACTTTTTTTGACTTTGACATGCACATCAACTATGATGCGCTAAAGTGCGTCTACGGGGCAAGTCCGTGTAACCAACCATATTTCAAAAAATATGTGGTTTGTCGTGCTTACCCCGTTGACGCTTTTACCCCACCTGACGGGGCAAGTGCGTCTACGGGGCAAGTTCGTCTGACCAATAATATGTCCAAAAAAAATGCTTACCCCGTTGACGCTTTTACCCCACCTGACGGGGCAAGTGCGTTTACGAGGCAGATCCGTCTGACCAACAATATCTGCTGAAAATATATGGTTTGTCACACTTACCCCGTTGACGTTCATACCCCACCTGACCCTACAGAGTCTAGGGTAAAGATAAGCTTTATAAGTAATGTATTTGTACTTAAGTATGTATGTTTTTATCTGTCGTAAGATGCAACAAGGGAATAAAAGCTTGTTGTTGGGCTTCCAACCTGTCACTAATATACAGTGGTAAACATCTTAGCCTGTTTGAGAAAAATGTGGTTACATAATTAACAAAATGTTAACTAATCTAACCTAACCCACTCTTGGAATGAAGTCGGGAAGGTATGTAGTATGTATGTATATTTATCTATGTTACTAACACTTTATTGTACAGAAGAATAACAAAAACAATTCAATGAATATAAAAAAAACAATTTTGTACATGTCCATCTAGTTCTAATTATAAGTTATTTTAATACATCGGGAGCTTATTATGACATTTCAGTTTACGGTGAGAGAAAAGGACAGAGTTATATAACTGATATAGCTTTCTCCTTTACGCTCGGCGTAAAATGAATTGCATAGCTCATTAGCTATGTCATAATAACCCCCTATCTTTGCTGGTTGTTTATATGTACACTTACACAGTATTAACCTCTGACCTAAAAAGTTGTTTACATCGTTAAACAATGCCGTATGAAATTAGTATCGAAAGAAAAGCAATGAGTTTTGGTTCTATTATTTTAAGATTAGGGCGTTTCTTAGAAATATTGTACGCTGCGTTACAAAAATTAGTCGTACATACATTTATATAATATTCTCAACGCCAATTAGCAGTAACTATCTCAAAATCAATAAATGCAGATTCAATTCTCAACCGTTAGTAATATCTATGCTTGCACTTGCTACAGGAGTTTCCACCATTTGTCTTATAACAGTATAGCTACTTTTCATAGATCAGCGGAAAAGTTAACGTTTCTTAATTTTAGTCTTTAACTGGGTACAATCTTTGTAAGAAACGCTCATTAACTAAATACTTAGTGCCATTGACTTTCATCCATCCTTACTTCGTTGCTAACTAAACCATCCAAATACAAAAAGAAAGTGAACACGGAACCCTTTTCTCCTTACCTCGAGCTATGTTTCCCGCAGTTGTATGTTTCGCCTCATTTTGGGCAACTACTCACTTAAACCGTTCGGCCGCGCGGAAAATTGCACTATCCGTAATTATCCCGGATTTTTTGAGGAAAATTCCGGGGAAAATGGGATAAGAGGCTTTTGTGCACGGTTGGGAGTAATTTGAGCTGCTGTACTTTATCTGCATATATTTGAATATATGCATCTGTACAGTTAGTTGTAATAAAAGTGGGGCGACTTTCAATAGAGTCTAAAATTAAGATCTTCATTCTAAGCAGAAGTTTAAAAAAAAAGTTACCTAAGTAGGTTTTCCTGTGTTTAGTTTTACATGATTACAAAATGTTTACCAAGGCTTATTATAAAGTTATGTTTGTATGTACGTTACTAAAACCCAAACAAAATCTTTTCAAACCATGTCGACTCTTTGATCTGTTCTGATTTATATTTCTTATTAGAATTAATTATAATAATCAATTTTGAAACGTAACCCGAAGGCGAACCCTAAGATTTCAATCCATAGCGACACAGTAGGCAGGCGCAAAATATGAAACATTTTTCGCTAAAGGAAAATAGATTTCCACAAAGTAGGGTAGCGCGCCAAGTAACGGGACAGACCGTAAGCTCGGCTTGAATAGCAAAAATGCAAAGCGCCGGATCGGAGCCGTATCACCGAATCGCGGCAGACACAACAACTGCGAAACGCGGAGGATGTACCGACGGCACACAACACGGAACTCTTATAGATATTATTGATTAAGGATTTTTTGTTACTTTTTAACGAAATAATAATGTATTTGCACTTACCGGCTCCATAAAATAAATAATACTTTAGTCGTTTAATAGCTGCTAAAAAAGATATTAAAACATGATAAGAGGTAAGGTATTAAAAAAGATTCAGTAATAATTAAATAAATTTAGTTTTTTTTTCTTTTCGTCTTAAAGCTTTTATGGTTTTTTTTTTTGAATTGCCAATCTCTTCGTAGACGTAAATATCAAAACGTGCAAATGGGTGTTGAAGCTTTTTTTTCTCTTATATAGATATAATTATATTCAGTAATATTTTTTCTCCTTATTATCATCATCATCATCATCAGCCCGGGGGCGTCCACTGCTGGACAAAGGCCTCCCCCAAAGAGCGCCACAAGTCACCTTATCACTTGACTTCAACCTATTTAATCTTGTCATAAACTTATTTTTACAAAATAACCTCCCACTTTCACATTGCAGCTTGTTTTGTTAACGCTCCCATCGGATGTCTGCGACGTCAGCGAAATCTGCAGATTACACTGAATCGAGCCCAAACCGAACAGTTAGCGACAGTGCTGCCACCTGCTAACTTTACAGCCGAACTAGGTGTAAGAGACACCTATTGGGTGCTTTACCTTGTACGAAACTCTGTTTGGGTAAATATTATATACATCTTACTTTTTTGTTGTTTATGGCATGGAAAGGCAAATGTAAAAAATATACCTATTATATCTTGAGATTGCAATCCTAGAACTGCAAAAGTGTTGTCAACTCTGGGAGCCAAGACGGAATGTATCTAGGTATGCTTGTCATTTCAGCGGTAAATTTCTGAGGATGGGCACCGGAACACTCTCTCTCTTTAAAAATATTACCGGTTAACATAATATTACATTATAGTAACAAACGTGAAATTGATAAATCAATTAAGTTACAATAGTAAATAGATATACAAGTAATCATGCAACCTTACACACCGTAATAGTATGACGTTTGACAAAGCGCCTAATTTATTTTTAAACTGGTTAAAACTGGTCTTGAGTGGGATCCCCGTTTCAAGACGGATCAGAGATGACAGTTTTCTATGACTTGAGATTCAGTTTGACATGTCCGGAATACGGCTCTAAGGTTCGTACTAATACTAATGAATTGATCTTGAGTAAAACGTCTATCTCAAGAGTCAGTAAAATGTTTCTTATGACTTAAGGTTCAGTTTGACATGTCTGGAAGCCGGCAACTTATTTAAAATAAGTTTGTAATATTATACATTTAAAAAAAAACATTGTGGTTTATTCAAAATAAAATAAAAGTTAATTTGTTACTTATTGAAAATATTACTTATACCTAGTCCAAGTTAAGTAACTTCGTTTCAAAGACCGATCTAATTTAGAATTCGATGAACAACGTTCAAACACGAGGTTCTAATTTTAAAATAACTTATTAATGCAGCTGTCACGTACTAGAAAAAAGTAAAACGTCATAGACTAAAGTAGAATAAAGAACATTGTTCGCACGTCGCTTGTCTACGGCACAGTAGGGTGGGAAATGGGATTCTATTTCACTTACACATTTTATACTAATCTTTGTTGTCTATTGAAACCGTTGTGACGTATATTATAATTAAAAACCGGCCAAGACCGAGTCCGACTCGAAGGGTTCCGTACAACCGTAGAACGTTAGTTTTTTTATTATTTCTTGTTGGATCGGAACCCTGACCCACAATAGAACTTTGTCACAGTGACATAAACAATTTATTAGGCACTTCTTACGACTTGACTCATAACGACACACAGATCTATGGTGGGTCAGGGTTCCGATGGGCTGACAGTACATTTTAGGGTTCCATACTCAAAAGGTGCCAATGGGACCTTATTTCTAAGCCTCCGCTGTCTGTCCGTCCGCGGGCTGTATCTTTTGAACCGTACTAGATAGACACACAGTAGAACTGTGTCGTGACGTTATGATTCAAGTCGTAATAAGTGTTTTATTGTTTATTATACATTATATAAACTGTTTTATGATGTCATTGTGATACTGTTATATGGTGGGTCAGGGTTCCATTGGGCTTATAGTAAGTTCATTTTTATTCCAAAATAATTAAATGGAATAAGAACGCTGCCACCAAGCACCAGTGTTTCGAGCTGTAGTGTTTCCGTAGAGGCAAGCCAGCTTGCTTGATTTAAGTTTAACCATTATTCAAGCTCGTATATTTAACCCCTTTTCATGCCGTAGTCATAATTCTGGCGTCAATAACCTTAAATTACAGTGAAGAAGAACTGTTTTCGAATAACATTATCAATGTGCCCATAGTTACAGTAATTATACACATCTAACTTCTACCGCGATTATGCCGTTCTCAGAAATGACCGTTTTTTACCATTTAGTGTGCGAGTGTGTGTGTGTGTACAGACATGTGCATGTGTGTCAGTCGTAATTTGCTCAAACTAGTTACGCGGGAAAGTTTCTAAAAGCGATTTCAAAGTTTATAGCTCAAAGACTAGATTTCATTATGTAGTTAAAATTAGAAAGTAGGTTTTTTGTTGGAATTAATATTTGTATGTATCTGTTCATGTAAATACTTTTTGTACTAGAACAATTAGATTACAACAAATAAACGTAGTACAAAGGCGATCTTATCCATTTAAGGGATCTCTTCCAGTTAACCTTTGGGCGGGTGAGAGAAATTAAATGTAAGAGGGAATACTGCATTTTCAAGCCGAAATATTTGCTGCAAAATTGATAGATTTAATTTCTACAAGCTTATAAAAATAAATAAATAAAAATACAAGCTTAGTAATTGGAATACGCTGACAGTACAACATTCTGGCACAAAAATGTGAAAATGTTGGCTTGAACACTTATACCAAGAATCTTTAAATAGATAAATTATTCTTCAAGGATCTGCAACATAACTATTGTTGATCATAATCAAGGAGTAAACTGTTTTTTTACCTTCTCTTCTGTAGCTAAAAGGCAAGAATTTGAACACTTATTGTAAAAAACACGGAAATTCAAATAAAATATTTACAGAATAGGAACGTACAATGGCAAACTATGATTATGGAAATGCTGGAACTTTTTGAACACGACCCATATATTTAATTGAATGATTATGTAATTTAAAAATAGGAATAATATATTTTTCATCACACTTGCTCGTAAATGGTGTTATTCCATGCCTGTATACAGAAGGACAATGGCCTAAATTGTTCCCGCGGGAATTATGGCGAGTTTGTCATCCCTAGGGAGTAATGACTTTCTTTTTAAAATTTGCAACTCTTTCGTACATAATTTCTGACTAAGGAGGTTTAATTTTCAGCCAAAAATTAAATCGGTTTCTAATTTCATCTTTAAAAATTAGCTATAGACTAACTTACATTACACAAAACCTATATGCTTCATTAAACTTCATTATTTTTATACCTATTTCAAGTTTATATCAACATTTATCATTAATTTTAGTAATTATACATTTTTATCAAATTGGCTAAATCTGGCTCGAATCCAGGTCGAAACTAAACGCAGTATCTATGGTCATAAAAAAAATATCGTTTCCATTTACGTTCCCGTCCGTCAAAAGTTATTTCTTTATATTTTGCAGAGTTAAAGTGTTTTCTCTTTGTTTTTTTCCTCGCAAATGTGATGAAAACCATTGTGTGTATCACAGGCAGTAAGGGGATTACTAACTCGAGTCATTAAAAGCCCTCCGCCTTCGGCGTCGGGCTTCTAACACTCTCGTTAGTAATTCCCTTCATACTACCCTTGATGCACAATGTACTATCAGACTTTAGTGATTGTGACATCGTGAAACCTACAAGTTTATATTTGCGTCCCGAAAACAAAGTTGCAACAACTTACGCCCTTAGAGAAAAGAAAACTGAAAGATTACATCTAGAACAACATTTGGAAAACTGTAAAACGTAACTTTGTGTTCGCCGAAAGCGTTCTGAATTCAAACAATGGCTCGAGTGTCCTTCCCCGGAATTGGCGCGGAAATTTTTGTTATCTTTTCGTGTTCCCCGAACGGATTTTAAATTGAGAACACAAAAGCGGGGCCGCTAAAATGCTGCCGTCTTTGATAGATCAAAGAATAATTGAATAGATTCATGATCCAAACCCGAGTAATGTTAATAATGAAAAATAATATCGTTGACTGATAACTTGCACCGGAAAAATCAAATAGTAGCTAATTATGCGACATTACACACATCTACAAAGGTAATAATTAAAACGAATTTGAATAGGTCCTTCCTGATTTGGTTTAGAAATACTTCACTTATTAACTAAGTACCTACATATATTTTAACAAATTCCTTTTTTCGGTTTACCTCCATTGGTCTTAGTTGCATTTCCAATTCACAAAACGCAACATGTAATGTAATATGTAATGCCTGATTAATTTTGCCCATGATCATTCACAATGCTATACCATTATTTTATTACAATAAATTTCACCGGATCTTACAAATTTCACTCGACACGCCCAGGCATAACGAGTTAGACTCGTATTGAATATGCAATGCAGATTTTAACTGTGTTTTAGACAGGCATTATTTGCAGTCGTGGTTTTAGTGCAAGTATATCATATCGTTGCTGTTGTAGGGATCTGGAATTTATGTTGTTTTACCTATTAATTGGCCGTAATGCGTTACACTATTTTCAAGCAGTTAAAAAAGGTAAAAAAGAAATGAGGTCAGTTGCAATCTTATAATAAATAGAGGTATTATTCTGACACCATTGTAAAGACAAAGGAAATGAAGTTAAAATTTACCAAGCCGCAAACGCAATAAGAGTGGAGGCGGTGCGTTCACATACTAAAAAGCGTTACAAAGTATAGCGAATGCATTTTTGTATGGGATCACGTCTTCACATGGAACCATTCAGGCATTCGATGCGTTTGCCGCTTAGGTACCTAATCGTTTTTTTGTGAATTCACCTTGTTCATAAAAACAGCAGTTGTATGTTTCCATCTATTGTTTTTTTTTTCCGACAATGGACGACCACATCTTTATTAATTTTAGGATTTCTTGCGGGTGTTAGGATTCTGGGCAAAGTCCGTCCAGATTGTTACCATCTACACCAAGTAAAGCAGCAGTGTAAGTTAGCACAATGGCGCTAAGTTTAGAATTGACAACCTATGCCAATTCTATCGTCGGTCGGTCGGGCGTATGTTATTTGTTATTTCAATACAAGCAAGTTTCTACAGCTGTTAAATTTCGAATGTAATTTATTAGCTTTTCATGCTATTAAGTTCTGGTGTTGAAGGTATAACAGCCTGTAAAATGACAATGTTTAAATGTCCATTGACTTCAGACCCCTTACCACCAATGTTCGCTTTCCCCGTGCAATAAATACTCCTAATCATCGCGCTCACCACCTGTTAGAAAATCTGTCAAATTACGTCATACAAGCAACATTTTAGCGGCCCAGTATCGTATAGCCAACATAATCGGCCAGTGATAAGCGCGCATTGTTTTATAATACGTTTCAATTTGCGCTCCTCAAACGTGACCGATGGATTTTAGTCCAATCAGTTTTCGTCTATGACTTTTGATTTGTTCAATTTTGGAATGTCATTTGAGTTCTGATTTTAAAAGCGTATCGGATCGGAGTTATGCTGTTGTGGAAACGTTAATCGGCGTGTTTTAATAGGATTCGAAGATAACGTTCAAAACATCGTTGTAGGTATAATTTCTACATTTTTATATCATTGCTCGTGCATATGTGCATTTGTGTGTGTGTAGTTCTTAATTCAAATATTTACAGCTGGTTCTAGAGAATTGGCTGATTAGTAAGCGACTAGATATTAGGATACAATTATTAATTACAGTTATTGAAATAAAAGTCACTAAAATGCCATGAAAATTAACTTTTCTATTTCAATCCAAGCAGATAACGTAACTTCAAAGCATTGAACTTATTACTATTGTAAAACGACAAACGAAACTCCCTAATTAAATAGGAAATACCATACAAAGAACAATCGACGCAAGTGCGTCAACCTCTCAGAAAAAGACATTTAATTCCATACAATAAGTAGCCAACCATGAATAGCGCCCGTGAGAACTACGCATGCGCCAAACGCATAGTTAGCGCAAAACATCGAATTCAATGCAAAGATCGAGACCTTATATTACTTGCTAGCGTAAGAAAATGACAACCTACTCTAGCATTTAAAACCGTTATTAACTTTAACAGAACTCAAGCGAAAGAAAACTTTATCATCATACTATTATGCGTGAATGAAACTGCACAGTTGGTCTTGTAGTTCGGTTAGAAATGTCAAACCTTAACCTCAAAATTGTGACGCTGCTCCGCCATATTAGATATCTTCGGGTACGTTCGCAATAATCCGTTAGTGTTCGTATAGCCAGCGCAACTTGAACTCTATAGATTCCTTATTGGAACTATCGCTGACCTTAGCTGGGCGAGTGGGTGTTTGGGGGTCAAGTTGAGATGGTAGTTGGTTCTGTCATTGAGTGCACCTTGCGTGCCGCTTAAGGCTACTGAAACGGGTTTGACTGGCAGATAAATTTGAATTTATAATTTTAGACTTTTCCAGTGTTTTAATTTAACTAGTGGGAAGATTATTGTATTTTAGACCTGGGAACGAAACCATTTTATGAACAGAAAAAAAATGTTATGCAGTATATCTTAGAAAGCGAATGACATGTATTAAAATAGTGGCATTTACATTGATGAACTTATCTTTATTACTATACAGTATGATAATTCTCACGTAGGCCAGTCATTTCGGGAAAATGGTATCAAAAAATTGAGAACACCTTTACATTTCAATTACAGAATCATCCTTAACGTCAGTAACCGTTTTTTTCTTAAATAAATTGTATGCACCTAATACCCTATAATAATAAGATAAGATAAAAATAACAACTTAGCTGTACTTCCTCTTACTTAAATTTCTATATCCACCATATAAAACGCATTAGCGACGAGAAAGCTAGGTACCTAACTGTGTAATATTAAAGTATTCGTCACAAATAATAAAATAGGATCTATGTAATACAACATTCAACCCGTTTTACATCGGTAAGTCTATATGGTGGACAAAAATTCCAGTTTCTCATTCATTTAATCACGAAAACAAACAAAAACCTACCTTAAATGCCTCAACCTAAAGTTGACTTTAATTCGCCAGGGTAAACAATTTTCTCATTCGTTCTTCGAAATTCAAAAATGACCAGCCAGACCTAATGACCGTTAAGTATGGAACTGGTTCTAACGCGCCGGTTGGCATAGACAAAAAAACGGCGGCCATCTTAGATCGCATGATGACTCGAGCTACGGAGAAACTTAATTTTGTAGTTAGTTTTGTTGGAGGCTATTTTGTTCTATTTTTTTATTTACAGTGGTATAGTATCCTTCAGGAAAGTATCATAAATTAGTACCTGCACACCCAATTGCTTACATAATTTGTTATAATGAAATTAACCCACCGTAGACAAAAGTTATTATATTTCCAAAGTGTAGTAGTGGTTTTACCTACTCTTACCAAGAATGAAAACTTAAAATTTCCAGATCATTTATTTGTCGACGAAACTGGGATGCCAAGTCATAAAAAAAGGAACGGTGATCTTGTAAAGAACGAAAGGGTAAAAGAGTTTATTGTAATTAATATATCAGAAGTGGGATTTCACTTAATAAACAGTTAATATTGGTTTAAAATTAAAACATTGTAAATACCCTGTTTGAAACAACACAGACCAAAAATGATGTTAGTTTAACTAAATAACTAATGCACATGCACGGTGGAAGGACATAGTTCCGTGACAAACCCCAATACAGGGCAGGTAAAAAATAAGCGGGCGCCCCAAATCGCTGCACCGATAATGATGCGACTGCGCTAGCATGGGACAGGCGCGATTTAGGACGAGTGCAGCAAGCCGATAACGGCATAGATAGTGTAAGTCAGTAAAACCGTTTTATTTTATGGTTTTGTGGTGGACTAGGTTTTTTATCTATATCCGGGACAACTTACCTACTGTACTAGCGAGAATGACGTCTAATTTGACAAGTGTATTTATGTTACCTCGCCGTGCTGTTTCCAGCTTAAAACAGTTGGAGAAAGACAGCAGTGAACCTCTGCAATTTTTTCAGGTACCTACTTGTCTTATCCGCGCGTTTTGTAATTTTGATCGCAAAGTAAGCAAATTATACCTTTTAATAACGACTTTGTACAGGTTATTTTTGAAGCAAGTAATACAAAAATAATTCATTTAAAGTTCCATTAATCAGCGCGTCAAATTGCTTGATTTTATAACCAAAAAATATGTACGAGTAGGTACTATATGTGTGACACTAACGAAAAAAAAACGGTCACCGGAATAATTCTTATTATAATTATTACGGACGCTTCCGTGTTAATTATTTTTCGTGGCATTTTAAAGTACGACGTACCTTACTCCTTTTGTAGGGAAATAGCAATATTTAATTATAAAGCACACAGGCATAGTCGCTTCAACAGGGGATGAAATTATGTCGAAACGAAGATTATGAACCTCAAAGTTTTTAAAAATCGGACAAGCAAGACAAAGCAAAGCAAAGATAAAGCACCGCAGGACCTCAGATCAGAGTCTTTGCAAAAATGGAATATAGTTCCGGCTGAAAAGAGATAGCGGAAGAAAAAGATATGTCGCATTATGGACGTGATCACACCAGCCGGCGCAATAGACGCAAACGCCGGTAACCTTACTTCTGTTTGGTATGGACTTATTCGTTTCACGTTGCTCACTGAAACCAGTTTAGGAAGTACTAGTCATTTGACTCATTTCTCTTCTCACTTTTATGACTGCCAAAGACAAGGTCGAATAAAGACGGAGACGGAGACATAGAAAACGGTCGGCTCTATATTTTGTTTCCTTTTCTTCCAGCCAGTCAATAACAATTTTATTTCACTTAGGAATACATTTTCGCACTTTTTCTCTGGAATAAATTATTAAATCAGAAAAAGACACAGCTAAAGGAGGCCTACAATAAAAAACGCACAGAATTTAGACCACAAAATTCAGCTAAATTGTTTTCCTGTTTCTGAGGAGAAATAACGCAATAGTTTGATTTTGAGAAAACAAGTGAATCGTGTTCTCGCGAAAATATCCATTCTGTTGAAAGACTGCAGTAAAGTTATTATATATTATAGTATTACTATACTACAAAAGAAAAAGCATGTTGATAACTGTAATATCCTTAATCGCCGTTTTAATGATTGGTCTTTAGTATAACGTTGGTATTTGGGACATCCTGCGCAAACTGTTTGTTCTATATATAAATATATCAAATGAACTAGTTAACCTTCTCGGTAGAAACTTGTCGCAAATCTATAATTATACCCGTATCCGATGGAAATCCGACCTTCCTACATTTTCCTGTCAACTCTATTGTACTTCGTTACCAATATTATTGCGAAAATATTCAATAATCAAGGCGATTGTGAATTTAATTGTAGTAATAATTATTATTTTCACACGATTATTAAGAATAGTTCCGTAAGAACTAAAATCTTCCATTCAATGGAAACAAAACTGTTATTCATTTTAGCTCTATGGATGAAGAGGAAACAAACTTATGGTCTTACGCATCATCCTTGCAGGGAACTGAGAGGAAATGGTTCCAGATGCCAACCGCCAAATTAATGTATCAGATGAGATGACCTATCCCATTTTGGACCCCTCAGTAAGGATAAAGTTAAAATAACACTTCAACAAAGCAACACAATATTCGTGCAATTAGATAGCTAATACCACCTGGATTTTCTCAATGAAATTTCAACTAACAATTTATTATTAGCTGACAACGATCATGGGTATTTTGAGTGAGAGTTTTGAATAAATAAGCAATTTAAGCTTTTATATGTGTCATACTTATTGCAAGCATGAGTAAGTCAGCCCTTTCCTGCAGGAAAACTTTTCCGAAAAATGCTGACAGTACCTTTCAAGAAATTAGCAAATGCAAACTGAAACTAGCAGTTCCCGACACCACTGTGGGGCATTTCTTGCTTAATTAATTCTACAATGCATCTAGACATTGCCCTTACTGGTCTCTTGCTTCAATTTATTCACTGGCATGATCATTATAGAATAAAATAGAATATAATAACTTTATTTCAGGCTACAAGGCCCGTATTTACAAATACCTTACAGACTAACATACATAACAATATCTAACATAAAATTAACACAACTAATACCCTTTCGCGATGTCAGCTAGCCGGCGGCCACGAAATCGCGAAAGACGTTTGTTTGTACCAGTGACCATAACCAATAATATGACCATACTTTTAAGTAAAAACAGCGACACTTGGCAAAATTTTAAATTCTTCAGGAAGCAATATTTTGACTATAGTATTGGTCTGAAAAATCTTCTAATTTTAGAATTTTTTGTAGTAATACTTACCATAAATTAGTAGTATTTTTAATCTAAGTGGTAAATTTATAAGATTTGCGGTAACTTTGTAAAACTTTTTTTCCAAATACATACCTACTTAACGACTCCATTTAAGACTTGCTCCAAATTAGCTTCAAACAACTTATTCAACAGCATTTTCTTGATTGTTGGAGAACAATATCACAAGTTATCCGCATTTTAAAATTTAAAGTACTTAATTTAAACATTCAAAACCTAGTCTATGCTAGCGCTCAAATTATCGATCGAGAACAAAAATGTCCAAACGGGTTTTTAATATTTGAAGCGGCGCTATTCGGGCGGCGCAATCGATACTAACTAGCTGTCGTGACCGGCTGTCATGCCCAATGCTTTGTACTAGAATTCGGTGACAAAGGAAACTGCCAACAAGCAAAAAGTGCCTTTAAGTAGGGGCGGAATTCTGGAAAATTTAAAGCGCTCAGGAAAATTTTGTTCTGTATAATAAGTTAGACAGTGAACAGTTTAACAATAAACGCAAGTCCCCATATCAAGGCGAAATTGCTGTTGTAATATGGTTTAATATTGTTTAACAAAGGGGCATTCCGCTCATTTTCTCAATCATATATTTTCACACTTACTGTACCTTGATTGGGTTGCGTAAGAGCTGAGCATCGTAGTTCAAAGTACAAGCTTAATTACGTTTTGTTTTTACTTACGAGTATGTTAAGTCTGTCGAGACGTGATGATGGACATTCCAAACTGGGTGGTAATAAAAAGAAATTCAGGTGTTGTCATCGCCGATGAAATACGGTATAGGCGTGAAATATAAAAAAAATGTTCTGTTGACATGTTAGCAGAATCCGAGTCAGGGTGTCGCGTGTTTTTAGCATAAACTGCAACAAACTGAAACTCTGAGAGCTGGCAACAATTATTAGTATTTAAAAGGCTGGAAACCGGATTGACATATGTTTCAGTGTTTTGCATAAGAGTTGTCAGCCTACATTTTCTACTAGATGGTACGGAAATAAAATGAACTTGAAGATTTACTTAGTAAATTATGTTTATTTAGATGAATGTTTGGAAGCATCTCCAGAAACAAAGTTTTGTATGAATTTAGATTTCAGGAAGAACAGTGAATGTCTTCTGATGAATTGTTTGATTGTTTATGTAATTTACAATAATCATAATTTATAAATGAGTCGTTGTGGGGAAAATATTTTCGAAGAAGTTAGGGTGCTTCAGGGTGCTCCCGTCGTTATTTAATTTAGCAATATTTACTACATTCTGCTGATAACCTGTGGGTACATTTGGTTTCTCCAATAATTCAACATTCTTTGAACTTAATTTTGAGGCAGTGAAAGTTTAATGCGGAGACTTAACATTTGACTACCACTAGTCGAGTCATGGTCATGGTGGTACCATTAAATCAATAATAAACTAGCTGTTATGATATTTTGCTGTCATGTCCATTGTTTGGTTGTTGAGTTGATGGATAGCAATGAGATGGTGATAGAGTCAGTCACGTAAATTAATCGTTGGATAATTGAATGTCGACAATCATTCAATATGAACCTTGGATAATAGTGAGAAACTGACTATAAACATGACAAGTTACCTCAAAAAGTTATTTTTAAATAGAACTTTGTGCAGGGTCCGTCTGGGTTGCTGTCACTATTCTATATTCTATCCGCTAATCCTGACGATAAGCAGCATTATACGGGCTGCTGTGTAATTTGACTACGGTAACACTGAGTAATAGCCATACCCATGCAATAAAAACAATCGACACTCACCTGTTTGTAAACTGCTAATATAAACTGTTAAAGCCTGCCAACTTCTAGGCAGCAAAAAAGACAAAACCATATAACTGCTATGACTTTGTCCAGAATTTGCCTGTATTTGACACTTTAAAATGGGTCCTGCTCTAGATTCACCATAAGTTGTTTAATAAGCTACCAATCCTTAAAAAAAAGTTATTGAAGGTCTCCTTTCTTCTTTATAAGTCTCTGGTTGGTTGGTTGACGGAGATCAATCTCTCTACACGTTGAAGTTTATTTTTTCTTCAATTTCATCTTTAAAACATCCAGAAGACCATCTACCACATTGTTCACCTTTGCTCAATGTTTTCATACTCGTCTAACCTACAATAAACTTCTGTTATTAGTCTACAGTCTTGGTTCCTGTCAAACTTAATAACTCGGCAATCATTATATCTTCTGAAATGCGGCAGTTGTATTCCTTTACTACAATAAAGCTTTCGTAGGGCAGGTCAACTAAACCCGGCTCTAAAGATCGTAGTTATGATATCTCCATCGGTCTCTCCCGGTTTCTATTGGTGTGCGAAGAGATGTGCCTATTGAAGTTTAGAATTTAGTGTTACTAACCATCCTAGCCAATTAAGGAAGAATTTAGGACAACGTTGGTGCAAAATGGCAACCGATAAGAAATTGAGGTCACTAAAGTCGTTCACAGTTTTCTTTTTTTTTGCCTTTTCATACTTCTTTTCTCATTACTAAACATCATACAACATGATGCACGGCTTTGTCTAGTAGATACATTTCCTTTCCTTGCAGAATTGCTAAACTAATGCGTTAAGCGCGAAAACTGCCAGCTCTTTGATCTCCCGGTGACGTCAATGAGCCTCAATGACATTCTTTAAAGAGGCTTACAGCGCTAGGACTCCAGGGGTCTTTACGCCGCATGGAATCAAATAATATTCTGAGCTGCGACTAATTATTTGACTACCTTAATGGTTTCAGCCGCTTTAGAAACCGCACAAGCCCTATTGGAGGTTGCGTGAGGATGTGACACGGCTACCATAGGTTGCACCTCATACTGGCACCCGTCCCATATTCCACAAAACCAAAGACATCCCATCAGATCCTATTCCATATTTTTTGAAAATTTATTTGCTCTAATAGGAGGCAAGACACCGGTGGATGATGTCATTTAGTGCTGCGTGTCTCAAAAAGCGGTCTGCATTTCACTGGGATGAAACTCCGTGTGATTACCAGATCTACGGCACTTCCGTAGGGGCGTCTTGAATTAGGGTGGTAACTGCAAAGCACTAGTCGAAACTTTAGATGCCTCATCGCTTTCACGGTTCATTCGTAACTACATCGGAGAAAGGGATAAAGGTAATGTAACTTCGAACTTCGATTTTCAAAGTAGTTTTGTTGTATTTTGTTTGTGCTTATAAACACTTTTTTGGCATACGAGCACACAGCCACCTGATGTTAAGTGGAATCTGACATTTTCATTTTCTACAATCCCAATACTGAGGAAGACGGTTGCCACTATGCTTGTGTAGATTCATTGATAACACATACGTATTATCCAAACTCAAGGCAAATGTTTCTTGTTACCCACGACCCAAAAATATTTTGGGGTTTTCCTTTTTGACATGTTTCCTCAAAATACTTGCCTACATTGATTGGCCCAACATTACTTTGGAAGTATTTGTTTTCGTTTATTTAGTTTAAACCTCTCCGTAGTATCAAAATTTCTGTAGTCATTAGATACCTGCTGCTACTGCTGAGTTTCTTGCGGCGTTTCTTCTCAGCAGTGGTCTCCTCTTGGGAAGCGCTGGTAGATTCTTGACGTGTAAAAGTGCCCGAGCGGCCTACTTACTGAATAAATTCCTTTTATGTATCTTTTTATCTCTATCTTTACCTATATGGAAATTTTGAGATCAGCCATCTGATTGGGAGACTGGAAGAGCATGAGCTCTTGACTTTGAGGTAGGTACGGGTGTCTAGTCTAGCACTTGCACAGAGTACGTCATCGACATAAAAGGGTTGTTTTTAATTTGAATATGCTGTTTAGAACAGACTGAACAAATTCAAAACTCATCAGTATACCCCCTTAGTGTTTACATACCGCATTCGGCATTACTATGTCTACGTATAAGTGTTTAAATTTTCTAGAAACATTTAATTGGCATTTACCTGCCTCTTCCTTAATAACACTAACGAACAAAATATTAAGTACAATGTGTCCATCGACCAAAAAGTCATCCAGTATTTTCCTTAATAGGTACCTATGTGGTTATATTTGGCAATGTCATTGAAGTATTTTGTTGAAATGACGCCATCGTTATTTTATTTGGTAAATTCGGTATTGTTCCAGAAGTTTAATTTGTTGGTATTTAGCAGTCAGGTAACCTTTATACCTACCTATTCGTATCACCAATTGAAGTCCATTTTACCCACCGTCGGACTATCAAATTCAAATAAACAAATTGGCGTTAATTTATTTATCATAGTTTTACAATTCTGAGTTCATTTTTGCAAAGTGAGCGGTTGTATGTCTGTGTAATAGATAAAGCGTACGTAGGTGTGTGTGTATTAGATAAGGTTTTATTAAGAGTAAGAAAGTTTTTGTCTTCCAAAAGAGATTTGAATCAAGTTGCAGAAGTTTTAAAACTTGCCAAAGTTGGTTTATTAGGTTAGCTGCAGTCACATGTCGGAATGGTGGTGTCGGCTGTAGCACCTAGCTCTAGGTTAGTGCTCAAGCGATAGCCCGAAGGCCAATGGACGAAGTAGCTCAAGGCGACGCAAAACCACGCAAGTGCCATAAAAATGACGCTCAAATAAACCTCCAAGTTCATTAACTCACTTATAAAAACGCACTATTTTCAACCCTAAAGCGAACCGCGTGCAACGCCACAAAGATCATTATAGCTTGAACCCCGACGAGTGTGAAGTTAGCCGATGCACATGAGTGATATTGCACTCGCGCGACGGGAATGCAACCACGTGCAACCAACTTCACACCGGTATATAATCAAGTTCATAGATTAAGATTGTCGTGTTACTCAAAGAATTTATATAACGCCACTCACCTGAATCGTATGCAGTTTTGTCCATGAACTTTCAGTCCAATAATGTCCGGTAAAAATTATCACTTGAACTTAGTTACTAAGTTTGCACTTTGACATCACATAAGGCACTAGTCTATCACAAAAATTGAGCAAACTGTTCCCAGTTTAGAAGTCATCGGACTCTTGTTTGATCCAATTTGAAAATGGAACGATCCGAGCGTTTGTTTGAAAATTGTTTTCGGTTCTGGCGCGCTTCGGGGTCCATTCGGCGCGCGGCGCGGACCGCTCGCGCGCAACTGAATTGTCGTAGGTTAAGTTTGGAAAAAACACCGCTAGCTCAATTTTCCGCGCTGTAACCACCACGGTTTCTCCACGCCGAAAACGTCCGGGTACTCGTCACAGTCATCACTGCACAGTCAATGTTTTGTTTTTGACAGCACTCACGGGATATAGGGCAGGAGAGGGCGCCACTCGCGAAAAAACACTGTCAACTAAATAAACTAGCTACGCGCGTAAACACAACGAAATTACTGAATACCACTTTTCATTATTATATTCCGCTGCAGCGGCGCTGTAGCTGCGCGAACTGTGTCTGTCTCTGTCGCACGTGCATGCGTTTTCGTTGTATTTTTCTATTTCTATTTCTAATTTGGGTTTTTTGTTTGTCGGTCGCGCGGCTAGCTCGTGCATGCGTGCTCGGCCGTCGGTTAGCACTGAGGCTAGATGACATTCGCACACGCCTGCTCAAGTTCAGACGGATGCGGCGTCAACAAACCCGATGCAACTCGTAGTAATGTTACTTTTGATTCGCAATGCGTTTACACAATCGAACTGTCAACGCGTTCGATTTTTGAATTTGTATCTCGAATAAGAAACGTCAGAGCGAAGTTGTAACGGTCATTGTGTCGCTTTTCCATTATTTATGTCAGCTGTCAATGCATGACTGTGCTCATGTGAGAGTAGATAGTTATTGCTTGTATAATAGGTAGTTATTATACTGTTGTTTAACATCAAAGAAAATTCCACATTTCTGTTGACATTGATAACTACAAATAACTGTAATAGGCACCTATGGAACACTTTGTCGGGCTTCAGTCTAAATCTCAATATTTTTAAAACTTTTCTTAACACAACAAAACGAAATTATATGTCGAAAACATGACTATGAACTTAACGGGCTTAAATTCGGAATAGTATTAAGTGGTCTGCAAAAGGCCTGAGCAATATAATGAGAGGTAAGTAAGTACCTATCATTTAAAAGCTCTCAAATAATAATCTTTTTTTTAAATAGACGATTTGAGATTTCTTTGGGTTTATTACGTTACTGATGTGAATCGCACAGGAAAGCACCCTATTTCAATAACAACCGAAGATAAAAATCTCGAAATATTACGTAGACTAGAAAATAATAATTACATTGCAGGTAAAATAAAAAAACTGCCCTACCATATTTACCTACCTTTTGTTTAGGAAAAAGATAAAAAACTTCACTTAGATAACAAAAAAAAGAAAAGAAATACTTTAGAAAAAAACTAGATATATTCCGTGGGCTTTAGCTATTAAAAAATAATGAAATAATGACACCATATATTTTATACGAATCATACGTATGTGCGGAACCCTCAGTGCCAGAGCGACTCAGACTCGGCTGATTTTCTTAGGTATATTAAAACACGGAAAGGATGAAACCTTAAATTTCCAGCCAAAACACTGTCGGGGTGCTTCACCCCTTTATTAAAATTTGAAATGACTGTCACAGAAACATTCCACCTTAATCCTCAGGGTTGCCAACGCAGTCTTGTGATTGTAATCATGAGAATATAAATGTCCATGCACACTCTGTAAGCCAGTGTGGTCGTTTACCTTTCCCTTGATATAAAACAAATCGTAGATAACAATATTACCTACCATTTTTTGTTTTTATAGACTAAGGAAAAGAAATAATAGGGTCAGTGACGTTTATAATATCATAATTAACATTAAACCACTAGTTTATTTCACCTATGACCTAACTCGACTGTTTAAAAACAGTTTTTATTAAAAATATGCACGTTGGAGGAAACAATGGATAATCCGCATTGTGTGCTCATTTAAGTACCGACCTATTAGGTCATAAGATGGAGTTACAGGTATCAATCAATATTCTAACGTAGGTTATATACCATATATTTTTATATTTTTTTTTTCTTAAAATTAAAGATTTTAGCTAAGACTGTTTAGTTATTTAAGTCTTTTGGAAATAAACAGTTTAAATTTTAATTTTTTTTTTTTTATATAGTGATAATAGTTCCTTATACTCGTAAGTATTAAATGTTAGAAATTGGTACAGTGCTAAGTCTCTAAGTTATTTAAAGTCATCCCGCCGTATAATTTGAACAGATACCTATGTATCGAATCATCTTATAAATGTAATTATTGACTTGAATAGGAAGCTGCTGTAAATAAACTCTATGAAAAACGATGCTATTATGAAATACTTACGTCCTAAAAATTATTCTAATTTTAATTCAAATAAATTCAAACGAAATTCGCGTTTTAAATTTAAAATTGAAACGAATACAGCGGCATGGCACCAACTGGCGATTTGCGAGACACATTCTAAATTCAAATTTAAACATTTGAAATTGGATCGAATTCGATTGCTGGACGCATAAGATTCTCACCAATTTTATTTTTCCAAATTCGTTCTAAATTTAAAGTGCATCTGGATTTAAAATTCAGTTTCGTATTCATTAAGCGAAAGTGTTCGTGGTTTTTCGAGTCCTGTTCGGCCTCGCGCGGGTTCAATGCCCCAGTATTCGGGCGTCGACGTCCATTTCGTTGGGAAAGGTCAGGTCTGCCTGTGTGCAATTTGTGCATGTGTGCAACTTTTACTTTCAACGTTTATTGTCTTTTCCGAAACACATCTGTGCGACAATGGTGACGCACACATTTTTATCAAACATTAAAGTGTATTGTAGTGGGCCAAATGTTAAATTTATTGTTATTCTCTACTGAGTTATATGTTATATCCTATCTGAATAATAAACATGATTTAGGTATAACGCTATTGAAAACAGAAAATAACTATACCTCTTCGCTCACATTTTTTTGATACAAAACGGTAGCTCTTATACTGTTCAGTACAATCTCACGATGAACTATAAACTACCACCTGAAGAGACGGAAGGGAAAACAACTCGTGGAGAGGTCCCGTGACGCAGCAGAAACTCAGATAAGTACTTACTTTTTTATTGGAAATGTAAAGTTACGCGTCAAAACATTACATTTGTAGGAAAAAGTGATCAGCTGAATACGAGGTACAAACAACATTAGCAAAGCTGACCAATTCTTCTGCCCCGAGGCTCCACCCTGACGGAATGAAAAGTGCGTTTGTAACTAAATTCTAAATACTAAACTTTATTGACCATAAATGGCTAAAGATTAATTGAAATTTCTGTAAAGAATAGATTTATTTTGCGTCTTACATAATTTAAACGAATGTTTTTTGGGACCATTTAACATAAATTGTCCTAGTCCCGAACCAAGCTCAAGGCTTGTACTATAGGTACTAAACAACGATAAATATACTTATATAAGTAGAGAAATTTAAACAAACATCCAAGACTCAGGAACAAACACGTGCGATCATCACACAAATAATTGCCCATAGCGGGAATCGAACCCAAGACCGCACCCTTCACTGCCAACAAGGCTAAACTTGTCGTCAATTATTTATTTGAAGACCAAAACTATAATGTTTCAGCGCGGAAGCTTTAGTTGGAGCCCTTCTGGAGAATTGGTGACATAGAAAATGAAACATATTGCCCTACAGACGGACCACAGCAAGTTCTAATGAGGGATATTTATTTAGTGAAATCTAGATAACAATAGGTGATGTATACATGCAAAAGAAAATATGTTTTGTGTCCCGCCGGTACTTCACGGGTTACCCGACACAGCGTAACCAAATGAATCACTTGCAACATTCTTGGCGACGTCAGGCCTCATTTTTTTTCAAATTTCCTGAGGATTTTCCTGTGACTATGACTAAAATGTATCTGGTCACGATTCTTGGGAAACACATGACTGGGTTTACCGAAATCTCGTTTTTTTTCTGTCACTATGGGGAACGCAACTAGCCATGTGATGAGTTCTTCTGAGACGAACATGTGATGCTGTGGCTGTGTTAAGATATGGAAGGGTAAGATAGTGCTAGAAGAGGGAAATACAGCCGGTGAAGTAGGTAACTAGCATAGAAGCCTTTCATCTCATTCCTCAGAGCTGGCAGACAAAATTGGCCCTACTTTGAAAACGAATTCGTACGTTATAAAATCACCTGCTCCAAATTTAGTCTTGATCAACGAGCACAAAAAGTCGCGAAGTCTCGAATTGAGTCCTTCATAGTCATCACCCAGGTCAGAATATTTTATTTAGCTGATAGTTACAAATTATCTTGTGCTGAAAATATCAACGATACCCTTGCTCATCATCAACATCACAATAGCTGAAAGACGTTAACTGCTGGACAAAGGCACACCCCAACGATCTTTACATCGAAGTTGTGCCTACACTCTCATCCAGCACTTTCCTGTGACCCTCACTAGAGTGTTGATCCAGTTTTGAGGGAGTGAAAAGAAAACCAAAAGTTGTCCAAAAAGTTTTCCTGTGAAAAATAAATATAGTGCAAAACGAAAAGCAGTGCATGTGATAAGGAACATGCCATGCTTTGTAACTCGAGACGATACGAATCAAAGTGTCTTAATTAACAATTAAATAAGTAAATATTATGATTAATTTTCAATATATATCTCTTAAGAAGGTATATCTCTTTAGTGGACTATTCATTGTATGAGGTAGTATGTAGTTGTGTTTGGTTTAAGTAATAAATATTTTAACAGCTTGGAAATGTTGTTTTCTCTGTCCTGGCTTCGTCGTCAAATCGTCAATAATGATGACATTATTTAAAAAAATCTAAAGTTCCCAGCGACATATTCATTGATTATCTCTTTTAACAATTTTCCAAGAAAACAGATTATCTTCCGTTGTATTTAATAAAATATAAGCGAAAACCATATAACCTAACTATTCACTAACACTCATAAATAATGAAATAATGTCTTTACACGTAATTCCAGCTAAACGAGACTTAATTGCGTAAAATAATCATTGTTAATTATTCCCACAACCTAAAACAAACGAACATATGTGACGAATATGATGGAATATCGCTAAAGTTTAACATATTAATTCAAAATCAAAGTCATTTATTTCAGACAACATACAGTCCATATAGTAAAATTTACATCATAATTAAATTTGTATGACATATAATGAAATAAAATGTAATGAAATAAAATCAATAGGCACAAAATGTAATTAAATCAATGTCCAGCTGTAGGTATAGTTGCATTTCGTGTTCAAAACTTCACATGTATCATACAGCAGTGATTGAGGTACAGACCGTCAACTTACCAGCAATCATCCCATGGGGCCTATTATGATCGTGTTTGTCTATGTAGATAAACGTGGATAAAACTTCTGTCCCTCTCTGAACCCCCTACTTTGAACCGACGCACGTGTACGACGCACTTATCAGTGTGGAGGAAGCGAGGTAGTTTGTTTGTCTGCAAGTGGAAGGAAGTGGTTTCTGCCTCCACCAACGGAAAAGAAGCGTGATTATAATGTATGTGTGCACTCTCTGACCGCACACCGAGCCGACTCTCTCGCACGCACAGTACGTGAGTGCGAGAGTGACGGATGCTTTATCCACCGCGATAAAGGTGACCGCAATACGGGTCCAGGGCGCTGTTGGCGCTGCTGGGCCGGACCCTGCGCGCAAGGAACGCACGTCGCTTGCGCATCGTGGTGTAGAAGCAATGTATATACCCACCCCTCCGCGAATAGTCTGACGAGTGAGTGGTGACACAAAAAATGGGGGCAAATTTAAAATATCATTAGCTGGTTACACGAAATGCATAACGACTAGATAGGACGCATGATCTTACAGCTTGTTTCATAGGTAAAATTGTTGCCATGTGAAGAATTAGAAAAAAATGCTTGTGTCACGACTGGTCAGACTACCGGGGGCAACCCCATCAGCACCCTGAACGCGTTGGTGAATTGCACTTGAAGCTCCTTATTCTGACTCTGCGTGAAATACGCCCATAAGCCACTCGTGTATAGACGATTAGAGCCATAATTTTGTCTTTATATGTAAATAAACTACGTATTTCACTGAACTGACCTATTCCATAGAATACTATTGTAAAAGTCCATTTTAACATCCGCTCCAAAACGTAAACACGATAGTACTCTAATTTGAGGTTAACCATCAATGAAAGAACTGTCTCCCGAAACAAACCCGTGACCTATGACTTGCCAAATGAAACCAGGCCAGCGCAATAACGATGTATTCAAACAGAATTTAATATCAACTGTTATCAACTGCCAAAAATATAAGACAAACTTATGAATGCTGTCCAGTTTTGGTTACTTTTGCTTAATAAGAAGTGTTCGACGGCGACTACATTTTCCCCAACCTCCTACCTACCTACCTACCTACCTACCTACCTACCTATTGGTGTGTGTATATTTTATAATGTTGCCAATTAACTTTGAACGAAACTATTTCCTCTTTTGAGGCCACATATACCTGCAACAGAACTGCAGCGAGAAATGGCCGACCGTTTGACTACATTTAAAATTGGCATGCGTTTGTGATTTCGCTCACTGCAGACTTAAGTTTGTGTTCGTACAGAGGATTATTCAGCCGAAATTTGATAAGCTTATCAGGCAAGTCATTGACCGACAACTCTTGACTAAGGTCATGGTATCGCCCGTCTCATTCGTACAAGAGATCTTCGCATAGGCTGTCTCGGTCTGTTGACTCAGGTGGATTTAATTGTTTTGTTAATTCAAACCTTTGTAAGTGTTTTGCGAACTATAAAATAATAAAAATATAAGATGTAGGTACCTAGGTATGTATAGTCAACGACTTTGGTTGGACCGCTGTCGCAGAAAGTTAATGTTTAACTTTGAATTAATTTCTTTTTCGCTACTTGAAACTATTAGTATGACAGGGTTCCATAGAACTCTAATATTGACGTAAATAACAGGTTTAAAAGGGTAACCCTAATTTAATCAAATTTCACTACATCGATTGTATAATTTCATCGGACGCTAATATTATGTGCTTTAACCATGATAATAAATAATAATAATAATTAATATCAGGGCAACGTCACACCGATTGACTTAAACCCAAACTAAGCTCTAGGCTTGTACTATGGGTACTAGACAACGATATAAAACTTACATCGAGAAATATATACTTAAATACATAGAAAACATCCATGGCTCAGGAACAAATATTCGCGCTCATCACACAAACATCTGCACTTACCGGGAACCCAGGACCGCTAGCTTCGTAGGCAGTGTCTCTAACAACTAGGCCAGCGCGTCGTCAAGTTTCAGAATATCTTAAACATCAATTATAATATGAATCGGTGACCGATAGTTCAATGCGGCTATACTCAACCTGCGGCCCACTGAGCTTTTACCAGTGGCCCACCTGCAGGTCTTGGTAGAGCTACATAAATTGTCAACTCTTTCAATTTTGCGCATATTGTATGGTCTGTGGTCTTGAATATCCATTACCAAGCGCTCTAGGCAATACTTTCGGAAATAAGTCTAAATTACATACCAAAAATACCTGCACAAATACTTCCTTATCTAGGTAAATTTGTTTTTTGGACCGAGGGTCCATAGCTAATACGAATTTGTGGCCCGCATAACAATAAGGTCGAGTATGGCTGCTTGAATGTTAACATTAATATACAGGGCAACCACAGACACAGGTGTCTTAAATATGGTAGAAAACTCATGATACGCATTTAGATAAAGTTATGTATGCGACTGTACACATAATTAGGCATTAAAACACTCGTGCGATCTTATTATGAAACCCGCCTTTTGGCTCGTTTCATAAAACCACACTGGTAAAGTCTGGTAGCTCAACTAAAACTCATTATGCGCCAGTCGCATATGTCAACTACTATTAAGGGTTGAGTTTAGATCCTACTAATACTCGTATTATAAGTGCGATAGTTTGTATGTTACTTTGTTACCCCTTCTCGCTGCAACGGCTGGACGGATTTGGGTAAAATTTGAAATGGAGTTAGCTAATACCACACTTAGGACTTGTTTAGAATAAGTCGATGGTCATTGTTTAAAACTCGACATTGGGAAATACACCTTGTACCAGATCCGGTCCTTGTCACAAGGAATGAAAGCCATTTAATAAAACAATATAAAAAAATGCATTTAATAAATAACTTCCTAAACATGTTTTTTGTACGTCGAAAATGCCGTGATTTTTTGGCAAATCAATGATTTTAAAGACCGTCTGTCAGTTGGTCTGTAAATTAATTAATTGAATCAGTTTAAACTGACGACGTATTACATTATTGTCAGCGACTCTAAATACTGCGTATTACCTATATCAATACCTAAATAAATTCAATGATGTATTAAAATACATCAAATAAAATCTAAATCTTAAATAAGTATCTAGTCTCACACTGGACTCAGACAGATACTGTCACTGCATCACAATGAAATTAGACCAGGTAGGTAGATACTAGATACTCTTAGCCAACTCGAAATAGGTGAAACTTGACGGACGACTTATAAACCGGTGAATTTAAGTTGTTCCGTCAGAGCGTAGGGTAAAGTCACCAGTGGTCAGCCAGACACCAGTAGTCGACCTTATATGAGTGCGAAGAGGGGGAAATATATTTTTAGTACTCTCCCCACTCATACAAAATATAGGCAGAGGCCGACTATAGCTGGCCACTGGTGACTTTACCAAGCTAAATTTTTGTGCGTGAATTTTGAAATAGTTATCTTGAACTTTAGTCCGAGATAAATAAATAAATAAATAAATATCAGGGGACAATGTCACACCAATTGACCTAGTCCCAAACTAAGCTCTAGGCTTGGCCTACTATGGGTACTTGACAACGATATAAATACTTATATAGATAAATATATACTTAAATAAATAGAAAACCTCCATGACTCGGGAACAAATATTCGCGCTCATCACACAAATATCTGCCCTTACCGGGATTTGAACCCAGGACCGCTAGCTTCGTAGGCAGGGTCCCTACCAACTAGGCCAGCGCGTCGTCAAATAGGACTTCGCTTGCTTGATCGACCATGTCGCCATAGTGCAGTGTAAAGCCATGGTTTAGAAACATGGACGTTGTTAATGTTCATAAATTTATTACAATTCCATTTGCAATACCGATTCAATAACGTTCTAAAACCCAGAAGTCACATCGACATTGACCGCGCTATCGTAACCTATCGACCTCCTTATCACACCTTCGCGAATGCAATAACGCTACAATATTCTAACTCGGTATTATTTCGGATTTTATTGACACCGGACACGTAAGAAGCTGAAATAGCCCGTTTTAAAGACAGGCCCAAGTGGCACTTGGGTAAAAACCAAAATAAATGAACATAGGGACGCTATTTAAATGTCTAACTTACAATAATGTAGTGTTTGACGTTAATCGACAGTTTCGTATATCATTGGTACCTGTTAGTAATTTGTATTTTTTTTAGAAACCAAGTTTTATCGGTGACCGACTCTCGAAAATTACCGTTTTTTTAGGGTAGCAGATTTACGACAGTTGTTAAATTTTGCAGAATAATGTCTCGCTGAATAGTTCGTCAGTTTATTATGAAAATTGACACTTCGCTTTGTCATAGCGAACCATAGCTAAACAATAGGAAATACGTTGGAGGGCGTCCTTCTTACATCACCCACTTAACTTCACGTGACGAGGAAATCTTCCTGCGTTCGGGAGAACCCGAGCAATTAGTTTTGTTTGTTACCTAACGTCCAAAACAGTTGGTTATCGGTTGCGGTTGTTCGTCATTTATTTAGTACATCCTTGTTGGTGTGATACCGAATTTTAGGTTTGTTATGTCTGGGACAGAGTCGCCTAATATATTAATTTACTATCTTTTGCCGCGACTCCCTCCGCGTCGAAGTCGTTTATCTCTGCTCCCTCGGGAACTGTCAAATTTTCCGGGATGTAAGCTATCTCATGTCCTATTCCAGGACCTAACCTATATGTTTGCCAAGTTTCATCCCGATCCGATCAGTGGTTGAAGCGTGGTTGAGTAGCAAACATAGGTACAAACTTTCTCATTTATACTCGTTATATAAGTAAGATAAAGCTTTCCTCAAATTAATAATGATTAAAAATGTTGAGGTCACATAATTTAATTATCGATGCATAATTAGCAGGGATCGGAAATTCGGTTTGATATTTACCGAAAGTTTGCCAAATCTCGGAAAAAGTTAAGCGAATATGTTTTCTTCAAAATATTATTTTAATAATAATATACTCGTTAGTTCCAGAAGGCCGCGATTCTACAATACATTACAATATAAAATATTTTACATGTAAGATAAAACGTTCCGTCAATTTGCTCCTCAAACTTCGCTAGGTTAGGTTAGATGAGTTACCGGTAAATTAAGTAACATTTGGTAAATCTGTCCATAGAAAACTTCAAATATTTATTGTAAATACTTAATTATGGATTTATGCCGGCGTAATTTATTTATTCAGAAATCCCGGGATTTTTATTAATAAATTAAAACTGAGTCCGCCTCCATACAACTAAACAATTACGCCGCCGCCAAAGATTAGGTAAATATCGAAACGAATTTCCAATCCCTGGATTAACTACTTAGGCTTACTTTAGGCCCACACTCAAGCCGGTATAGGGGTGTCCCTCACTTCCGAGAACATCGCTGGAAAAATCCTGAATTAAACGAATTATAATTATAAGATGGAGATGCAATTGTTTAAAGCTCGTATTCAGTGGACGTTACACGGAACAAACCGGCGTACTTACTTGATACGAGACTCTAAGAATGCTACTATATATATTATTGGTGGCCGGTACCTTATGTGGGGTCTGCCCAGTGGCCCATTTCACGAAGCTACAAGTTACAAATTACAAGCGGAAGTCTCTTTCTAGCAAAAGGAGTTAGATCCCTTTCACCAACTTAACCTTTAACCTTTGAACGCGTAAATTCGTTTTTCAGTTTTTGTATCATGAAAAAATGTATTCTTTCTGTGGGGATGCGGGTGAGAAGATGTCAAATTTTACGTGTACTCGTACACAATAGATACACCTTAGGTTGTACATTCTAAATATGTAGGTACAATAAACTTAAGATAACAAAGCTTCAGTTCAAATTACTTTTGGTGAAATAAAATTGGTCCAAGGGGTGTAATTCCTCGAATCGGTTCGTTTTCAAGAGAAAACCAATTGTATTTTTGTTTGTAGTTAAATGAAATACATAAATCACCAGTTTGGTACTGTGGATCTAGTGCTGATTTTTAGGTACATATATCACGTCCCTCAGATTTTCATTGGTTTTTTTTTACAAATCGAGTGGTGAAATAAGACATTCACATAAGGATTAATTTGATATTTTTTTATAGCAATCTCGTCATCTTAATGCTTAATTGTTCTTTCTATACCTAAGTCGGTAAATAGGTTTAAAACCTGATAATTATGTATAATTTAACATCACCGATATATAACCTAGAAAAGTATTTTTTTATATAATTAGTGAATATTAGAATAACAATCGAAACAAAGGAACTTCTGATTCAGCGTCTAAACGGACGTAGTTATGCAATAATGTTCCAACCCACAGCGACCTCATTTTGAGATAAATGCAACTTTAGGTTTCAGTGGTAGACTTTTTTGCTGTAACCAGTACGTACGTGTAGTATGTGTTTTTTTATAGAAATATATGTTCGTTAATTGATGGTGACATATATTTCTTTAATTATATACTATAAATGTACGTATTTAGAGAAATAGGAATTGGAACGTTTTTACAAAATGGTTGTTTGTATGGACTCTAACCCGGAACGATTTTGCTAAAACGTTCCACGATATACGAAACATCACTTTATTTTAATCGTAACAAAAATAAAGTCAATAAATAGGTTCACCTGTTTGCTAGGAATATAAATAAAAACAACAAAAACCAATAAGTAAGCCATGACCTTTATTCATCTTCATAACCGTCTATATCAAAATCTGGCACTCCACCGAATCCATCAACATCATCGAGAATGTCCTCTTAATAATATATTTAAAACGTTCTTACTACGTTTAATAATATCGATGTATTCTTTATACATATAAAATAGAAACAGCTCTCAAACACCACCAACGCGTGTTTACAGCTGAAGAATACATCGATATTATTAAACGTAGTAAGAAAGTGAAACCACTTCAAGTATATAAAATGGAGAAGACTGATTTTTATAGTACAATATACCATATGGAACGTTTTAGCAAAATCATTCCGGGTTAGAGTCCATACAAACAACCATTTTGTAAAAACGTTCCAATTCCTATTTCTCTAAATACGTACATTTATAGTATATAATTAAAAAAATATATGTCACCATCAAGTAACGAACATATATTTCTATAAAAAAACACATACTACACGTACGTACTGGTTACAGCAAAAAAGTCTACCACTGAAACCTAAAGTTGCATTTATCTCAAAATGAGGTCGCTGTGGGTTGGAACATTATTGCATAACTACGTCCGTTTAATATTCACAATTAATAATTTAAAAATAGCTGTGCTGTTAAAATATTTTATAAAAAGAGAAAACTCGACGAAACGTGCTTGCTTGTCGACACCTGTTTCGTACTGTAACCTAGTACCTTCTGACCTTGATAGCGATACTGTTCCGTTTCACTTGCACTGTAGGTAAGTATTGACAGCCAAAGAACAAAATTTAGTGTCATCTTGCCTCGCGTATATTAATATTAATTTGATCAGTTTTGTTGAAACATTTAGGTCATATTTACTTTCTAGTTTTAAGAGTATTAATTAATTATTGGAACAATGTTGCACACTCAATGGTAACTAACAACCGTTTAATTTTGAATATTTTGATCTAAACTAAAATGTTCCACATATTTTGGATCGCTAATGACTTTCGGTTTTAAAGACCAATACTGTTACAAACAGACGTGGATCATTATTGCAAGAAAATGAACAAATAATATGCAAAAATTGTTTCATGTTCCAAAGTACATGAAACGTTTTTTGCATAACCAAAATTATAGTATGCGTTTTATCAAAACGTTCCAAAAGCATTGAAACATTATAAGGTAATAATATTCATGAATATTGGTAACTAAATTCGTTTCAATTTACATGTGATGTTTTGTTATCTTTATGAATATCCTTGTTTGGTAAAAGTGTGGGGTGGAACATTTGGGCCAAATTTTATCTAAAAAAATAAGCTTTAAGGACTGGAACATTTTTACCTAGATGATTTTAAATGTGGAAAAAGGTACACTGGTTGTGATATCTCAATTTTTGGCGAGTTGTGGGTTGGAACATTATTGCATAACTACGTAATAATAAATAAATAATAAATAATAAATAATTTATTTACATTAATGAGAAGAATATTTCGTAATATTTAACGAATGGTTAATAATTACGAAATATTCTTCTCAGTAATAAATTTGAACTTTATATCATACACCCAAGCCCCAAAACTCAGTGAACAGCTGACGAATTATTCATTACTCGTTAGTCGTTAACTGAAACCACATTATTTTTTCCCCCAAATATATTACAAGTGACTATTAACAACCAAATAAACTGAGTTTTCCTCATACACGGTTGAAATAGACTTTAATTAATTGTTGATTGATTTGTATAATTCTGTCTGTGTTGTTACTGACTACAGAGTCCATAATCGACAATAACCATACCTATAAATAAATAATAAATATCAGGAGACAAAATCACACCAATTGACTTACAAGGAAAGGTAGCCAACTGTCCGACTCCGATTTTGTTGATTTTGATATATGTTAGAGAGTAGTTTAAAATAACAGACACGTATTTTTTTTTAGCGGCCCAAACTCAACCTGTTGGGAGAAATTGACCTCCAAAGTACTGAAAAGTGACTAAACCCTCTAACTTTTATAGATATTAAAAAAAAATATGCAAGATTCATAGTGGTTTGATTATAAATGTTTAAGAAGATGAAAAAATAATGAGCACTTGTTTTGTTATATCGGCTAAAATTCATATTTAATAAAAAAAAACCCTTCAAAGATCATTGAAGATACACTTCCTGTGGTATTTTTTTATAATATGAGTTTTAGCTGATATAACAAAACACGTGCTCATTATTTTTTCATCTTCTTAAACATTTATAATCAAACCACTATGAAACTTGCATATTTTTTTTAAATATCTCTATATAAGTTAGAGGGTTTAGTCACTTTTCAGTACTTTGGAGGTCAATTTCTCCCAACAGGTTGAGTTTGGGCCGCTAAAAAAAAATACGTGTCTGTTATTTTAAACTACTCTCTAACATATATCAAAATCAACAAAATCGGAGTCGGACAGTTGGCTACCTTTCCTTGTTAGTACCAATCAAACTAAGCTCTAGGCTTGTACTATGGGTACTATAGAATGATATAAATGCGTATACAGAGAAATATATATTTAAATACATAGAAAACATTCATGACTCAGGAGCAAATATTCTTGCTCATCACTCAAGTATCTGCCCTTACCGGGATTTGAACCCAGGACCGCTAGCTTAGGCAGCGTCACTGTCAACTAGGCCAACGCGTCGTCAATTAAGTCGTCGTCGTCGAAGGATATCGTAAATTAAATTAACTTGAGATCATACCTAATGTAAAAAGATAATTTTACCAAAAAATCTACCATCTAAAAATTCCAATAAAATAATGATATAGAATTATATAATCCCGCTATCGCATAGATAATGTATATTACATGAAATTAATTAATGTAATAAAAATCTATTCGGTTTAAAAAAAATTGAACATTGTATTTTGCATTGCATTGACTTTTTTATTTTCCTTTAAAGTAAATATTTTGCGACACGTCGATGTCTTTTAGTTATGTGACACTTCTAATAATAACTTTAAAAACATTACATCAGTTCTTGTAAGTACCTATTCAATATATAAGTCCAAGTAATAATGAATTGAATGCTTCATATTCAGGATAACTCTAGCGACTCTATGTAGAGTTCTTCGACCGATAAAATCGCAGACCAACGCTTTGGGGTATCCGCGAACGCAGCTGATAAGATAAGGGCTAAAAGGCATTTTATTCCGTCTCTTGCTTATTTAATGTTTATTTTCATTTAAATATGGTGCAATAAGGAACTACAATTAAAATTATCTATCAAAATTCAAAATTCAAAATATTTATTTAGTAAATTCGCCACATGAGGGCTCTTTTACACGTCGGTGATATAGAGTGAATTTACTAGCGCTTCGGACAAAACCCTAAACTACAACAATACTTAAAAGTAACGTTACAAGGTAACAGTAATAAATAAATATTTTAACACTAATACCAATAAAATCATTACAAAGGACAATGGGCAAATTTGTATGGGCACTGTCCCCCCCCCCACCAACAGTAACGGGATGCATGTCTATATGTTTATAAGGACCCAAAAAAAGACAAAATACTTATTTTAGTAGCAAAATCATTGGGATTTTTTTATGAAAACAAGGGCCAAATAAGGCAAATCATCCATATATGTGTTCATTTTCAAACAAATTCCATACGATACGATTATGGTTTTCCAAGAAAACCCCATACATCTGGTGATCGTCTCCATAGTAAAAATACATAATGTTGCTGAGATCTATTAAATGAGACATGTTTCATTTCTGTTGGTGGGGGGGGGACATTTCTGCCCATGGTCCTTTAAGCTCAATAACTCATTGTATGTAAATAATTTTGCTAGGGTTTCGTATCCAAAGTGTGCCAAGGTGGGATTCTATAGGTCTTATAGGGCTTAGCAGTCCGTCCGTCTGTCATAGATCTGTATCTTTTTATTACACTTGAAATTTTACATTACAAATAATGAATTAAAAAAAATATATATTAAAGGAGTCCCCATTCAAAAAATATGTGTGTTTTACGCGTTTTTCGCTTTATCTTAATGACGTGATTCGAAGTCCGACTCAGACTTGGCCGGTTTTTCTTTTCTTCTATTCTTTCGATGATCTTTGTCTATAATATCACGAACTGGACGGTTTTTACCCACGACGATACGGAGACGGTATATGCGACAATATGCGTTTTGAGGATGTTTGTTTGTACAAACCAATGTTGCCATTTATCTCCAAAAATACTAATCCGATTTTCAGTGATGGGTTCGTGTTTAAGTAAATAGGTACGCTGTCATTATTATTTGTTAAAGACCTATCTAAATGTCAGCCTATATACAATCTTAAAGGCTACGCCATTAATCGTATTATCCCAGTCGATATTGTCGAATTTAAGTTTCATAGCTTTGTTAGTTCGTTTGAGGTATGCTGAAAACATATACTTAAAGAGGTTCGTATCAAGAACATACTATTTTTTAAAATTATTACTTAGAAAATTAACAAACATAGTTCTGGTGATGGCTAACATCGTCACATAGGTACACTGCTAAACCTTGATTTTAAATTCCATAGAATTCTGACGTTTCTTGGTCTTGATTAATTGATTGATGTTTCTGATCATTGTTATTATATTTAAAATCTTTGGACTTTTTTTTAACCATAATTTTTCCCTGTTACAAATCCATGTTATGTATTTTATATCATGTTAAATACTATTGAAAATCCTAAAAAGTCAGAATGTGACAACTGTCAGAATTCTACGGAATTATCGTCGTCGCGTCGATTAAGACATATTATTGAGATATATTTATACACTTGACTGTACCGCACCTTCGTCTATCATCAGTTCAAGGGGGTTTAACAGTCTTGTTTTGCTAGCGCGCCAAATACCTACGTATTACGTATTTGTAAAAATACATGGACGATCGACCGCACGTTTCGTCTGCGGTAAATTACCGCACTAGCCTAATGTCAAAAGTGCATCTAAATTTGTTTGGTTAAACAATTTCCTGTTAGCATTAGTCAATGATTTGTCATTTAAGGATTTTAAACCAAAATTATAATCAACGGTTACAGTGACGCAAAATACGATCAAGAAAAAATAAACACATTGCAAAATCGATGTTTTTTTTTTTAATAAAGTAGATTCGAGGGATTAAAGCTCGGCAATCTGTTGTTTTTAACTATTTCGTCAAAAACTCCATACTTTTCCAAAACAGCATTTTCATTTCGTTTCCGCTTGAACATAATCGATAGTATTTCGGTTTTGATCAAAGACTGAAATAAAATTGTCGAAATAACGCTTAATTTCGTCCGCTAATTAGTCCGCACCGCCTACCACCAGCCTTTTCGTAATTCCTCACATAATAGCTAGCTCTTAAGATATCAACGCACAGCCGAAACTACTGTACCTACCTAGAAACTTGAAATTTGGTACAGGGGTTCCTTTCATGACGTAAGTGAGGACTAAAAAGGATTTTTCAAAATTCACTCCCTGAGGGATTAAAATAGGGGGAGTAGCCGGAAACTTATTATTCGCGTACGAAGTCGCAGGCGTCCTCTAGTAAGTCATAATGCTCGCGAATCGATTTCGCTCTAAGCGAGCGTTTACAAAGAACCTGGATACCCATAATTAACCGGTATTTTTCAAAAGCTCCCAAGCTCTGGGATTCTGTTGCAATATTCGCGTGTTTTAACATAAGTAGGTTATGAATTAGCGGGCTCTATTGATAACAATATTAGTCCAGGTGCGGCTGCAGTCAACGCACCGATGACTTTACTGCCGACGACTGGCTTTGTCTGCGATCACCAGTTTAGAGGGTCGGGGCCCTGATAACCTTCGGCTAGAGTGTTGACACAGTTGCCTGATTCGGGTAGATTAACTAGGTAAAGAACTTAAACTAACGTCATGACTCTTAAGAGGCCACATAATGCCACGGTTTCACACCTCCCACGCGCACCCCCACTATTTATTTAGATTTGAATGTTATGTATTAAAAAAAAACAAAAACCACTTGTTGTATACCTACTAATTTTTTTATATTTTTTAACTTAATTATTTATTTATTTATTGGTAGAAACCCAACGGTTACAAATACATATGAAACAAAAATAAGAATCACAAAACCAATGAAAGGATTTCACATGTAGCGAATGAGTAGAAAATTTAAAGTTTAGTACAAACTTCAAAGGTACACCTACTTATTCAAAAACACTAACGCAAGTAAAAGCTAAAAGGTTCTTTTTCCTATGGCAAATGAAACTTACCCAAACAACACTTTTCGCTGTCAAACTTCTCCTCACGAAAGGTATTTTACAATAGAATACATCAATATCCAGCTTATTCACCCAATTATTCAAGCCTTTACCAGCACGCTTCAAGAAACTGTTTTATCTATATCTAGAGAATGCAGAACTAAGTGATATAGGGGTGTAATTCCTTTTAGGTCGAAAGGGAATACTAAACGAAACGCAAGAAAGCAACTCAGGACTATCAACGTATTTGATACCGTATGATTTCACCACCAAAAAACACGGTCGCTACACCTACGGTTCTTGAGATCCAGATCGCCAACATTACCAACTTAAGCATAAGATTATGTGGATGTTATTTTGTAATGCCACAAAGTCAAGGTCGTTGGCGAGGTGCTTAGATCAGGTGTTTTATTTAAGTTACGTAATCATAAACACTGCATGGCAACTAATGGCAAGTAATCCTGTCTTATCCAGGAGTCCCCTCCCTATAGTATACTTCGTAGTTCTAGTACAAACAAGTACATTTTTGACGTGTAAAACTGTCCGTGCGGCCCACTTACTGAGTAAACATTTTTTATCTTTTAAACATTTCCATCACACTTCATCGTCACGTCATTCGACTTTCGATCATCAGTCATCACCATCGATTTATTATTTGAAAAAGTAGATTTGATTATAGTTTTGCAAGAGTACTCATCTCTTATACGAACCCCTTAAAATAACACACGTTTCCATAAATCATTTAGCGCACAGGTGCTCCTACACATTCATTGGCTCTACATTGGCTCTTGTATATATATGTAATCGTATTGTTTTTAACTTATATATTCATATTATAATAATACTATATTTATATATATAGATATTTTCTATACAACATAAAAAAAATAGTAGTAGAAGGGGAAACGCTAGCCGAAACTTGCGTATTAGCTACTGAGCTCCGAGAGCTAAATTTTACTCGGTTCGTTTACTCTAGGTTGTAGAATAAACCTAAAATGCAACTTTAACCTGATACTGTGTACGATCACGAACGTTAATTTGTGACCCATTTCAAAAAATATATGCTTGAAGTCATCAATGCCCTTAGAGATGCCAAGTCATTTGTTACTGAAAGGAAACTCATCGTTATTGCTGTAGAATGTCAGAATGACTTTGGACCTGAGGTGGGTCCACAAAAGTCTTTGAATTTGTACTGTGAAGGTTCGCAGCTTGTAGCGTTCTGGCTGCGTATAAATAGTACTGGCTGCTTACTACCTACCTTAGCAATATTAACGTAAATGATCTTTAGAATTAGGGTTTTGGTTTTATAAGGTAGTCAATCAAGTGATGTCTGCGTGAAGACCTACAAATAGTGATATTATGTGGTGGAAAAAAGTGGAGTATGATGTAGTAAAGTATTTTATTATTTTAAGAAGAGCGGAGATCCCGTACGAGCGGTATACGGTGGAGGCAGGGAGCGGTACCTTATACTGTAGGTACCCACTTAATTCCTTGATAACTAACAACATTCATCATTTGAGCTCATTTTATCACTTTATTACTGACAAATATGTCTTAAGTACAGTTAGCAAAAACCGGTAAAACATTTTTTTTCTGCAATATATGTATATGCCAAATCTATAATTATAATTTACGATAACAACAACTAAAAATTAATTAAAATAGACCATTAAAAAGGTTCAACAACAAAATTTGGGAACCGGAAAAAAAACAGGAAGCAGTGCAAAGCACAGTAGTAAATTCCCCTCGTGTTACAAAATTAACAGGAAAAATTGAGCAGCTGCTTTATTTCCGAGAAATAAGATTCAATTTTGGCAAATTAATTAAGCTATCCTGTTTCTAATATCCTCAATTACTTGACTTGTAATTGATGAATTTGTAAATGTTGTTTTTTGTATTTTGTATTGGATCTTCCTTAAAAATAAATTGAATGGAATTTATTAGATACTTAATTACAATAAGAATTTATTATATTAACTTACGTACGAGGCGTCTAATTTATCCCAAAATAATTCATGGTTTTTGGTTTATTATTTGAAATCCCTGAGTCCGGGGAAATTGGACCGAAAATTAGGCCAACCTTGCACGAATTAAAAACAGCATATTTTTTCATTATATATGTTGAGTATAGACTAGAGAGTGTATAAAATTGTATCCCGCGAAAACCTCACAACCGAGCATATTTTTCAAGAAATTACGTTTATTAATTTAACTTGTTACAAAAAATATTAACAGGCATGTTTGTAAGGAGTTTTTGTGGAAGTTGTTAGTGTGTTAATTTGCCCGTTACGCGTCCGTGTTTGCTCCAGATACTCCAGATATGAATTTCGGAGACGGAAATCCATATTAATCGGTCCAGTAGATCTGGAGCTAATCGGCTAACACAACGGATAGACAGAAACGCGGGTAATCCTTACAAAAAGTTCCTTTTTTACATTCAGACGTACGGAACCCTTAAATAAATGTAACTTTAAAGTAGAAAAAAACTTAAATTAAACCAAAGAATCAAACATCAGCCCATAAAAAAAATCCAAAATGGCATATTTCCAAAGAACATCTATGAGCTCAGTGATTGTATCCGTGAGTGCATAAGGTCTACGTATAGTATCTTGCCTTGGTTCATTCTCTCCGTCGTAGCTAGAAGGATAAAAACAAACGCAAAATTAACTTTCTTAAGGAGAGGCAAGCAGGCCACCTAAGTAAGTGGCTGGCTGGTCTGGTAAGTGGGCTTTGAACGGCGTTTCTATTAGTTTCATTTTTAAACCAATTGCGTCACTGGCAGATCACGTGACTCTTCGTCTGACGTCCTCTCCCATTTACGCGATTATGGTTTCCTCTGAGGGCTAAGATAATGCCCCTTTACTAGTAATGTGGACCCTGCTGCTTTGGAATTAGATACGAGTTAAATGTTGACAAAAACTATTATCTCCGATTTTCCGCAAGAAAAGTTAAAAAAGTATGTATTTTTTTCATCGTTTCTTTTTAAACTACCCAGTCACAACATCCGTTTGTGCAAAGCGGCAGAGTTAGACGTATTGTGCTGCTCTAATAAGACGTTACAATAACGCCTCTTATAAAAGATACATTCCTTTATCTAAATTAGATATTTAAAAGTACAAAAACAAGGCGACAGCAAAAATGGTCGCCATTCAACTCGTGCGCACAACACGCTGTTGTTGCGCAGGTCAGTTCCCGATAGCGCGAAACAAAATACCGCATATTTTGTGGTCGGATTTAGGTCAGTACAGTTCGCAGAAAAACTGCAGGGGTTTTTTTTTTCAATAACAATAAAGGTGACCGGTAATTTCTTCGTTATTTAAGCATGGATTTTTTTCATAAAAAAAGCCTGAGGCTCTTAAATAGCGGCAAGCCGGTAACAGAAATACATCATCTGAGAAAATTTACACTGTCTGGCTATAACGGTTCATGACATACGGGTACATCCTGGTGACAGACAGACAAACGGGCAGTGGAGTATTAGTAATAGTAGGGTTCCGTCCCTTTGGGTACGGAACCCTAAAAAACCGCCTTCATAAACGAAAAAAAACCTTTTAAAATGGTAAGTCGAAGTCGACTTTTGGTTAAAAATATCGTGGGACGCCGACTTCAGAAATCGAAGGCGTTTTTTTGTTTTTTTAAACAATTACTTTATTTTATATGCTTCTTAGTGATCATAATAATATGCTGTAATGTAGTTCCACTCCTCAATGAATAACAAACTATTGATATATTTAAAGCATTTAAATATGCGTCTTCATAGACGCCCAACAATCATAATCGAGATATCTTATCGCCACCCTTGAAATAGGTACCGTTGAGGAGTTCCGGTGGCCACCTGTGGTCTTCATCATCAGTTACACTTCACCAAAAAGTGCTTTCAAACAGCTATCGCTATAGGTGTGCCTATAATAATTTCAGAATTCCCTTGATTTCTCCAAGATTCCATGATCAGATCATGACATGATGACAATGGGACCAAACATACCGTTTCAAACAAAAAACTTGGTCGGGGAACATACATAAGAGTCCCGATAAATTGAGAACATCCCGGTTTTTTTTAAGAATTCATACAACTGATACGAGGGAGTTTAAAGTTATCTAATTGAATGCATGCCCTAAAATGTTGTGACAACTTGAACAAGTCGGTTAACAATTCATCCGCCGAGTTTAAAGAATCACCTAAACCGTTTGATCTAGAATATAGAGTATTGTTACATACGTAAGTAACTGATGGAAATGCAAAATTACACCGATAATTTAAAGCTAGACTTTATTAACGCACTTACTTAAAAAAATATAACAAACAACTATCGCACAATAAGCTTCAAATACGAAGATGATCGCTCGGTTTGCTCTTGTTTGCACTGTCCGCTGTCCAAGTAAAGAATGAACGTATCCACAATCGTTCGCCTTTTATACTCCTAATCCCCGACTGATCTAGAACTGATTTGACCTGCCGAGGACGATCTAGAGTATTCGTTGCTCGAAGGTTCTACATGAGTACAATCGTTATGTCCTTTGCTCACGAGTCTAAAAAGTTCCACATTCCACATAGGTAGGTATTCCTCTTGTCTGTCGTCTCTTTATAATCATGCCGTCTCTTTCCCTTTAGTGGATAAATTCGCCATAGACTGAAATGTATTTTAAACGTCCATAAAAACTGGTTTCAGGTGCCTGAAAACCACAAGTTATTTTTCAGTTGATTTGTGACTTACCAAAATGAATTCTTACGAATTTAACGAGTTAACCCGTTGAGTGTGCTTAATACTACCTTAGTATTTCAGGACTATTTGAATTTGGAATTTACTATTTCCGACCTAAGATTGATATTTTAATACATATGTATGACGTTACGTCCCACAGGTTAAGAAAAAGAACGAAACGAAAGTGTTAAGCTTAAACCTACCTATACCTAACTCTCTTGTGATTCAGAGTCAAAATTATTTTAAATTTGGAATAAGAGAATTAATCAACTATCCCTGGAAATATAACATACTGTACAATAATACACGCCATTGTTAGTAATGGCGGTCTATTAATAGTAAATTGAGCTGTCAAACCTGTCATGAACAATGATATTCGGAGCATATCTAATGATGCCTGATGGACCAATGATTGGGGCAATCAAAACAATAGAAGACTCGTTATTAGGTATCTACAATAACACAGCTAACTACACAAAGCTTCATAATACTAACTTTTTTTGAATGAGGATCTGCCGTCCTACCAAAATTTAGGGGTCCCACCCGAAAAAGGGATGTATGGGCAGGGGGAAAATTAACTAGGAGAGTGAAGTGTCATTTTCTATGTAGGTAATTTGTTGCGCTGAATCGAATGAGACCATACCCATTGCTGGATACCCGCCTGGCTATACCCCAGTGGGGGTAGGACTGGGCAAATCCTCATTTCTAGTGCCCAGATAAAATATAAACAAAGTTTAATTGATGTACATAATTAGTCGCCAAACTGACATATATAGTCTTACTTTACCTATATTATAAAAAATGGTGAAATCGTATATAGGTAATGGTTTTAAGAAGTACTTCTTCGTCTTCATTCACTCATCCCACTTCTGATGGTCCTTTGAACCGCAACTTTTTTAAACGTGATCCACGTTTACATTTTATTTTACTTGTTGAAAATCTGATCCCAAAATAGTTTTACTTTATTGAAATCTATTTGGCAATAAATAATTACTTCTAAAATTCAAGTCTCTGGTTTACTAGCAGTAGATAGTTTACTGGTATGCGCTGTTAGTCAGTCACGCATGAATTTTATATTAACTGGATTACCTGAAAGAGATCCCTTTAAGGTATACATTATTTTTCATCTTCATTATATTGTTTTTCATTTTCTTTTATATAATAAACTGTACGACCGCTCGAGATATATGGTACCGTATGTCCGTCTCTCGCCTCTTAACTTATAAACTATACCTGTACCAAATTCCACATCGATTGGTTGAGGTGTTGAACCGTAGAAACGAAACAAACAAATAGTAGCGGTCAATGTCAACGAAATTATATTCGGCATGACTCTCATTTTCGTACTATCTGTACATCTGTGCGTATGTATAATTACAGACTGGCGTCGCATCATCAAAACGGGTCGTTGCCCTCTGAATCACCCGGTTCTCTGTCCTTCTCTGATAAGCCGGATTCTCATAAGCCTTTCTTCTAATTCCACGAAAACAATTTTCAAACGAACAACGGTTTTTTCAATAAGTACTTAACTGGTTCAGAGTTAGCGATCGGGTTCAATGCAAGCTTAGGGAACGATAAACAAAGAAACATTTACTTTTATTTCTATAGATAAGTTATCACCAGAACTAAGCAGATAATAAATATTATTAGAAATGACACTTTTATCAATAATAGCTACGATAAAAAAAAACTTAATTAATTAGTAAAAATATTTAAATGAATTATTGGGATTAAATTTCACCTTATTAACCATCTTGTTGCACTACTTGCACTATGCTGTTAAGAGCATCCCACTTCTGATCCTTTTGGTCCTTAGAACCGAACTTTTACGAAACCAACTAATCAATATGCTTCTATTCATTTACAATATTACTTGTATAAAGGGCATTTTAAGTCGTACTAAAGCCCTAATTAGGTATAAACAAGGACACCTGTATCATTATCGAGTGGCGGGTCATTGACGCCTTATTATTATTACCATTAATATTAATTAACAATTAAATTTAAAAACGATAACAGTCCAATGTTGAATTTCATACTGCATTAAGGAAAACAAATAAGTTTAAAAGTTTGTTGCACTTAAGACCCTGAATTTTATACAGGGTGGTCAGAGTTTAATAATGATATATAGTAACAAGGAACCATTTACATAAGTTAACCTAGTCCCAAAGTAAGCAGTGATACTAATGTCATATTAAAAGACCAACCTATTTAACTTGTATTGCTTGCAAAAGATAAATAAATGCTCGGGAACAAAGAAAACATCAAAATATCAAGTTTTTTTTTCTCGTTTATCATGCGCTGACGGGGCAGTTCAAGCACCACGTTTAATAATTAGTTAACGAGTTGAGAAGCGATTCCATCAAAAGAATTACCTGACAAAATATTATATATTATAGGTACCCGTACTCACAAATTACCTAGGTACTTATGTGTATGTGAGATTTTAAGTAATTATGTAAAAATGATGAATATTTAAAAACGTTTTATGACTCATTTAATAATAATTAATTCAAAATCTGCAGTCTCGTATTATATTACATTATTGTAGAAGCATAAGCATATGTTTCAATTCCACTTAAATCAACCCCAAGCACCGCAGCCCGAAAAGGGTCCGTTAATTCGATTCAAGATGGCGATGGCGCCAAAATTCGGTCACAACCGAAATCCGCCACAAGGTCACGTTGAGGCAGGTCGTGACGTCACGGCGCCCTCCAAAACAAGGGTCGATGACCGCGCCGCCATCGCGGAAATCGTTGTGCGCGTTCGGAATTCGAATTGGGGCCTTTTGTTACTGTGTGCGTGGCGTGTTTGAGTAGGCCGGTTTAATTATTTTATGCGGTTACCAGAAATTTAAAAGGATTTGACAGTATTTTTTAAAATAAAATCATTAATTTCGGGATGTTATGTAAGGGTAAATTCTGTATTAAAATGCAAACTGGCAAATATTATTACATATACATATATACATATACATATATATATACATATTATTACATATCTATCTATCTATCTTAAATATTCGATTGCATACGTATCTACTGAAAATCAGAGCAACGATCATTGGCATCATATATTTTTACCTACGCATTGTCAAAGGGTTGTCCTAATGCATTATAAGTAGGTACCCCATTCGATATTGTTAATAAAAAGGATTACTTCATCATCATCATCATTGTCAGCCGCAAGACGTCCACTGCTGGACAAAGGCCTTCCCCAAGGTTTTCCACAACGTTTTCGTTGTGGAAAACCTTGGGGAAGGATTACTTAAAGGAACTAAATTCGACAGACAATCAATCAAACCAATTTATTGAGGAAAAAAGGTAATATTCTCAATAGTCACTGTAAGAGCGTTTTTATTTAATCAAATTGAATATACTTACCTTTACCTACGACTAGAAGAAGCAAGTTATGAGAACCCAGTAGGTAATAGCTTCTGAATCATGGGAACGTTAAAAGATCTCTACAAGCCGAACTTTTCTGTGAACAACTTGTGTTTTCTCTTTTCTCTCTTATCCCTTAAAAGTAAAAAGTAAAGTCTCAATTTTTGTCAACACAATAAAAATAAATACAAATGATGTATAATACGTAGATGATTTGGATGCCTGTTAGGTAAGTACTTTGTACATAGATTTTAGATAGGTAGATACCTAACTATATCTGACAAATTCAGAAAGCTGACAGGAATTGAATAGAGTAAACGAAACATCACCAAAACCTCTATTTGTTATAAGTTTGTAGAAATTACGTCCTTGTGTGCCACATCTAATGATAAATTGATAATATACCTACTACCTTTCAAAAAAAAGAAAAGCAAATATTCATGAAGAACAACAGCAAAGGACAGAGAAATACACGTACAAAAGGAGATAGTCACGAAACGACGCGACATTCTAGTCTCACTAACACGGAAACATGTAATATGCACACTGCCAATGTCCATTGCTAATCAAGTACCTAATCGATAAACAAATAAACCAAATCGGTCTCCTCGAACGAACGGCGCGTGTATGCGTCGTCTGCGAGCGTCTGTGTGCGTGAGGCAATTCGGGGCTTCTTTCTGCACAATGACGGACTTCATTTGTTCGTTTTGTCCGCTCTTTTGGGTTAATAGGGTTCTGTTATTATAGGTCTGCGGGTATATGTATTAAGATATTTTGGGGGCAGTGTTCTCTTTGACAGCTGTGCCGTGGTTTTATTACCCGTTTTAACCACGTTATTTGTTGGTTGGTTTCGTGTCTGTCGGTTGCTTTGTCAGTGCTGTACAATTTTGCAATTAAATACCGTTTTTTTTTGCAATAGAACTCATAGGATCTAAGTACGAGTCTAGTAGTTACTCTTGAAAAATGATCGCCACCCTTAAACACCTGCAACACTGCTGCTGCTGCTTGTAGAAGAAGGATCGAAACATTCGAAACTAGACACCAAATCCTATAGGTACCTGGTCTACCTACCTATTACTTTTCTACACAATAACGTAAAAACAAGTTTATACTTATAAATACTATTTACTCACCCACCATACATAATATTCTAAAACAAAACAAAATCTCATACAGCGTACGCACTGGCCATCTAAAATATAAACCCATAGAACCGGTTTAAAAATCGAACGCGCGGGGAACCAATCATCTAACGCGGTTGAAATTTTGGATGCGCTGCGCGGGAGTGGCATTAGACGCACACATGCGCAGAAACTAGTAAAGGTGTGGCCATTATACGTAGTTATATTTATGTAGCAATAACCATTTTCTTGACGGTTTAGCATTGCTCTTGGTTTTTTTTAGGCGCATGTTTGATGGTAGTATGTACTAGAGTGTATACATTGGACGCAGTCAACTCAGTTTCCATTAACACCATGCTGACCCCAACTCCAGAACAAATTTACGAATTAATTTCGTGAAAGAAAAATCTTAAGGCTTAATGCTTGGCTTGAATGACTTGATAGTGAGCGGGACGTTTGCAATCTCTGGCAAAGGCTCTTTAAACTAGAGACTAAAAGTTTTTAAATGCTTTGCTAGCCCTAGGTAATATGGGATCTTATCTTATAAAATTCTTTGAAGAAAATCCCTAGTAATATTACATTGTCTAGATCTCTCATAAATATCTTATTTTACTTACAAGCTCAACCTACTAGGTACCTACTCCTAGTACCTAATTGTGTTCTAATTTTCTTTTGTAATGTACATTATTTTAGGAGCTTGGTCTTTGTGTCGTCGCCATCTCACATCGCAGCACGTCCTTTTCTTCCAAACATTCCTATCAGCCGATATCTCATTTATTCACTGCCTTATTTCTTATATCACGCTTAACCAGAATTTAGTACGAACTTGAAACTTTTCTAATTTAAAAAGTTTCTCATGTGAAGTTCTCAGTAACTTAATGAGAAGACTTCCGAACTTCTGGGAAAATCTGCAACATGCTCATTATTACTCTTTAAACAGTCTTATCTCATTCAATAAATGACCGAGATTTGGTGCTGAGATTAAACTAGTTGAGTCTCCTCACTCCGACCTCGCCCTAACACGAGCACTGAATGGAGGAGTCAGTCAGCTGTGACGTCGATGAGGGGAGAATAATGAAGCTTCTGGAAACAGCTAATTAACCTGCCAATTGTTTTATTTGTATTCGGAGAAAGCCATTCGGATAACGGAGTTCATCATACTTAAAGACAAGTTAAAAAAGTGTATACTAAGAAATAACTCCTGGACAGTCGGAAAATTTAACTTACTTGCTTCTCCCAGCGAATTCTCCGCGTAGAATTCGTTATTTGTCATTCTACGGGAACTATAACATTTTTTAGCAATAAAATGTAGTTCATCAATATCCGTTTAGCCGTTCTGGCGTGATTGAGTAACATCATCCAAACTTTCCCTATTATAACAAGACAGACAAATTCATACGTATATAAATTCCTTGAGTATATCACATTTTGGATTTTTAGGTAGGGAAAACTAACACAAAAATATAATTTTATAAAACAAAATAAACGTAGGCACATCGTCATATCATCATGGAAGGACAGGACGGATAGGATTTTATAGTTATTGTTACTAACTATCAAAATTACCTATCTAGTTATTTTACTAACTAACTTAGGTATATTATAAATATTATAATATTTATAATCTGACTCTCTCCCAATCTATCACAGAACTAACTACAAACAAAAAGCCTCACTCTTATCTCCCCAAATCCGAAATACTAACCAATAAAAATCTTACATAGACCAAGTAATAAATCTTACCCACGCTCCAACAACTACCACGTCATATATATGCCTTTCTAATATCCCTTTCTAACTAGTCTGCAACGATGGAGACGGACTGAGCGACGAGCGAAAAAAAACAAAATATGTTCCGGGCCTTACAGTCCTAACACCCAAATAGCTTCTAATCCATTGACCAATCAGGGGCGCGCATATTTGGGCTGCGCAAGAGTGGATACGCGTTAGACGCACACAGCGGCGTGCGCGTGCGTGAACTACCATTTAGCGAAAAGGCGTGTGTGAGTTGATTTTTGTTGATTCGATGTATTTGTGTGTGTTTTATAATGGGAATGACTCGTTTGCATAAAATGCTACTAAATATTTAGAGCTTTTAAAGATAAAAAAACTTCCGGTTTTTTTTGAGTCTTGGAGTAGCCAAACGACAACAAAGGCCATCCGAAGATAAATTAGGTACTTACTAAGTATATACCCTGAAGCCAATACACATAAGTATTAGTCAATTAGTAGTAGTCTCAAGATTTAAATCTTAAGATGACAATTTAAAGACTGCAAATGCGTTGCCACTAAAGAATTAAATATGGAATTTCTGCATGCTACTTATTTTACCGAAACACAGCAATGCGAGCACTGCAGGTTAAAGGGTAAGATAGCGATCCGACAGACCCTGTACAAGGTCCTCCCACCAATAAAAAGTCTATATTACCAATTGCTATCTATAGGTACATAGTTATAACAATATCCATGGTCTTCTTTTGACTGATGTCCGACAATAATGTATGTTTGTTAAACGGAACCCTAAAAATCTGTTGCACAAAATGTTTCTAAATTTCTATCGTAAGTGGCGTGGTGCCGCTTTTTACCTTGGCGAATTGGAAAGTAACAGAAGGTGTCTTAATGAGACGAGAGAGAGTGCTAATTAGCATTCGTGCATTGCTTGTATTTTTAGTAAGGGTTACCCTTATTAGATACTAGCTGTTCGCCGCGACTGCGTCCGCGCAAAAAATAAAACCTAGCCTATGTTACTCAGGGATAATGGAGCATTCTAATGGTGAAAGATGTTTTCAAATCGGTCCAATAGTTTCGGAGCCTATTCAATGCAAACAAACAAACAGTCAAATATTTGCTCTTGTAATATTACTGCCGCACTCAGAGACTCCAATTAAATTGAATGTCTGTTTAGTGACGTGAGTCTTATTCTATTGCTAAAGAAAAGAAAATGACAGCAGCAAATTTAATCAAGCATTCAATTTAATGGACCTCTCTGAGTGCGGCAGTTAAAGTAGAAATATAACTAACCCCATTAAAGATTACCTGCAAGAAACAAAATCTGTAAACAAATCCAGGGGCCATTTAGGTGCCGATGACATCAAAATGACAAAATGAATTATGCACACAGGATATTGTCATTTAGCAGGTATTGAGATACCTGCGATAACAGACTGGTACAGATAAATCAATAAAATCAAAAGCGATAAAATTATCAGATCAGATGTTAACTTAACCTGCAGAGCACAACATTCATACTTAACCCACTTACTTCACCAAACATAGTAATCCCACTAATATTATAAATGCGACTGTTTGTATGTTAGTTTGTTATTCCTTCACGCTGCGACGGCTGAACCGATATATACTCGAAAATCTAATTCAAGACCAAAATCCTAACCACAATGGGCGCACATTGGCTGTGATTACTGAATTTTTGTTTTTTTTTTTTTTTTTTTTTTAGTGCAGGTAGGTTTTATCCATAAAATTTCATCTTCATCATCATCATCATCAGTCCGTTGCAGTCCACTGCTGGACATAGGCCTCTCCCAAGGAACGCCACAGAGCCCGGTCTAAAGCTTTATGCATCCAGTCGCTGCCGGCCCTCATATGCAAGTCATCCCGCCATCTGACCAGAGGGCGTCCCACGCTACGTTTGCCAAGACGCGGTCTCCACTCCAGAACACGCTTACTCCAGCAGTTATCCGTTCTACGACATACGTGACCAGCCCATTGCCACTTCAAACCTACTAACTTTCAGGGCTATGTCGGTCACCCTGGTTCTCTGACGGATCTCTTCGTTCCAAATTTTGTCCTTCAGAGAGACTCCGAGCATAGCTCTTTCCATAGCACGTTGAGCAACTTTAAGCTTATGGACTGGCCCCACACTGCCCCACAGTCAGTGTCCATGTCTCGGCTCCGTACGTCATTACAGGTCAAAAAAATTAACAAGTACTTTAAAACTAAAATAGCTAACTACTTTAAGACTTTAAAACTTATTCTAATATTACTGGTTATAAAAGTTCTAATTCATGTTTTTATGAAATAATGTTACATTTACATGATTTCGGTCTTGAATTAGACTTTTGAGCATAGATGAAATTTGATTGATAGGTACCACATTATTTTTCATCCCGAAAAAATTAAAAGTTCCCGAGGGAACAACGATAATCGAAATCTACGCGGAAGAATTAACTAATATTTAGTGTATTCCGTTACATATTCTACCTATCTATTTAGTTTCTTTGCTTTAAAAAAACTGATCACTTTAAGTAATTTAAAGTCAACGCGTTTATTGTAAAAGTGCGCTGCGCTGCAAGTACAGTGGTCCGACAAATGCGCCACGTCTCTCCGTGACACTGACGTACTGCAATAATTAGTCTTAAAAATTGCGCCCACTGTACCTACGGGGAGTGCACTGGCGGACAGGCTAATGGTGAAGTTGAATAAATATTTATAGATCGATGTTTTTGTGTGATTAGTAGTAAGTATAATAAGTATTATTAACAATTATTTGCCACGAACAGATGCCTCACAAATTCACTTTTAACTTGGGAACATCCTGACTAGTCCTGAATAATACTTCTGATTTGGTTTACTTAGAAAACCTATTTTACGCTAATTATTAAAATGGCATTGAAAATACTCGAGTTCGTTCAATTGTCAAACAAACAGCATCATATGAGTGCTATTTTAGTTGAACTTTGTTTGTGGTGGTGGATATTTAACCCCTGTTTTCATCTTTCGAACTTATTTACCACAATTGCAATGACTAAGAGGTATAAAGCATTGCAGAGCATCATATTCGTTTCATAGCCAGTAGATATGGTTAATCATCTGTTGCTAAAAATACGTTTTGTGTTTTGAATTTAGTACCTATTTACATTTTGAAATTAATGCGAAACGCAAGATACCTACCTACTTATCATAAGATAACTCAGAGTTTTTAAGTATTTATATCAAATGAAGAACCACTTTCACTGAATGGAAGAACTAAATCGGATTTTCAACCTAATGACGTTTGTTAAAAGGAACTTATTTTTATTTCCGCTTACAGCTTTCTTTGGCCAGCTGTGTACATCCTAATCGCACAGCGCAGTCCCGCGGTGTCTGGCGATTCGTGAAGATGTGTGTCATTTAGTGTATTAAACATAACTAACTCTGAAATTGTTCAAGCTACTTTGAGAGTGGTCGTAAACTTACAATATGTAATAAAATAAATAACCCATAGGGCGATCTTTTCATACAGCAGGTTATCATTATCATGACATACTAAAGCAGATCAGGATAGCTTTAGAGAAAGCAACAGAGCTGTATAACTGCTATAACTCTTCCCTTTCTCTCAACCAAAACTGAACTGCGGGTGGTAGGACCTTGTGCAGGGTCCGTCCGGATCGCTACCACCATCTTATTCATCATCCGACCACCAAACAGCAGTGCTCACATTGTTGTGTTCCGGTTTCCGGATAAGACAGCCGGTATAATGACAAGCATAGAGGCATTCCATCTTAGTCCTCAGGGTTGGCAACGCATTTGCAGCCTTAGTCTTGCAGTCTTGAGAATGCGAATGTCTATGGGTCACAGTTTCCAATTACCATCAGGTGGCCTGTGTGCTCGTTTGCCTTCCCTATGCCATAAAAAAAAAACTTCTTTAGTATGTTATGGTAACCCCCCGATTTGTCAAAATGGAGTAGTAAATATATTCAAGGACAGCAGTAAAAAACTGCTAAACTTACTTCGTGCGTCCGCCGAAGACATAGTAACGACAGTATTGTTTTACAGCTGTCAACATCGTCAATATTTAGAAACCTACCTACCTATGTAACTTTGTAAAACGTCTTATAAGACTATTATTTATTACTTTTTATCACATGCAGACCCCAACCGAGCACGCTATAGCAAGCTGATGGTAAGTGCGCACTCAAGCTGACAAATCTTCAGAATGCGTGCGTTGGCAACCCTGAAGACTAAGAGGAAATGTCTCCGTGATGCCCTTTGGGTCCAGGAATGACGACGCTGCTGGCCTAGTTAATAGCGACCCTGCCTACAAAGCAAGCGGTTCCGAGTTCGATCCCCTGTAAGAAGAAATATTTGTAGCACAAGTTTAGAGCTTAGTTTGGAACTAGGCAGGAACAACACCCTGATACATCACCATACGATACAGAAACGGGTCACAGTTCATACTAATTCGTACAAACAGTGACCAGAGGGGCTATTGCCTAACGCACTCGCATTCGCGATCGTTTTCATTTTGAAAATCGAAGCCTTGTCTGCATACAAAATTAAAACAATTGTTCCGCTTTGAAGTAGATCGCGATTGCGAGTGCGATAGGACATGCCCCTCTGTTTTCATTGCCCAGTGTTTCAGAAAAACGCGAAGTGCTGAGTTGCTATTCTTGACTGCGATTGCGAGATAAAGATAGATCGTCGTTACTTCTTATGTAATGAACTTCTTTTTTTTTGGCGAATCGAGGCCCTAGCCAAGATCCCAACACGCTAACGTTTTTCTTTTCTATCACCCAAAATGTATGATGACATTTTCGTGCGTATCCGATAAACCACGTGGTCTCTCCGTCCACTAGGATCCATTAATGGGGTCAAGTGGGCTTTAATGATCACTTTTAAATCGATTTGGAGCCGTTTACACCTTTGAATACCGAGTTCGAATTCGCGGTCACCATGTACCAATGAGATTTTCCAGCCCCTACATAAACCCAATATGTATATAGTACCCAATCCTCTTAAGATGAATTAGAAACATCGTGAGGAAACCTGCGCATTCGAACAGCTGAGTGTGTAAGAGGGTAATTTAAAAAAAAAACACCGAAAAGAGGGCCAAGTGTATCCCAAAGGGCCCATCAGTAAGATAATGGTCTGCCGTGTTGCCCTCATGGGTCTCATGGATATAACACAAAGTTCCGGGGTTGGGGTTATTGAGGAGAACAATGACGGCGGTTGTAACGCCCGAATATTCCCCCTCCGACCTTGTACGCAGTAGGGAATAGTAGCTAGGTTTCTATTTACCCAATAAATTGAACAGTTCCCAGCGGTCTGTAAACGCTTTCAGCAAATTGCCCGTCCACAATGGGCTAGATGTCCGGGAATATTTTTAATTGCCGCATTCGCAAATAACTTGGCTATTGGGAATTTGTGACGAACTAGGAATCGTGGTAAAACCAATTCAATACCTATTTATTAATTGGTAAAAATCGTGCTTATAGAGATTTTGTCTAAAGTAGGTATACAATTTAAATTCTAACTCTTTTGATTTTAAGACAAAATTATAATGAATATTAGCTCTGTTTGCTACTCCCTCTTTGGACCAGTGGACGGGATGACGTTAAAAAAGTTTCCGACAAAAAAATCACTTTTGGGCAAGCTTTTGCTGCTAAATTTTTATCAGCTTATCAAGACCAAAATATTGAGGAATAGCGGAGATCCTGTCGCCACCTTCCGACTCCATCATCAAATGAGCTTGCATACCATAATATTAAATTGTCGTCGGGTTTACATAGTGCTCCAAATTTCAGTAGGTAGGTACATTCCGTTAACGGGAAGTGGATCAAATTTACAAGATTTGACCCGTATGTAAAGCTTTTATTGTATGTATGTATGTACATACATACAATAAAAGCTTTTAAGAACAGTTTGATTTTGAGACAAACCTCTAAACTTAAGCATAATACTTATATTTAGAACATCTTTTAAAAACGTTCCTGTTGTGAATTGTTACCTGCTTTAAAGCTTCCGATACTGAAGTTTTTTATGTATAGTAAACAGGTAAACAGCAAGGCAAGATAAAAAAGATAAAATCATGTATTCACTAAGTAGGCAGCACGGGCACTTTTACACGTCAAGAATTTACCAGCGCTTCCCAAGAGGAGACCCCTGGTGAGAAGAAACGCCGCAAGAAACTCAGCAGTCAGTCATTTTTTAAACTTATTTCATATTACAATGGTACTAGCACAGGTACTAGTTAGTTTTAGCATTATATAAAGATTTAAATATTAAATTAAATATAATATCAAATAACATGCGTAGTTCAGCAAGAAAACATGCCAAAAATCTTGGGAGACGTGTAGGTATATAAGACGGTGCAAGACGACCAAATTGAAGTTAAATGTAAAACCCTTTAAAACTGCCTAACTTTCCAAAAGCGTGTTTGGAATGGCACCTAGAGTTTTTAGCAGTGTGCCCAAATGCATAACCTATCAAGTAAAGACGACGTGACACGTGACTCAATTTAAACAGATCAATTTTCGTTTTATGTGAGTGTTCTGCAACACCCGTAGGTAGGTGTCCATCCACTCTTAAAATAACTCTTTTTATTAATGAAAACCGCATCAAAATTCGTTGCGTTGTTTTGAAGTTCTTAAGCATAACTAGTACATACAGAGGGACAGACGGCTTTGTTTTATGCTATGCAAAGAAATTAGAATAATACTTAATTATGCTAAAGAAGAATAATACAATAGTAACGAATGATAAGGAGTTTAGGTAAGAAATTTGATTACCTGCACAAGTCATATTATATTTTTGAACCTGTGTTTCCAAAGACATCTCTCAAAATTGAAACATAAACACCTCTAGAGGTACCTCCTTTCCCCTCCCTTACCCCCTGGGAATCCCACACCGGCACCAGAATATCAATACACTATCACCAAAAACCTTATAAATAATGCAAACTTTGACGCCTATTCACTAAATGCTAATTACGCACACATACACAGACACACACTTTTACGAACATATATAGATGTACTAACCAATTCTATGTAGGAGATGTGCTTTGTGGCAGTTTTAACCAGAAATCTAGTCATTTAACCTTAGTACTTAGTAATCTTTCAATTCCTTATCTTAATGTAGGTAAGTAGGTATGATTTCTGCGACATAATCGCTTCCTTTATAAATCGTATCCTAGATCCTGCTATTATTAGAAATGTACAAGAGTGTTACGATGTTATAATACCCCTACATAGATCTGATGTTTGAACGATTATCTTTCAATCTCTCATTAATTAACAGCTGAAGGGGTTTGGATGTTTTTTTTACAGGTAGGTAATCTATTTATACTGAAAAAACAGGTAGAACATAGGTAGCTATAGGCTGTACCTATAGGTAGTACCTATTCATATTTTATAGAAAGAAGACGAGTTCAACGCACATAAATTACTTACCTGTAAAACAACCAACACAAGTAGTATAAGATGCTATTTTTTTTTTAAAATCAATTATAAAAGTACCTATAAATATTGGAGATTTATATGGCTACTACTCCTTAAAAAATCACAACTGCACACATAGAAACTCGCCTCTATTCGCTACGCATATCTAATCCGTAAATATGCGCACGACCATCGCCGCTGTGTGCGTCTAACGTTAGACCACTCGCGCGCAGTCAAACACGCACCTCTGATTGGCTAACGGAGTTAGACGAAATTTGGGTGTTTTGGGAGTGGTTTAGATTTGAATAAGTTATGTAACGTAAGTGCGTACGCCGTGTATGCTTAATGCTTATGTTATGGAAATGTACGTTTGAGGAAGTAGGGTTTGGAGCGTCGTGGTAAATAAGTATTTTTAACCATAACTATCTTAAAGTGACCTGTTTTAAATAAATATATCTGAGAGTTTCTGAGCAGACTGAGCAGTCCAACAAATAAACGTGCTCTACGCGTGCCTACGGAGTTGCGTGCGAGGATTTATTATGTGAATAGTACCTAGAGGTAAATACATTAATAGATACTTTAATACGTAAAAGTTACGGTGGGGTAGCTAAACCATGCTTTGTCCTTATCTGTCAAATTCAAATCTCACAATGACAGATAAGGACAAAGCATGGTTTAACTACACCACCGTAACTTTTACGTACTACAGTATCTGTTAATTACATATTAGTAAGGGGGTAAGTCAACTAATAGGTTTACATTAGGCAAGTAAACATCTTTAAATCGTATAAAAGAGACGATTTCTTTATTTAACAAAATGCAGCAGTTATTTTCCTAACCTGTGGATAATCTATCATTTTAGCTTATTAGACGAAGTGGGTGGCAGACAGCGACATTCCAGCCAAATTGGCCGTCTGTCTGTCTGTCCTATTTTTAGTAGAATTGATAAATTGCGCTACTGTCGAGGTTTGTAGTGTAAGGCCGAAAAGGATGCCAGTTGGTCAAGTAGAGTGAGGATTTATTAATCATGGAAATGGTAAAATGGGAAACTATTCCGTAGTCAAACTAGGAAACCTTATAGTGTCGCCATGTCCGTCCGTTCGTCTGTCCGTCCGCAGCCTAGCCCAGAGACTCTTAGGTCCGTATTAATAAACTGATCTCAACTTTATTGCTCATCTCGAGATGCGTCAAAAATGACAGTGTTCTGTGGTTTGGCGTTTATTTTGACGTATCTTGTGACGAGCCTCACAGTCAAGATGAGTTTATTAATACGGCCCTTAGTATCTACAAGAAACCTGTAATTTGGCATGAATATACGTCACGCCAACCAAGTGGTAAAATCAAATCTTGTTTTTTTTTTGTAGTGTACCTCTCCTACACGTAACGTGGGGGTGTATTTTTGTTTACTCGTCTACCCCATCTATCTTTCAAAAATATTGCAGGTTTGTGCAAACAATGAAATATTAAGCTCTTTAAAGCGCTAATTTTTGTTAGAAAAAATGCCTTTTGTGGCAAATGAATATTAGGCAAGTGATACAATTATGGCAAATGAAATTTGAGCAAATGAAGTATTAAAATGACTCGCGATCTGGCTAATTGTCAGTTAAAATATTTTTGATTATTATTTAATTTTTAATAAGTTTGTAAGTTCGTTTGTTTGTTAGATTAGTGTAGTTTAAAGTAAGTTTGTAAGTTGTTTCGTTTGTTTTTGTAAAATGTTAAAGTAGTTTTACCAATAAATTAACATTTATTTAGCGCGAAAATAAATATTGAATACTATGAGTGTTTTCTACGCCCGCTTTGGACTAGAGATCGAAATGTCATTTTGTTTATAACCGTCACCTAGCTGTGACGTAGAAAACACCGTGTGGCGTTTGAGCTCTTTAGTCATTAGCAAAAGTTCCTGTTGTCAATCCTGACTCATACAATAAATCACGCCTGTTTCCCAGAGGGTATAGGCAGAGACCACTTCTTTCCACCTGCTACGATCCTAACAAATTTTCTCTTTCACTTCTTCCCCATTCATACATCGAGTCATGCATGCACGTCGGTTTCGGTTAATTAAGATTCGGCTATTTCCTAGTACTTCTCCGATTCGACTAGGAAAAGTACCTACGCCTAGACCAATTCTTTAGTCAATCTTCTTTCACCCATCCTTTCCAAATGACTGAACCATCGTAGCATGCTCTTTTCAATCTTAGTCACTAAGTTCAACTTCTTTTAGTCCACGTTTCTCTCTGACCTTTTCATGCCTTACTCTATCAATCGGTTTCACACCACACATACTACGCAAGGAGCGCATCTCAACTTCATTTATACGACTGTCATGCTTGTCCTGCCACACCCAACATTCACTATACGTCAGAGTCCCGACTCAACATTACTAAAACAACACTAGATAGATACGGTCGGTCTTATAAGTAGCTGCACATATTAGTGCCTCGTCACTTTAACGTTACGTTTGAACTGGTGCACTAATCTGTCAAAGGCGTTAAAGCGACAAGGTACCAAAGTGTGCATGTACATTCGTTTTCGATGGAATTCAATTATTGACTCCTAAGGGCTTCCTTACTCAAATCAGGTGCGTTTTGTTGACGTAATTACGGTTTAAATTGTAATGAACGTGCCCGCGCGCATTAGCGCTCGTACGGCTTCGGTCGCGCTAAGTCAATTTATTTCGAGCTTCCGAACTGCAGTAGCTTCACTATTTACTTAGTTATTTAATTTGCTTTTGTACACCAAGAAAATATTAAAATTTAAAAAAACTGATCAAGTTGATACCGGGCTCTGGGACCAGGCTTTTATGACGTAGAGAAGGCAAACGAGCACACAGGCCCACCTTAGGATAAGTGGGAACTGAGACCCATACTGCCCTCTTCAGGATTTTGTTGTATTGTATTGAAATATTAGAAAACTATTAAGTCCTGCCCACTGCTTGATGTCATTATGTTTTAGAAACCACACCACACGGGACATTATGTACAGCTCTTTTATTTAAGTAAACAAGAACTGTTCCTAATAGCCATTTCTGTTTAGTCAATTTACCAACCGCAATAAAAAATCTACTGGTTTTTTTTTTAATTTATTGATATACAAAAGAAAATACATAGTAGGTACAATACCCACCCAAAGCAAAACTTAAAAGAGTTTTGTGTGCCGATGGGGAGTTCTTAACAAAGTTCTTAATTTTTAGATAAATTCAAAAGTATTTTTTTTGAGTAGGAAGGTAGACATACAACTTAATTACAGAATATAGGATACATTTTTACATTTCAAAAAGTGGCTTTTCAAGATATTTCAACCTTTTACTTTTTGTTTTTAGCTGTCATATTTGGGTAAACAAAATTGGCTTTGGGATGTTGACTTTCTTAATCTGATACACAAGTTTCTTAACTTTGAGTTTTGTAACATTGTGATATTCTTCAATGAAACTAGTTTCATCTTTTTTGTACAGGTATCTTTTTTTGTAAATAGTAAAACTATATTGTCTTTAAAGTGTTATGGTATTGTTTTCAACCGCCATTACTGTCAATTTAATAAGAGCTATCATAACGTCGACACGTTCACATGTCAAAAGCAATAAGGTAGAATCTCGGCCCATCTCGGTAATTTTTATAGTAAACAACATTTTATACCATAGGCATAACATCTTGCTCCGCGTTTATCATCACAAGATGCACAGAAACAGAACGTACTTTTAAATTATTTACATTAGGTACTTTGCCTTATTTTCACCAATAATATTATCTGTGGCCGTAGGCAAGATGCATTACTAGATAGTTATCGTTATCGAAAATGATTGACGTAAGCTGCCAGAGGGTCGTGTCAGTTTTCGAAAATCGTGTACGATAGCGTGAACATCTTCTCGAGAGTCTGTGGACCTTTTTAAAGCTAGAGTGAATAAGCATCTGGGTGAGCTCGCTTCATCTTCGACAGAATCTTCGCTAGCTAAGGGCAAGAATGTAAAGAGCAAAGCCATTACCAATAAAAAAGAAACATTAGGTTCTCGTACCTGTATAGCTTTGTGATTAAACTGTGGCAAGAATCGAACGCCAACTAACCGCCAACGTAACCGACCAGCCATACGCCTTGTTTAGTTGTATTTTGTGCCTCGACAAATCTTATTAGCCGTCGAACCTCCACTGTTATGCAACTGCACCTGCTACTGCATTTATATACTCATATTTGCTACGTTATGCGTCACGTTAACTGCTTATGTGCATCGAATAAAGTCACAAATAACTATTTAAAAATGTTAATCGATACCTAAGGCCCAGTACAGATGGACAGCATTTAAACTGCAACCGAGCTGCAAAATGGCAGTTTGAAAGCAGTTCGAGTGCAGTTGACCTACGTAAGTTTTCATGCAGTTTCGTCGACTTCATCAGAACTGCACTCGAACTGCCAGTTTGCAGTCCATCTATACCGGCCCTAATTGAGAATATAAATTCGTTTCGACTCGAAGTTTTAGACGGTTGGTTTCTTGGTCTACCTATAACTAGGTGCTTATGAAGAACAACAAAGTTGAGAACAAACCAAATACCTAAACAGGTTGAGTAAATCTATATAAATACCCTCGGAATCCGTTAAAACATTTGTCCTAACGCATCTTTTGTCCGAATTAATGTTTGTCATAATAATATACTGGTTCTCAACTGAATCAGAAAACTTTTAAAATTTTCGAAAAATACCTGCAATTAGGTTAGGTTAGGGTTGTTATATAACTATAACAATACTAAAAAAAAAACAAAATTCAGGCGGCTTTAGGATACACGAAAATTCAGACAACCGATGCATTACGCCAAATTACAATAGGGATTCTAATATAGCCCCGGGCTAAGGCGTAAGGTAACTCCTCTCTCGAAACAACACCTCGCTTTTGAAGAGAGGAAAAACCGCATTTTAAGATTTAAAAATAATAGCATAGGTATTACAATGATCCATTTGGATTGCTACCCTGTAGGTATATGAATTTTGAAAGCATAATAACTTGTATTTCATTGAAATAAGGTTATTATTCAGATCCCTGTAATGTTCTGGTATTATGAAAATCTAATGTTCTAACCCAGCACGGACGATACAGATATGATACTTTCCCGATACTTATTTATATTGTATCATCGACCGGTCATCAATATAGCAGGTGCTGGATGAGACAGTGTGCAAAATTAAGATCCAGGGGTTCAATTTAAATCGGAGTATGACATTACTACTTATATCTTCACTTCTTCCTCCTGATTAAGTCTCGAAAGACGAGAGGAAGGGATACAGAGACGACTGTTTTACGGCAATGGAGAAGACGCACGAGCACTTAAAGCTATCTGATGGTAAGTTTTTTATTATTGTTATTAGAGTGGGAGGTAAGCGAGCATGTAGGTTACCTGATGGGAAGTAATCACCACCGCCCCAGACTTGTCGGTGCGCTGCGTTGCCGGCCAATTAGGGAGATAAAAATAAATAAATAAATATCAGGGGACAATGCCACACCAATTGACCTAGTCCCAAACTAAGCTCTAGGCTTGTACTATGGGTACTAGACAACGATATAAATACTTATATAGAGAAATATATACTTAAATACATAGAAAACATCCATGACTCAGGAACAAATATTTGCGCTCATCACACAAACATCTGCCCTTACCGGGATTTGAACCCAGGACCGCTAGCTTCGTAGGCAGGGTCACTACCAACTAGGCCAGCGCGTCGTCATGTAAGCTCTTTTCTTCTTTTAACTACACAAACAAAATCTAAATAATAAAATTTAACCATTAATTTTGTCGTTCGCTCTATCTTAAGGTGAGAATGTACAGCGGATATATGGGAGTCTGCAGTCCGTAGTTTAGAGAATAAAACTCTTGGACCGTTTTTTCGATGAATTGAAGTGAATCTTATAATTGACGTAGTCCTAAACTAAGCCCCAGGCTCATAGCTACTATAGGTACTTAGAAATAAATGAGTACCCCCCTATCATTTTAAACACCTTTCAACGAACGTATCATTACATTTCGCAGAATTTTCATTTCATCGCAAAGCATTTCTCACCACACGTAATTTTTTTTTGCTAGTCATGTCTAACCTAACTACGTAATTAATGTTGGAGATATCCTAAAAACGTTATTGTTTTAGCAGAAACTACTTAGTGTTCGATGACATTATTCGATGAAGTCAAATTCTGTAAAACGATGGGTGTCTGAAATAAATGTTTATTTAAAGGGTCATAAAAAACATTCTAGACTCAGAGGCCCTTGAAAATCAAAGTTGAAAGTTACGTTGGAACCATCCCATTCTTTCGATTTTGTCTGACGAGTAACAGGGATGGAACTAATGTAACTTCGAACTTCGATTTTCAAAGTAGTTAGGGCATTAAGTACAGTCGCCATCAGATATATCGCAACGAACGAGGTGCTCATAAATATCTAAACACGTCTCTATGTCAAGGTGTTAGAGTACATGTTCAGATATTTTTGAGCACCCTGAAGAATATAGATATTTTTGATGGCGTCTGTACATGAAACAATTAATACTCGCTTGCTCTCATACTTAGTCACTGTCGCATCCAGCGTTTCGCGGTCTGCGCACACGCCGGCCCTGCCACAGTTTCGCGACTATTCGCGACTATTTTGCCGGACATTATCGGCCGCTGTCGGAAGCCGTCGGCAACTTCGTGCGTTTCCGTGCGTGGACAATAATCACCTGATATTTTTATATTAGAAAAGTTATTGCAGCTGGCTTATGTGTTGACCAGATTAATTCATTCAGGAGGTTTAATCTTTAATTAAATGAGTATTATGCGGTATTTGCATATAGACGACACAGCCTAGTTGGTAGTGAAGTGAGTGTAGTGAGCCTGCCTTTGAAACTAGTGGTCCTGGGTTCGATGCCCCATATGAGCAAATATTTGTGTGACCAGCACGAGTTGGTACTAACGTCATTATGGTACCTAGTTGTATGTCAGTCATGATTAGGTTGTACCACGGTTGTATTTATCTTTTTTTTTCAAATGGGATCGAAATAGGGTACAGTCAAAGAATTAAATTTTGTACTCACCTTAGGTCCAAAGTCAATCTGACATTGTACAACAATAAAGTTGAGTTTACTATAAATTACAAATGAATTGGCATGTCTAATGACATTGAAGCATTTTTTTTTAAATGGGTCCCAAAATAATATATTTAAAAATAGAGCTAGCGCCTAATTTATGTAGTAAGTACCTATCACATGAAATGGCTTCATTAGCACATTCCCAAAAAGTTTTTTTTTGAAAAACCAAAACTATTGTTTAAATATGCTTTAGCCGAAATTTCAATCAGAAAATATTTAAATAATGTTAGAAACAAACAATCAAAGTCAGAAAACAAATACTTCATTTAAAGAAAAGGGCAGTAAAGACTGCGAGTGAGTATACCAAATTGTAAATTGAATTTTGGTCCGGAACTTTTAAAACGGACATCAAATGTTAACGCTGGTCGTCCACCGCTCTGTCTCCGTAGAACCGTTACTATTAGTTCTCGAAACGCTTCAAAAACTAACAAATTATTTAATTGTAAGGTGAACGCATCGACTGAAGTCGAATATTCATTAAGTTCGGCCACTATTAGATTACAGTTCATAACATAAAGCCTTTATCATAGTTCACCGACGAGGACGACAGAATACAAACAGTTCAGTAGTTAAACAAAAAAACACGGGAAATATCATTGGCCTAGTCTCAAAACTAACGTTAAACCGAGATAAATACTCATTCTTTACAAAGAAAACATCCAAAAGTCAGACACGAATACGCTCATCACGCAAATGCCTTGCCTTTACCGGAAATCGAACCCAAATGCTAGGTAGGAAGGGGAATATGAGCTAGACTGACCACGTTGTTCATAGAGGGAGCCAGCGGTAACCCTAACCTAACTGATAAAATCCCAACTGAACAGTCAGATTGAAGGAAAAAGCATTTCTAGTTATGGACTTTGATTGTTTGTAAATGTTAAAATGCAACGCCGGTGGTAAGTTTCTCATAAGTCACGCATGAAGTACCTATTTTGTTGTTATTCGTAATTGAACAGATCTTACATTTTCAGAAAGTAAAGCTAAATTGACTTTTAAAAAGCTGGGTGCTCTCAAAATTGACCGAGACTGTATTTGGCACCGACCCGTGGCGCAACTTTACAGGGCACAGGTCAGGCCTCATCCATAAGTATGAGGTGGAAACAGTATGCCATAATACTGTTCCCACCTCCGAGCTGGAGCACCCCAGTATTAACTCCCTCCATTTGATCTCATACAGAGTGCAGCGGCTCGAAATTTCCATGATCTCGAGAACTCTGGTACTCTCTAGTTGACTCGACCCACTGGGTTTGCGGAGAGACGTGGCATGCCTTTGCATATTTCACCACATTAATCAAGGGAAGTGTATCGGGGAACTGTTTGGGTTACTGCCTATTAGCTAGATTTCTTGACTAAATCGCAACGGCTTCTCGATGACCTCGGTGGAAGGCAGTACGGTGCGTATTTTGCAGAACTTTATTACTACGCACGATAGTTTGCTGCAGTATTTTCGGACCACTACTACTTGGAGACAATGGAGGCTTATAAAAGACGAGCGTATTATTTTCTCAAAGCCCAACAAAGCATCTGCTATTCCTCTGGTGTAGCAGATGACTTAATAGCTCGTTTGGATCCACTAGCATAAAAAAAATCTTTATTTTTATAGTGACCGTTCTGCTGGCACTCGTTCGGGTAGAGGTTTATTACATTGTTTCCCTTCCAGGTTACAGGTTCACCAAGCGTAACCAGTCTTGAGCCCTCGCCGGTCTCACTTCACCCGATGCCCAACCAGTAGTAGCAGTAGCTAATGCGGCGCGTTACGAGCACTCTCTGTTTACGGGCTCGTAAACTGTGGCTCACCTAAGATGCCGCCATTACTGCGATATCGCGGCTGGGTGCGAGCGCGGGGCGTGATCGATTGGAACCGAAGCATTTTAATATCGTCGATATTACATCAAATATCTACGCAGTTAGTTATTCTTGTAGCTTGAAGCACTTATTACTCTTATTAGTTAGTTGACGAGTAGCCAATGATTGTCCCGTCAAAGCAGCAGTGGTAAACTTGCTTGATATTTTAATTTGGTCGCGTATGTTCCGTGGAGGAATTGATAAGTATTGATAAGTTGTTTCATTCCTGCTGTTAGTCTCTGACTTTGCTCAAAGTTTGTTAAAGACGTGTGTGATTACTGATGAATAACTTAATCGCTTTGTCCTTAACTATGCTCACGCATCGCGCATTTGTACACAAACTGCGGCGTGCGTGCCTCAACTGGGTCCTGAACAATTGTTATGTTGGGTTCTCAACTACAGAGACCGAATACCTCAAGTGACTTTCTTAACTAATCCAACAAATACTTACTAAGAATATTACGGATATAAAATGCTTTCGTTGTTAAGTATTCTCTTAAAGGGGTTGTTGTCGAACGGTTGAATGGTCTTGAAATTATTTTTAATCAGTATCCATTGGGTAAACATCACTGTTGATCTTTACTGTCTGAGTGACCCATGTTCAATGCAAAACGGAAGTCTTTGTACAAAATACATTAATAACAGTGAAAAACCCTCATTCATTACCAAATTATATATTATCAATTCTACATACATTATTATCACCACATCATCAACAATGTCCAAGTATTAAACTGCAAGTTTTATTTAATTTACTTCAGTCAAGAGAAGCAATCTTAACAAACCTTTATTCACAGTTTTATTATTTGCTGGCTTGTCTCACTTTAGTCTGTACGTTAAAACTAATCATTGGTTATAAGGATATGGACACACTATGTATAAATATGGCACAGTGCATCCTTAACCTGATGGTACATTGCGTGCTTAATTATTTTTGGCAAGGAAAAAAGTTACATATTTTTAACAAATGCTATCAAATTGTGTTACTTAATTAAGGCCTCTACTAACTGCCCTTAAAATAACACCTATGTTCGTATGAAATATATTAAGTTTTATATATTATGTTGGTCGTTGGTTAGGGAAAAGTCCTCGAAGAAAATACGATAACCGGGTTCAGCGCGGACTGCCAGTTTTCCGGTAAAACTGTAAACATAAAACAGTCATCAGTCGGAATCACTTAGCTAATCACACCGTATTGCCGCCATAAACATAATCTCTCGTCCCGGTGCGTTACTCAGGTATTAGCAGATTTAGCAGGCTCCGGATTACTGCTCCAGCAATTAAGACGAAGTTGCTTTTACAGGTCTTTAGTAATATATTGTAGGCGAGTTTACTTTGGGCTTTGTGTAGTGTAATTTGGAATGGTAAAAATTATGGTGCAGGGGATTTATAACACTTTGTTTTGCTTCTATGGCATGTGAAAGAGCTGCTTATTTATTTATTTATACACTTATAACCTTATAACCTTAACAACATCATTTCATGTCCATGGCCTGAGGAAATATGAAATAATAGATAATAGAATGAAAATTAAACAGAGCATCTTTCGTAACGGTCTGGAAGGTTATTGAAATAAATAAGCTACTTTATTGAGTATTACCTGTGGTATTGCGTAACTAACCTAACCTAACCTAACCCAACCAAAAACTGTTGGTATGTGTAATAGGCATCTATAATACCTACATTATATTTAAGACTAACAGAGCCTTTTCTATAGACGCAGTAGTTGTTCTAGAACACCCTGAGTATTGATTCTACATGTACGAGTAGGTAGCGTGTCTGACAGAGTTGCCGCTAGGTTTATTACATTAATTTAAGCCTACTTCACTGTCAAAATTACAATATTTAAGTCGGGCCCTTTCTAGCAGCTGCAGGGAACGGGTCTAAGTCTATGTTAGCTAAGGCTGGCTATAAACGTGCACCTGTCCCAGCCGGCGCAGATGTGCGCCAAATATGGCCTGCCTTAGCCCAACGGGTAGGTTTAGTTTTAAAAATTACGAGTCAGTGACCTGTCTCATATTGAATCTTCCAAACTTTAATACAATTTACAATCTGTACAATTTGAATATTGAAAAATTTCCGACGAGCGCAACAGCTGATAACTTTTGATTGGCCCAACCGTTTTTTTTCAAATGATGCTGTAAAACCGTTTCTTATTGGAGTTGTATAAAAATAAAGTCCAAATAAAGTTAAAATTGTAACTGTTAAATTTTGACTCAAAGTAACCTAAACTTTTCTAGGTTTGGACATTGGGCCTTAGGCGATGTCATGGAAATCGATGACCGACAAACAAACACACACCAGCAGAGCTTTGAAGTCCATAACATCCCTCTTTTTGGCATTTAAAAATATATGTGGAGAGCATCATGTCGAACCACCTAAATCTTTCTGGCTGTGTTTATTGGGCTGATCAGTTAAATGTTACAACAGGGTGCTCACTCAGAGGGTTGATGTAGGGTCAGCATATGCAATATAAGTGAGGGCCGGTCGTTACATCATCAAACAGTGTTAACCTGTAAACTGTTTAAGTAATACTCCACGCGATTGGGAATTTGAAATAAAGGTAAAAAAAATGCATTTCATTTTTGAGGATTAATTTAGAGAAACGTCATCTGTCATGCATGTCTATACTCGTACTATAAGGCTATTCTATTATTTCGGTAACGTTCACAGAATGGACACCTGAACCCCTAAAGATGCCCCAAATTGTCTTTGAAAGTATAAAAGCGAGGAAACATAAATTGAAGCAACTTGTCTAAACTTTTACAGTATAGGTAATGCAGTAACAGGTTATATTGTTACGTGAAGTAGAAAAGTTCGTAAGTTTCACACCAGTTCAGGGAAAAGGTGTCTTACTTGGTGTCCCTATCGCTGCGTAATCCTTATAGGCAGACGTATCAAGTCAAAATCTTCGTCAACCTGGGCCTCTGTTCTACTCGCAAAACTATATTGCTTTTGATATGTTATCGTATTATACAAATAGCTCTTATTTATCTACTTAACAGTAATGGCAGCCGGGTTAAAAACAATACCAAACCATGACAAAGGCATTACGGTTTCACCGAGCAGAATAAAGACCCAAAAGCGTCCTAGCGTCATAAAATCTGGGGTAATAGGGATAAAGGATATAATTCTGCTGAAGATCAAGTGAAATAGGGTTTAAGTCGAGTCGACTTGTACCCTATTTCATAGGACCCCAGAAATTACAACAAGGTCCACATGCCTTGACAAGTTGCATTCTGCGATAGCTAACGATTTTCGAAACTGTCAAGATTTATAGAATTGATGCGATCGTCAGGTCAACATCACACCTATACGTTTTTTTGATTTCGAGGAACGTTAACGTTCGCATCAAAGTTTGGTAAAGTTTGAGAATAATGCTTCTGGTATACGAAAACTAACCGCAACGCTCCTCTGTCGACCGTGGTGCATCGTTCAAACGTACCACAAAAACCGTCGAATTTATAATGTTAGTAAGGATCACGATAATTTACGAGAATTTATTGAATAGCAAGTCACAGCTCCATGAGAGGCACACGGTCCCTAAACCCTCTATTAATTAGCCGCCCCTCGGCGCCCACGCCTGATCATAGGCCGTTCATTGCTCATTGCTCATTCGGCGTGCTCACGGCTCCGCTCAATGCTCAAATGCTCAAATGCTCATCCGCCAAATTGAGCGTGCGAGCCGCCTGTGAAAAACGCATGAGTTTAGAACGATGCAGGTTGCGTTTTGATGTAACTGTGGATTTATACTCAGTTGCACAAGAGGTTTTTAACAGTAGGTAGGTACTGTTCCATTAGGATGCCTTATGTTATTTATTCGCAAAGGTAGAAGGAAGCATGTGACTTAAGGAGACATTAAATTTAAGGAACGTTCGCGCAACTGGGCATTATAGGGAAAGGTCGAAGGCACACGAGCACACATGACATTTGAATGTTTAAGACTACAATCTCGAGACTGCAATCCTAAGACTCCAAATTAATCGCCAACTCTGAGGCCTAAGATGGAATGACCCTAATGCTAATAATTTTAATTGTCTTATCCCCACACCGGAACACAACAATGCGAACACTGCTGCTTGACGGTAGGTTAAAGGACAAGATGGTGGTGGTCCTGACGGACCCTGCTCAAGCTCTTACCAGCACTTAACACATCTGTCATCGTAGTACCTACAATTTATAACGTATTCCTAACACGTTCCCTGTCCGGGTGCCCCCAATATGGGGTCATGAACCTTTTTTTCAGGAGTCCGTGCTCCCAGTATTTATTCACAACTTCGAATGACCTCACAATTGGGTCACGACGTTAGGTATCACAAATCCGTGTCTCCACATTACGATCACGTTGAGTGATATATCCATCGATGTATAATAAACAATATCTACATCCTGTGTAGCCAACTGTCAAGCGTACCAATTTTTCTTCTGTGCACAAATTTTACGTTGATAGGTCCGTGGCCCCAAATTGGAAAAACACTTGGACGTGTGACACTGTCAGATCATTTTATACGGGGCAGGGAGCGTGTTAAGTGTAATAATAATAATGTATGACTGACAGGTGTCAGAATGACTTCCTATCCCACCATATATATGAATCCAGTTATGACATGGGTGCCTTCAAGAAAAGAGCTTACATCTCCCTTATTGGCCGGCAACGCAGCGACAACTCTTCTTGAGCTGTTGGTGTTCCCATCAGGTAACCTACATGCTCGATTGCCTCCCACTGATATTAAAAAAAAAAAACTTCCTTTCACTATACGATCACTACTGTAAGCAGGCCTAGCCAAAATTAATAAAGGGTTTAGGGACCATGCAGCGTGTGCCTCTATGGACTCTGACTCGGACTGGATGGCTGTGACTTGCTATTTAATAAATTCTTGTTAAGATTCGGTTTTCTATCGACCACCCTAGCCAAGATGCATGACTCTAACTAGAGTTTCTATTCGTTTCATTTTTAAACCAATCGCGTCACTGGTAGATGACGTGACGCTAGTGTCACGTCATCTACTACTTCTACCAGTGACGCGATTGGTTTAAATTAATTCGTTGATTTTCCAAAATCACTAATTTAGCTTTATGCACACAGATATAAATACACATATATCTGTGGTTATGTATCTGGACTGGGCTGTATTATGGTCGCCTTTATCGCGGTGTATAAAGCACCCGTCACTCTCGCACGTACATGCTGGTCAGTAAGTGACAGAGGTTTTATCTACGCATCGAGAAACCATCATAGGTCCGCAGATACGCACGCATATGCATACCTAATGTAATAAAATAACATTTGTGCATTTCTAGCTATTAAACTTGTCATAATAATTCGATACAGCGGACCAATCTCACATTTCCAATGGTAGAGAATATAAATAGGTAGTATGGTAAAGTATATTATGCCTCTAACTTAGAGATAAAATGTAAGTAGGAGGTCGAAACTGTGTTTTTTTATTTCTTCATCTCTATTTTAACACCCTATAAAAGTCAAAATTCTAAATGTTTATTCAGTAAATTGGCAAAATAAAATCAGTAAAAAAGGTTCGATCTATCTATCTATGTTTCTGGGTACATCTGAGTATTGGGGTACCTATCTGTGTATCTGTGTGTTTTTCTGCGACATCGTAGCTCTCAAACCGATGGACATCGGCGGTTTTTTTTAATCTAGTTTAATCGGAATAGTTATTTGCCTAAGTTTCTTGATAATCAGTTAGGCCGTTTAAAATCCATCCGTTCTAGATTACCCTAGATTACCTAGCTGTAACATTTTTACAAACCATTATTTTGATTTTTCGTACTAAAACTTTCTAAGAAAAGCCGGATAAAATAACGGCTTAACAAAAATAAAATCCGAGTTGTTAGTACCAAAATCATCCACCTCCAAGCAAAACCGCGTAACTCCGAATTCAGCAAAACCCAGAGCAACGGCAGACCATGACCTTTCCGAATCGTGTAGCGAAAAAACGATGTCAACGAACGCACGCACACATACGTGCGGGAAACGGGACCGACGCTTGCGCAGAAATTATGCTCGTTGCGCGCTTTTGATTGTTTATTTTTTAATTTAAAAAATGACCATGTGTACGATTATTATATTAAACTATATTGAGTTGTTTTAATGGGAAAAATTAAATGTGAGATTTTTTTCGAAAACGAGTCACAGTTCGTACAAATTTACGTACGCTGTGACTGATTTTAATTACGATTAAAGTGAATACAAACGAAACGAACAAAAATCTTAGTGGAACCATAGTTCTTATGATATCTCAGTATACGGCCGACAGTTATTTATTTGCTTGCTAAGTTGGGAATTATTGTTTTTTTTGGTTAAAATGAACATTAGCAACTTATCTTTATCTAATAATATCTTTAAACGGGCAATTCTTGAAATTTAGTATGCAGGGGGTTTCGGGGGCGATAAATCGATCTAGCTAGGTTTTATTTTTAGAAAGCATCGTTTTACCAACAAAAAAACCTGGTTATCCAGGTACTTTCGTTAAAATATTTACTATGACGAGTATACTTCTGAAGAGTCTTTGAAACATGGGTTTTAGTTTGAAACATCATGTAGTTATGATGCTTGTTTTCAAATCTCGATAAGGATCTCTCTCTAATAACAAGAGTACTAGGTACGGCTAATATCTACATTGCCTTAAACTCTCTTTGGTAAAATTAAGTTTTTAAAAATATCGATATTATAAAAGTTTAAGTATTAAGGGCGTTATTCCTTTTCCTCACAAAAATACCCAAGTACCTGTAAACTGATGGGGTAAGAAACTTTGAACATGTGTTCTGTTAAGTTCTGTCTCTATATAAGTACTTACCTTAAAAAAGATCAACATTATACTCATACATATATTACGTATATTTAAACGTCAGTCGACAATAAACCTTCCTCTTTATACGGAAAGCATTGTCCTCTCGGTTTTCGGGCACGCAGTCAAGGCCAACCGGCTCATAAATGAAATAAATGCAAGTGCATTCATTGCATCCACTAAACGTATGATACAAGCAATATTAAACCTTGTATCAATGTATTATGGCTTTCGATGCCAGTGTTGTTTTCATGGTTTTGTAAATACGTCGCTTCCGCGTGGAACGCGGTTATTGTGCCGAAAATGTCACGCTGTTTGTTTGTAAATTTCATTTAAATTTTATTGTTTATTACGAATACGATAACATTTTTAATCGAATTTAAAATTATTGTATAAGCGCTAAATACCTCCAAACTCGGGCCTATAATATTGAAACGGAGAACAATAAAATTATGCCACAATAACATTTTTTATTTATTATTCTTATATAAAGAAAGAACTGTAAATACTGATTGATTGATTCTTAGAGCTTGTGTTGCTTTCCTTTTGTTTTTTTTTGTTTTTTTATAATACCCTTAACTTTCATACGAAATAATTATCCTCCCCTTTCAACCTTTTTATTTACTTATTATTATTTTTTGTTTGGTTTTTTAATGGTATAAACACACAGGCCCCCTCATCATTTTCATTTTCAAGATTGAAATCATACGATGACAATCTCAAAACTGACAATGCGCTGCCAACCCTGAGGACTCAGATGGAAGGTCTCTGTGCTAGTGGTAGTAGTTTATTGATAAACATTTTGTTTTAATCTGAGTGCAGATCATCACAAGATTGTACAATATTGTCAATATTGTTACCTCAGGTCCTTCAAGCTTTGAAATATTGTAAAATGTAAAAAATGCCGTTATCTGATGAATAAAGCAGTTAGAGATCACATTGTGCACACTATTTTCCTGATTTTACATTACGGAGGGCTTTTTTCGTGACAAAATTGGAAATTTAGGCGAAATGCTCCCATTTTGAGGTTATAAAACTGTTTAATAAATAAGACAATTCAGATGGTATGGAGTGGAGCAGGTATACAGTTATTCATATTTTTTTATGGCATGGGGAAGGCAAATGAACACACAGGCCATCTGATGGTAAGTCGGATCTGTGACCCATAGACATTTGCATTCTCAAGACTTACAATCTACAGACTGAAATCCTAAGACCACAAATACGTTGCCGACCCTGAGGACTAAGGTGAAATAGAGGCATATATGCTGGTAATTTCACCAGTCATACCCAACACCGGAACACAGGAATGTGAACACTTCTGCTTGGCGTAAGGTTAAAGAATAAGATGGTGGTAGCGATGCCGACGGACCTTGCACAAGTTCATACTCCGCTCTTTAACCTCATTATCTCACTAAGACGTCCACTGCTGGACAATACCTACTGAGAGGTAAGACGAGATGTATGATTTTCGAAATCTGACAAATTGTATGGAATTGACATATAGGTACACTCGACGCGACCGTCCGGCAGCTTACGTCCATCCTATACATAGGGTAAAGTCCCCAGTGGTCAGCCAGAGAACAGTAGTCGACCTTATATGAGTGCGAAGAGTGGGAAATATATATTTCGTACTCTTCCCACTCATACAAAATATAGGCAGAGGCCGACTATAGGTCTCTGGCTGAACACTGGTGACTTTACCCTACATACATTGGTATATACATTCATTAAATCACGCCTGTTTCCCAGAGGGGTGCAGAGACCACTTCTTTCCACCTGCTACGATCCTGACAAATCGTTTTCGCTTCATTCACATTCATGCATCGAGCCATGCATGAACGTCGGTTTTGGGCACTTAATATTTGGCCCTTTTCCATTATTTCTCCATCGATCCTATAAACAAGTACATTTTCGATAGCAATAATGTTTTAGCAAAGCATCTTGTCTAGGGCCTCTGGATATAAACATCTGATAAGAATCGCTAGATTCTAGTCAACTAAGAACATATACTACTCGTATGCTAAGAATTATAAGATATCCAACGTTTTCACATTAAATTTGTGCTAACATACAACCAAACACCGATCCTACCTGAACCTACAGGATATCCAAGTGTACACAACAACAAAATTAGCATTGTTGTAAAATTCCACAAAACACTGGAAATATATAATATAATAAGTAGTTAATTGCGCATAAAATATAGAAATACAAATTAAAAACCATTTACGTTATTACACCCGATGTAATAATGTGGTAAGTAAGAAAACTAGTAAACTCAACGACGAACAAGAAAATAAAATGGCAGTTGTTTTGCGTCACGTCACCACAAAATGCAGAACGAATTCCCATGCGCGCGCTTGCGATCCCCCGAGTAGTAAAAGCCTATAAGCTAGATAAATAACTTTTCATGTTTTATATCAAAAAAATTAAAATAAAGCAACACAAGCTCTAGCAATCAATCAATGAGTTTATTTCCAGTTGTAATGCTGCTGTAGAAGACTTATACTATTACGTATCGTCTCGTACGTTAATGACTAGAACAACAAAGGGCTCGAAATGACAAAAATAATTTTGGCAAAAAAAAGACGCTGCTACAAATGAAATAGTAAACTGATCCAATCTTAATCCAAACAGCTTTAGCACCTAGTCATCGTCACTTAAAAATGTTGTCACGACGTCAAGGACTATTTTGTCAAGTTTTAACTAAATATCAAGTTTCATCCCAAAAAAGTGCAAATAGCACGCACATGAATTCCTATTTTTAAATTAGAAAAGTTGATGATGGATTAAAATCTGCATTGAGTGATTTAAAAAACATGTTTCCCTGTTAACCCAATTTCATCAGTTACACCATTTTCTTCCTTCCCCTTGGGCCTATTGGCGCGGCTGAATTCGACGCGGCCTTGGCGCCGGTCGTCGACGCAGACGCACGTTTTGTGCGCAAAAATTTACACAAACGCGCCTTAAACACCGGCAATGACAACATTATACCGATTTTATTTCATGCACATACCTATTTTCTGATTCTGCATCTAGAAAGATCACAATCGTTTATATTTTGTCTAGTTTTTTTATACCCCGAGTTGACTGACCGATGGAACCGGCCTGAATTTCAATAAAACTAAAAAAAACTCCAACCAAACTGAGCCCACTGAAGGTCAATGGCCTTAGAAGCGTCATTCTTATATCGGCTGCATTTTGGCCGAAAGAAACACAGTCGCTACACCCGTCCCTGTCCCACTCGCCGCAACCCCATTCAATTTCGTGTGCGTGATGAATACCGATTATCTCATTCCCTCTTTAAATTTGCGCAAGTGTGCGTGACTGTATATGTGTGTGTCACGAAAATTATCTGCTTAACGCTGGTTGAATGCGAATTGGTTTTCGAAAAATTATTCGATGAATTTTTATTAGCCTCAAATTCCAAGTATGGCGCTTACGCACACACGTAGAGGACAATCGTGTTTTTACATCCTGCGTACACGCAGGCGCATTGAACATTATTTTTATGTAACATTCATCTTGTTTTTTGTTCAAATTATGTTGTGGTAGGTCGTGAATATCGCGATTGACATGCTCGTGTGTGTGTGCGGACGTGATTCGTTTTCGGACGGCATTCTAATTTCAAACCAGTGTAAAGAGGATTTATATTGTTACTTTTTTTATTTGGTAGAGTACCTACTTTACAGTTGAATCGTCAAGCTCTTCCACTTTACGAGTTATACTTTTATTTACTGTGTAGTTCAATCATGAAAAAAAAACTTATAGGTACCTTTATAAATAAAAAGCCTAATGTTATACAAGATATTATATAGCGCCATTAGGTACTTGGCATTATCTTTACCAAAATTTCAATAAGCGTATGCTTTTACATAATCAAAGGGATTAGGTACTAGGTATATTTATTCAAAAAAAAAACCTAAAATAATTATTTCATTATTTACTTATTCAAAAAAGCGTAAGCGTTTCAGTAAGACTTTTAGCCAATTAGCTGTATAAATATTATAATTCATTACAATAAAATAAAATACACTATAGCAAATAATTTCAATCTTAATCACTGTATCTTAATTAAAATTATAAATATGTTTTTCATTATATTAAACTACCATATCTCTCGTATCTCATATATTTATAGCAGACCCGTATATATCACGTTCACACAAGGTGCTTGACCGTACAATAAGAAGACAGCATCCCGTCACCTGCCGCGGCAAGAACCTAGTGTTGCGGTCCGGACCGGTCCGCTGATTTAATCATATAGGTTTTTTTTGATGATGACCATTATTTTGATGATGATGACTTGCTTTTTACAGTTTTGTAGTTATGTCAGTTTTGCTTTCAGTTTTTTGAATATAATTGTTCTGGATTTTATATAATTTGCTTAATCTAATGCAATTGTTTAGAAAGTAATTACCTACTTATACAATTTTGTACGCACTGTTTTAAATCAAAGTTAGTGACATTTTAAGCACGATTTTAACACGCATAACGGATGGAGAGAAAAATGGTTTAATTTATAAATGTAATCACTAATCAATCAAACACTCTCAAGACTTTTTGTTACAAGCTTTGACAAGATTTTATAGAAATTTAAATTTTACACTCTTTACATTATTCTGGAATAAGAAAACCTACATTGCCATCTTCATTATCATTTAACATTGACTACATGCTTTGCTAACAGTACGCTATGTGGTTTTCATGTTTTTTCTTTCTAAATAGAAAGTGTAACAACTTCCGTATAAAACACCTGGTTCATATTTATATGTGGGTTCCGCCACATTTCCAATTGAAAAGTTCATGACCCATCGCTGATTAAAACCAATACTGCCTCCCCCTGAGCCGTCGAACATTGTTCTATTAAAAAAATCGTCTATTTACAAAATCCAACAGCTATGCCAACAATCTAGGCAGAAAGGGGCTAAAATGGCAATTTATTTCCCGGTCATTACCCTACGCTACCCTCCTAGATTAGCACGGGAACAAAAATGGCGCTTATTGTTTTTTTTAAAGCCCGTGTGTACAAAGGGTTTGGGCCTAGGAGCCGTTCAGCCAATGGAAAGCCTCCCTGCTTGCCATAGATAGGGGTGCGGTGCACCGAACAGCGTAAAGCGCTTCCTAGATAAAGAAAGCGCTGTACGTAGCGGTCATTTGTGTGTTCTCTTTACTCTCGATTGTATAAAAAAAATATTTATTGAATAATGTGAAAACGGTTGGTTAATTATGTTTTATAAGTTGAGGTAATTATTTAAATTTTTGTCAAAGTCACAAACTTAAAGCGAAAGTGGTACAATATGAGTAACTACGTATGTGTTGATAATTATTATATGTTTTTATAGTTCGTTTATGTTTAAAGAATAGGCGAATTATGGGTGCTGTGCTGGCCAATGTAGACTGTATTAGGGGAAGCCCGGGCAATACGCATATGTTAAGGGAATGGATAAAAAAAACACAAAAACTAATAATCAACAAAACTCTTTATTCTTTTAATTTGTTCTACATTTAATAATCTTTCGGAAACAACATTAAAATATTCAAAACTTAAACATCTTTAATGCACATTTTAGGTTTTTAAAAAAAAGGTCAATTATCCGTTTTGCCCCACCCCCCTGGGTAAAACGGATACACCACAAGGGCAAAAAGGATAAGGTTATTTAAATTTGAACTAATCATCGCAATAGTCGCAGAAGTAACTGCCAACGCCTGAATAAAATGTGCAGTTGTCGTGTGCCCATCTTTCACACTGGCTGCACTGTATCCAGTCTTCAGAGGGCGGGTCTATGTATTCATCCATACACACTAAACAAAAACCGCTAGCTTCATTCTTTCTGGTTTTAGTTTTTGCAGCAGATCTTGATTTTTTTGCTTTGAAGGAGCATATCTTCATCTCCAAAAACATTTGGATTGTAAGGCCAAATTCCTGCCTTATTAAATCCATGAACTGCGTTTTGAACTGAGGCACTTTTAATGTAAGCTCCGTTGAATAATTTTGCCATATCATACTGATTCACGATTCTACCAGGGTGACTTTTTTGAAACGTGTTCAACTCTTGCTCATAATATTTTTTTGTGGTCCATACACAGCCACGTCCAGTGGCTGCATTCGGTCAGTTGTGTGTGGGGCAAATGACAAAAATATTACGTTATTTTGAGACGCAGTCCAATGCTGTAAAATACTTGTGAGATTCGTGATTGTCTAATAACAGCAAAAAAATTCGATTTGCGTTTGGGCGAACCTGTTCGGCAAAAAACCGCAGCCAGTTTAAAAAAGCCTCTCCATGTATCCAACCATTATCAGTCACAGTAGCTTGTGAGCCTGGTGGGGCTCCATCCAAGAGTCGTTCTTGCATACGTTTGCGTGCAAATATGAAAAAGGGTGGGATAAATGTAATTTAACCATACGGGCAAAAGGAATACTTATCCGTTTTACCCATATTCATCTTGCCCAAAAGGACGATATTTGAAATTTACCTATGCATATGAATCCTTGAACTGGTAAATAAAAAGTAACAATCGTAAATTAAACTTAAATAAACACGTAATCAATCAACAAAACTTATCCACAAACACTTGACACATTATGTAATTTTTTTAAACACAAACCTTCTGAAAAATCTTAACAAAACAGCCGAAAACTTTTATTTTTGTTTAGACAACAAGTTCGCACGTGTATTGTTTTGACGGCACTGTCATGGCGTCACAGGGTCGCTGCTTTACCAACGGGTGCAAGTCCAGTAATGCCATCTATTATAGTTTTTTGATAAAAACGATTATTCTTCTTACCTGGGTTATGCATCTTGCCCGGGCTTCCCCTATGTAATAATTAAATGCAACCAAGGGCCATATCCGATTTTAACCTACTCCAATATTATAGGGTTCTATGCTACATTGTCGGGGTACTTTAATTTAGACCTAGTGTAACTCTGACAAAAATCAAATTTAAAGTTGATAAAAGTGCAACATAGAACCCTATAATATTAGGGCAGCGACTTGCCTACGACTTTATGGGTAAGTGCTTGGTAGGTTGGTTTTAGGTTATGTCATATCATGTTAAATCATTTAAACATTTTTAAATACCGTATACTTGTTCCCACTACTTACATAAAAAACTGGATCTTTTTAAGCGCTGTTTTTTCGACGCAGCGCTGGCCGCTGGGCCGCTCTCCCCTAGTCCCATCTCGCGTTTACACATTATTGCAGTTTGATGGATCGCGCGGTCATTCAACCTACATACGACTGGAAAAATTAAAACCGTACTTACAGCGCTTTGCCACTCGGCATGATTGAGAGCTCATTTGTTTCTGGGATGTGGGGCGATTTATGTGTTATTTCGAGCATAGTACCTATCCCAACAAATGTAAGTTTGTAGGTAACGCAAAATTGATTTTGTCTGTTTTATGGTTTTAGCTTATTTTACGACAGAAACTATTGAAATGACTTTTGACACAGATATATGGAGAGTCAACGAGGGGCTACTTATTTTCTCTTAAAGCTTTTTTTTTTATTAATGGCGTTCCACTGCGCTATTCCGTAGTGATTTCGTCAGTGTCAAGTGCGTAGAGTAAATCAGTAAGGGGAATAAATGACAAGTAGAAGCCGGACATCTTTCAATCGGCCATCTTCCCTCCCCGGAGGTTGCCGGAAGCATCCTGTTTTAAATATACTTTATACTTAGTCCTGTCATCCTAAATCGTCCATTTTGACAGCTGTCAACTTAAATCTAAATATAACCCGAAAACACGCCTCAAACATATAGTTTGTACTGAGTTGACAGGTAAACGGGCCTTTTAGAATGGCGCGACTATAGTAGTATTAATTTCGACGACGTAAACGGCGATTTTGGTTAGTGTCGTACGAAGCGAGCGTTCCCGTGTTCGATACCCGGATAGGGCAAATATTTGTGTGAAAAGGGCAACCGCAAGTATTTGTTCCTAAAAGTATCGTGTTTTCTATATATGTATGTTTGTTTAAAATTGTCTTATAAGTTTAATTGGTATGAGATTTTTTCCAGATATTTATGTTTATTTATTTACTGGTTTTAACATTTAATTATCAACATTTTGTTATTCTATTAAAAAACGAATCTCTGTCAAATCGCTAAGTTTATGTTATTCTGTCAGAGTGTACAAACAACATTTATTACAATCCATTGAGTGGTCGAAGTTACACTTGCGGGCTCACTCGACGGGTAAAGCTACCTAATTGAGAAGCACGCTCCTAAATGTCGTTAGTACGCTTTGACAGAATATCCTACTCACCGATCTCGTCCCGGAATAAATCTGAAATCTGAATCTCGGAATAAGTCTGAAATGAAGCTTCTTTATAATTTTAATATATTAAATCTAATCAACGCGATTATTGCACAGAGAAATGTGTGGAGCAAAACCTAATTAAACTTTTAAAATAGTTTAAAACACACTTACAAACATTAATTACTCCTATTCTTATTATTATTTATTACTCATCCATTTTGCAGCATCATAATGCCGATATTTGCAATAATAAAAACTGACTCCCTTATTCATTAACGCACAATAGCTAAAGTGCGCTTGAAATATGCTTTATCCTCATCGTTCCTTGTGACATTTGTATTTGACAGATAGAAACAAATAATATTTTAATAAAAATACGTTTATTGCGCGTTTATCATTAAGGAGTTAAGATGGAAAGGCATGTATTTTAGATGCAGATAAAGTGGAACGTTAAAGCTTTAAAACCCCTGAACTCTAATGGCGCCCATTGAATTGCCCATAAACTGCCAGTAGCTTGTTCCGACAACACGTGCGGGTAACATCGGTAACAATAAATAACAATTTATAGAACATATGTTCAGCCCGGGCCTATTTGACACAGGTCCATCGATCTGAATCGCTAATTATTTACTATATGGCTCTTATTAATATATTCTGCTGGCAAAACAATCATGAAAAAAATTGGACTGCAATACATTAATGGTACGAAAAAATATGTGCAGCATTTAAATTGTATTACAGAGTTATCTGTAAATACGTAATTTGTTTTAAGTAACCTACATAGTTAAATAGTTGCAAAACATTTTTATTTTCCTTTCTGATATGAAGCAATACGCTGCCCCATTTCTTTCTCTCCCTTCCCTTTCTTATGTTTCTTCATCTATCTAAATATATAAACAGGCTTTAAGACCTCTTCCCCAATTAATATTTTGATTCATGTTCCGTAACCAAACGGTTCGAACGGGACCTTATTACTAAGGCTTCTGCTGTCCGTCTGTCCGTCTGTCTGTCAGCGGGCTGTATCTCATAAACGTAATAGGTAAAGGGGCATTTTTTGCAGAGTGTGTAATTACCGCCGTAACAACAAATTATGGGGCCCCATACAAAAAACGTGGTTTAATCTGTGTTTTAGGTCGCCCATAATAATCGCTGTAGGTATATGGTAGACACTTAAATTGTTTACAGTCAAAAGAAAAAAAAAAAAAAATTGCTTCAGTCGACGTACGAAATAGTTTGCCCTTGGTTCGCTGGTCCGACTCGCATTGACTGTTTTTCTTTTTAGAGTTTGGTAAACCAGTTTTCACCAGCAATTAGCTTACATACCTATTCACGTACCCCCCAGGTTATGTTTTTTGTTAGCCTATGCTTATGTCCCACTGCTGGGCAAAGGCCTCCCCTCTGTGTCTCCACTCATCCCTATGGACAGCGGGCTCCCGCCAATCAAACATACGCGTCCAGTTCATCCCGCCATCTCCTTTTGGGTCTACCTCTGCTACGATATCCGTCTCGTGGATGGACAATATTTTAGGCCCATCTGTCATCGTGCATGCGGCAGATGTCCCGCTTCAACCCAACATCGGCAATACCAGTCTAGATTACGATATTACTTTTAAATATTTTCAAATTGTATTGTCCTAAGAACCAATTTAGGTACAAACATCAAATTATTACCTCGACTAAGTTTAATGTTCAAAGATAAACATAAGACCATGAGCATCTTGGTATAAAAATATGAATATAAAAAAGTAAAGTAACTAACCTACACTAACAAGTACTGGCTTGTCCGTTGTGCGTGTGTGTGCGTACATTTCGTGAGTTCATTCACCTTACCAGTTGGGGAAGTTGGATTACAAAATGCGTGGAGAGGATAATTATTAAAATAAATACATTTAAATTGCGTTGTGGTTAGTTTTACCTACTACGGAAAGTAGCACAAGGTCTTTGATAATAAAAAAAACGCTTCATGTTGGAAAAACACGACAGAGGTTTTATTTCGGGATTTGTAAGGGAGGAAATACAATTCATTGCAATAAGTTTTGTACGAGATTCGCTGGGATTGTCTTTTTAAGACAATAATTATGACGGTTGAAACGATATAAATATGAAAATGAGACATTTAATTTCGCTATACAACGCAATGAAATGTCACTAAGCATTTGGGATCTATCACTGTCCATTCGGCAAACTTAATACAATTGATTAATGTCAATATACTCGTAACTTTTAGACAATTCAACATAAGTATGTGTCAAAGTCTCAAAGAACAAGCACATATATGTCGGTTCTCCGTGTGCTCGATTACAATGACATTCCTTCACATTTTAATACTAATTTATAATACCTATTAGTCATTTTATTTATTTATCATAATTTATTACACTATAAATAGATACACAATAAATAAAACGGGCTATAAGCCTAATGACATTCTGTACTAGTCCACCAGTACGCTAAATAAAAAAATACGAAGGTCACTGCAAAGAGCAAAAGTATCTTCATTAACTAATAATATATTAACCGCTCTATCGTCTATGTCCGCCCGATTTTAACCAAGTCGCGGAGTTGCATTTTTGCCGCACGCATTATTACGCGTGTGTGACACACACACACACGTGTAAAGTGCCAACGCGTGCAATAAAATATCTGAGATTCGTGCGTAGGACGAATTCGGCGAAGGCGTCTGCAAATTTCGATGAATTTACTTGCGATTTCAGCCATTTCTAAAACACAATGCCCGAGCTACAAAGGTAGGTTTTAGTTTTGGTTCTAGAAACACCAACGAAAGATTAATTTCATGTAGGTACTTAAATATATATTTTATCTTTAATACGTAGAGCTTAGCTTGGGACTATAGGTCAATATTTTGTAAGACTGTCCCCCAATAATTATTTCATTATTTTACTATCACGTTAAGTAAAGAAATTAAATACACACTTGATAAGTAATATCGCATCTTCCGCGGATCCTTTTAAACAAGTTGCATTATATGTAGCTGTTTTTATTTCTGTCGGAGACACTTCGACGTATCGTGATATCCGTCTCTGCATCCGCCATTTGCATTGCAGTATTCTGTGTATTTTAAACTAATTCAGAGCCAAGAAGTTGACTTTTGGGTCAACTTTGTATTAAAATCGGGAAAGCCGGTACTAAACAGTCTTTTAGTCCTAGTTAAGACCAAAAAGTCGGGACAAGGTCATAGATAGAGCTAGCTTTCCCTGAAGGTGCGTTCGCCCTTATAAGTAACTGCACACTTTAGTGCCTTGTCACTTTATCGTCATGTTTGAACTGCTGCATTATCTCTCAAAGACGTTAAAAGCGACACGGTACCAAAGTAAGCAGCTATTTTGGTCCCAGTTAATAAATTAAGGGTCTGGTGGTACGTTAATATAGTTCAAGAAATAAGTAGAAGTAGTAGAAGTAGACTCCGAGAGCGAGCGTTTCTCAGCGGAAGACCAAAGACTTCGCAAAAACATTAAAAGCGGAGGCGGTGCGGCGGGTTCCTACATCAAAAACGCGGCCGCCAGGCTTTGGGAACGCTTCGCCCCCGCTCTCCCTGTGTTGGCGGGCGGAACGCTGTTGGAGTTGTTTCGCAACAAATTCCCCTTCTTTTATATGTTTTCAGTGGAATTGTTTATAAATATCCTTTTATTTTTGAAAGGCGAATGAACCTGTGGCCCGTGATAGAGCCCACGTGACCGCCATTGCTTCTTTGTTTATCTAAAGACAAAAAAAGAAAAGTGTATTGTGCGTGTTTTTTTTTCCGAGTCTTGGATGATTTCTTTGTACTTAAGTATTTATCTATGTAAGCATATTTATCCTCGCCTGGTACCCGCGTAGAACAGCTTGGAGCTTAGTTAGCTTAGTCGGAGTCTAGGTCGACGTGTTATAGTTTCATTTATTGTGACACGGCGAGAAGACACAATACGATAATAAGTCAATCTATGTAGGTACTATTTATCATAAATAAATTACCATATGAAACGCCATAACCTATGTCATCGTGTAAATTCATTAAATTCAGTGCGCCACCATTACGGATCTAATTGGAGTACCAAAATACAGGGGTGGAGACCCGAAATAAGGGGTTGTTGCGGCGGGGGCTGCAAGGCACGAGCGATAGTAACACGACGAAAAACCCGGAATATTTATTATAATATAGGTATAACGTGGAAGAGGCAGTCGAGCACATAGAACGAGGTAAACGGGCTTACTGATATATGAAACCATTTGAAGGTATATACCTACACAGAAGGAACTTGTCTAATCACGTGGTCGTACTTTTGATGCAGATGACGTCAAAATGACAAAATTTTACATACTGCTCTGCTTTTATTTGGCAGGTGTTTAGGTAGGTAAGTATCGGGTACAAAAAAAGAAGGGGTAAAATGATTACAGCTTTAACGCATTAAAAATACGGATCACGGCAGCATAATTTATTTTCCACCACTCGTTACTAAAAATGGCATATTGAGACAAATTTATTTTATAAATGTCAAACGCATAATTGTATTTATGACTATTCAATCATATTATTTTTTATTAAAACATAGAAACAGTTTTTTAAAATGATAATGTTGCTCGATGATTTTTGCCACCGTCCTTCTCAATCAAATAGTTTCATTTACGTTTTAGGTATGAAATAGGTATACATAAGTAATTAAATGATTGACGACAGATGGTTAATAATTACAATGAAAGCATTTAAATAAAGTAATTTTCGCGTCAACGCCATGAAAAGAACGGGCTCTGCTAATCACATTAGTGACTTTTGAGTTATTGTTATTACGATCTGAATATTAGAATTGTTAGGAACTTTTTGTACGTTATTTTCGTATTCTGGTTCTGCACTCAGTTACAGCAAAACATCTGTACCTTTTTTTGGTTTAGTTTTATTGCGAACTTGAAACTATTTGCGACTGCTGATTATTATCACTAAATTTGATGGCAATAATCAACTATTTGCGACAGCTAAGTATTAGCGGTGGCTACTCACATGTTGGCGACCGCTAACTAACTGTGTACAGTCACCGGCCATAGCTAGCAATCACCTGCAATAACCAGTAGCAGTGTGTTACCAGTCTGGTGCAGTTAGTTAAGCTGTTACGAGCAGTAAGTTAGCAGTCCGCTGCAGTAACTTAGCAGTTTTTCCTTTGCACCATCCGCTTATGACATTGACCACAGCTTAGAACTACAGAAGGTGTATTTATAGGGCTTCCACTTAGCACGTCCTAATTACGCCGCCCGAAATTTACACCGATTATACTGGTGCTCCCGCTGTTGACATTTGCCCTGCGTCGCAGATACAAGTGGCATTTTAATAAACGTGTTAAAAAGATAAAGGAATGTCTGGAGATACTTATTTGTGGTGTTGTCTATGGAACTCTGTTTCTATATGTTTTTAAAATTTGTTTTTGGGTTGCGTTTTAATTGGTTTTGTATATCGGCCCATCGGAACTCTGACCCACTATAGAACGTTGTCACAGTGACATTATAAAACAATTTGTTTGACCTTCTCACGACTTGAATCGTAACGTCACTGTGACACAGTTATATGGTGATTCCGGGTCCCGATGGGGTGATAGTACTTCCATGTGCCTTTCGGGGTTCCACATTGGCTCATATAAACATTTATAGTCCGAATGTATTGTTATTCATAATCATCACAAGTGATAAAGTAGTTTTTACTAAAATGGTTTTTAATTCAGGGTTTTAATATACAAAACTAACCTCATTTAACAGCTAGTTATTTCAAAAATCTTCAAATAAAAACTGTTTCAGTAAAAAAACGCTGTATGACTTGCGAAGATTGTGAATAAAAATACAGACTACCTAAGCGGACTGCGCAGTTGGTTTGCAGTTCTGATGCAGTTACACCAACTGCATCAGGACTGCCCTCGAACTGCCATTTTGCAGCTGAGTTGCATTTTAAATGCAGTCCGTCTGTAACGGCCCTAACAATTACTATTGCGGCAGTTTGTAGGTACGTACGTACTGTGCCTCTATTCATCATCAGTGTGATCACACAAATAATAAACAATAAAAATATGATGATGATGATGATGATAATAAAATATATGAACGGTTTGAAACACTATATATGTTTCCACCACGATTTATACCAAAAAGTTTTGTACTGGCTCATAGTAAATAGTTTTTTTAAATACCTAGATTTTGACGTAATAAAAGACAATTTGCACCTGTCATTAAAATATGTCTGCAAGGGAAACTAAACAAAACGAATACGAGTTATTTTCTTATACTATAGGTGTAAAGTTTTACTAGTCTATAATTTTGGAATAAGGGGAAAGAGATTAAGGTAAAACAATGCACTTTTTTGCAAGATAACAATGATTGAAATAACATTAGAGACCTAAGGATCCAGCGAGCTGATCACCTTCGTGGGACTCTACCACGGTGATCACATACTTACTACGTTTTTTTTATGACATTCAGAATGTCGTCAAGTTGGCAATGCAGTCCAGTGATAGCAATGTCCATGGGGCCTAGCGCCCACATACAGGTACCCCCTGTGGGCTTGTTTGCCTTCGTTTTGCCAAAAAATTGGACAGCTACTAACCACTAATTATCCCTTTATGAAATATTAAGCTTTAAAGTGCTAATTTTAGACTCAAGTGTAGTTCTGAATTCCGTAGTCTATAAGTAAGTAAATAAATAAACATCAGTTGACAATGTCACACCAATTGACCTAGTCCCAAACCAAGCTCTAGGCTTGTACTATGGGTAGTAATGGGTACTAGACACGGGTATAAATAGTTACTTATATATACTTAAATACATAACTAGTAAACATCCATGACTCAGGAACAAATATTCGCGCTCATCAGTCTCATCACACAAATATCTGTCGTAACCGGGATTTTAACCCAGGACCCCTAGCTTCGTAGGCAGGGTCGATACCAACTAGGCCCACGCGTTGTCGAACCTAATACTGCGAAATATCCGTATAGTTTTTGCCTCCGTATCCGTTACACGATTTACACGGCTGAATAGAACTCTACAAAACACGTTACAGTACTGACGTGATTAATATTGAACGTCTTGCCCGTGTGTTGCGTGAATTGAATGTATAATCAGTTTTTACTTGTCATTTTGATGGACCAATGTATTTATTGAACTTCTAGCCTTCGCCTTAGCGTAAGTTGTTTGGGGGGTTTGCGTTATAAAGTCCTAACCGATTGCATTGGTGAATTATTTATTATAATTACAGGTGTAAAGATGGCGTCACGTCGTGTAGAAGATGACCACATATCCCGGATCAACAAGATTCTATCTACCGTGGGTTTGGAGTGCGTCAGAACGCCGAGTTTGTCTGACGAAGTCTCTTTGCTGTCGCCTGTTAGCGAAGACCATGGTGCGTGAATACCGGGAGTCTTACGTCCGGATTACCTTTATATTAAAATAAAAGGATACTGCTAGCTGGAACTGTTACTGTTGCACGTGAAATGATGTGTACGCGGCTTGAAAGACTGTTGTCCACTAGCAGCTCATTTCTGTAACTGCTGCAGTTCGCTAGTGAGTTTTTAGCTTAAGCCGCGGAACCTAGGGACTTCAAATATCGAGGGAATATGTAGGAAACGTCACGAGCGTCCTCTAGTACGAAAACCATACGTCATATTATTTCTGGTTTTCTATTAGGTAATAGTCTAGGTAGTGTTCACGCGAAGCTTTCGTGATGCTGAATCTTATCTTGGAAGGTAAGCAAAACCTTTGCAATAGGTATGCAGTCCTTCTTACTCACGGCTGCGCTGAGAGTTAGTAAAATACCGATTAATTGGTTCGTTAGTGACGACAATTCATACACAAGTTTAAAAAACGTGTCTCTTAAAGGTCTCTAAGGCGGTTAGTCCTCTCAATTCGATTACAAGCTAGTAGCTCAATATTCGCTTTCCCCTATCTTACTTTTTTTTAAATAGCATTCTCAAGCGAGGACAAGGTTCCGAGTTTCTTGGCCAATTTAAATCGGATCCGCCTTTACTAACGTGAAACTTTTCAGTGGTACAGTTGTTGGTAAAGCTATCGAACTACTTAAAATTTTGTAGTTTGAATAAGTTCGTAGTTATCTGCTCAATAACCTTATATTATATAGGAACTGAAGCTGACTAAGATAGCAAAATAAATGCGATTTTCTCCGATCTCATGCAATAGGTAATATTTTATTTACCGCCGCTGCTATATCACATGCAAAACTATAGAATACTTGGTTATAACTATTTTTTATTTAGGCCCAGTTTTAGAAGAAGAAAAACCAACAGTTGTACCAAAACCATCAGAAGTAACTATAGAAGAAGAAATAGACTCAATAGAAGAAGAGGAGCTGATCTTCCCAACGCCGTCCCTTCGCCACATGCTGACTGATAAGCAGAGAAAGATTGAGGCGTACAACAGAATCCACGTATTGCCAGAAAAATTCAAGACTAACTTTGATTCCGCAGATATTCCTAAAATAGCTACAACTGCTCAGCAAAAGTATATTGATACTATAGCGGAAATGCTGGGGTGTACTAAATATAGGAGCAGTTTGGCTGAGTACTGGTTTTTGGACACCATGGCTAATTTGCTGAAGAGAGCGCAGGACGATGATCTGGATAAACGTAAGTCAATTTTACGGTATACATACTTAAACTAAGCACCTTGCTATAAGTGGGTCTCGCTATGAATGTACGTTGCCAATTGCCTAGATACAATATCTCTAAGATAGTCTTTCAACCGTCCACATCGGAATAATATATGATAGTCCAAACAAAGATGTGCACATGCGAGACGAAGTGAGATTGTATTATGCGTTTGAATTGAAATCATATCTCTTGGTTATTCGGAACTAACAAAAACTAACTAATGTGTAACTTTGTAAGCTTTTCGGGGAATCTGGACGGAAATTTGAATGATGTGCATGAAGTTAGTTCGCCCGCACCGGATCTAAGTCAGGACTTACTCGCTATTATAATCGCGGGGTGGTGTTGGTTCATCTAAGGTTATTAATATTTCTATGCTGGTAATAGATCATCAGCCGTGTTAAGAATCTTTAGCAAGCAAGTAGTATCCTGAAACATGACAGTATGTAGTTAATGTATTGATATATCGAATCGCGAAATACTATATCGTTTGCTTCAAAGCTTGATATAAAGTGGATAACGTTTTACAATTTATGAATGATAATAATAAGTAACAGGTCTATAAACGTAGTATAACTTATAGAAACATGATTTTAGGGTTTTATTTACCCACTTAGTTCAGGTTGTGATTGAATTTACTGTACTGTTCTTTGTTATTAAATTTGATGTTGGTAATGGGGATAGTACCGACCGAACCCTATATTCGATCCGTGGACAGATAAGGCTTACTTTGGGTTAAAATTTGACATTTGTCCATACAAAATGTGTAAAATTTTAATCCGAAGTAAGCCTATCTATCAATAACTTAAATATAGTGTTCGGCCATTAGTCAGTAGGATATCACTTTCATAATTTTATATTTAATGGTAATGACGAGATGATAGGCCATTCGGAGTATTGTGTGTTTGTGGTTCTGGTTGCAGCAACCCAGAAGGTGCTGATGATGTGGTTCTGTGAGTGGATGAAGGAGATCCAGCAGTTTGATGCTGCCGACCGCCCGAGGATGCTCAAGAGATTCAAGGTTGGTTGTGTTGCATGTTTAATAGGGTTTTGTTGGGTAAACCTCAATACTATATTGTTGATATTATTAGCACACCTGGCCTATTCGAGGCTAACTATGCCCCTAAAATTCCCATGCCTGTAGCTATTTCACAATTATTCAGGACAATATGCTCTCGGCAGCGCGTTACATAGCTACTGAGTCTTATCTTCCGACGCCTGAGCAAGCTGGTGTCCGGTACCTGCCGCTCGAAGAAGTAGATTCACCAAAGAAGATCCTGACGAACACGCCGGAAGATACGCCCATGATGGCTGTCACCTTCGATAACACCGCGTATGCGTGCTCGCTCAGGGATATGCTCAAGATCATGCATTACATATTTGATCTGTACGTAAGTTATATCCATCTACAGCACATACCAACTATAGCAGCCAAAACCTGGAAACTCACGGCTCGACTGGTCCACCAGTTTCAAGTCGCTCAGCGTGCTATGGAAAGGGCTATGCTTGGAGTCTCCCTGAAGGATCGCATTAGAAATGATGTGATCCGACAAAGAACCAAAGTAACCGACATATCCCGCTGAAGTGGCATTGGGCATGATGTTTGCCGCGGGACCGACGACCCTCGGAGCCGTGTCGTGTTCTTGAGTGGAGACCGCGTCTCGGCAAACGTCGTGTAGGACGCCCTATACGATGTTCAAGCCGAGACGAGTTAATTTCTAATCGAAAATTAATTAAAATTTACCTAAGCCTGTTGCTACTACAACAAAAGATTCAATTGATAGAAAATAAATTACAAAAAAACTAGAAAGGTCGCTTGAAATTAAGACAAAGTAAAATATTTCCTACAGACACTGGTTGTGTATTTATAATAAGGGGCTTCTAAACGGGCCATGTTTTGCTGCAATTTGTGGCCGGAAACTAGTGCTATCTTACTCTTAGGTTATAGGTTATAGATTATGGCGGGCTCTTTTCCGCAACTCGACGACTTAAAAACTGCGCCTATTTTCTTTTTTTTTTTTTTTTTCGTATGTTAGAGCAAGATGCGTATAGTTGCCGGCCACACATTGCCGTGAAAATGTTGCTCGTTTAGAAGCCCCCATACTGAAATATGACCCATCCATTTCCAACCCTGGGATGGGCCTCTATTCTACGCGGCAGGTTTCGTTGTGTTGAACATGTTTCCGTATTGTAAACATTTTGTCTCTTATTTACTTGACAGTAATGGCGTAATCAGCAGTAATCAGAGATAAAAACAATACCATAACACGTCAAAGGCAATATGTTTGTTTTATAGAGTTGAATAAATGTCCTGGCTTTTAGCTTCGTCCTCTTTATGAGTGTTTTTTATTTGACTAACTCAGTTTCTTTTATTTTGTTTACATAACACGGTTATACTGGGTAGGTTAACCACCTAAAAGACTGTCTACGTGAAAATATACATAAACTCACGCCTTCATTCCCAGTGCGGTAGGCAGAGCTACAGGCTTACCAACAACTCCAAAACTCTTGTTCATAATTCTGTAACCACATTTTGCACAATCAGGCTAAGATGTTTACCAGTGTATATTAGTGACAGGTTGCAAGCCCTTCGCCTATCAGTAGGTCTACACAGCCTTTATTCCCTTAGTCGTCTCTTACGACATCCATTGGAAGACATGGAAAAAAAAAGGAAAGTTAACGAGCAAAATAATGTGTTCTCCTTCTAACCCGTAACGCGATATTTTACGTCATTGTAGTTTCTAGCTTGCAGAGTAATTAGTTACTCTGGCTTGAAATACTAGCTTTAGGTGACCTTGCCTTTGTTACATAATAAATTACTCCCAAAGTTGTAGCCCGCGAGCTAAGAAGTTACATAATAGTATCTTCTTTGAGAGGCGTCCTTCGTGTGTGTGGCGTATGTTTTCGGACCTACAAGGTACAGTTACAGTAACTGTACCTTATTTATTATATAACTGTTTTTTTTATTTATTTATTATAAAATTGTTACCTATTATCAGTTTGAAGTTTAGTTTCACAATTGCCATATTTTCATACGTTTTTTAAAAGGTCATTTTAAACCCTATTTAAGTTAAGATTTGTTACATAACCCTAAAAAAAAAACGGGTCTTGTACGAGTCGGACTCGCGCACCGATGGTTCAGTGTTTAAGTTATTATGCTTGGTAACCGCAAAAGAAAATACTCATTTGGTATGAACTTTATTTTCTATGCAATAAGGTTCATTTTGACCAGCCTGAATTTCAATGCATATTTTCTTTTGGTTATTCCTCAAAAACTGTAAATAATGAACACATTTTTATTCCCCATAAAATATAAGTAATTAATAAATTAAGTAAGTACGTCAGAATTTTTTCAGAGTTTTTGATAAATAAACTTCGGAGGGGGAACGGTAATTTTTTGTACATTTTTGGCTGGAAAATTAAACATAATAGTTTTGATTAAGACCCAAACCAATTTCATTATTCAACCTATCTAGAAAATGTGCAGATTAAGACCCAAACCACTTTCATTAGTAAACCCCTATCTAGACAGCTTTTTCATTATTTATAAAATGAATTTCATATTTGTTGTTGAGAAAACCTGCTGTGACATACAGACAGACAGACAACGAAGTCTGACCATAAGGGCTCCTTTTTTACCGGTTTTGGTACGGAAACCCTAAAAAGTGGAACGGTTACAGTTACAGAAATATTTTTTCTAACTTATAAAACTTAGGCTAACAGACATTTGGTTTTTTTCACAAGTCTCATTTTTGTGACACAAAAAAAAACTGTTTGTTCACGGTGACATCTGTTTGTCAGCTTCAGCACAGACTACCAATTCGACCTGGTGCGTTCGATCTTCACGTACAGTCCGGACTACTACTGCATCGATACTCCGTACCAGATGCAGGTCCCCAAGAAGATGTACGCCCCGCTCAAGCCAAAGGCCAAAAAGGAAAAGACGAAAAAAGAACCCAAACCGAAAGCGGGAAAGCTAAAAAAACAGGAGCCGGATACGGTGGAGTTCATAGCGTTGATGGAAGTAAGTTGTAGAGTAGAAGGTATATCATCATCTGCGGCCATCGCGACAATGATCGGTCCCGTGCGGCGCGCATTCAGCAATCCCCAGCACCTTATTCCACCATCTTACAATGGTAGAAGATAGGCGACCATTCGGTATATCCACATTGCAAAATTAACGAGTTTTTACATCACTGAGATTCATTTAGGCTGCGCTATATACACTAAAATGTCACTTCTCATTGTAGGGATGGTAAAATAGCAGCCTCTTTTATTGTGTATATAAAACAGTTTTTTTGGCTTGCGACGATTATGCCTGGCAGCTAGACTAGGTGGTATTGTGTGAACGAACCTAACTATTCCAGGTTCGATTCCTTGAATGGGCAAATCATTTTTGTGTGATGATCGCAAGTAGGTACTTTGTTTCTTTTTAGTGTTGCATGTTCTCTATACCTACCTGCAAGAAGGTTCATCGTGACTCGTACAGTAAGAGCTTAGTTTGGCACAATAAGAGTGCCATTGTCTTTTAGTTTGCAGGGCCATGTCGGAAACTTTGGTTTTTCTGCGGATCCTCTAATTTCTGACCCCTTAGGGGGTACGGTTCCCTATTGGATCGCATAAAATCGTTTGGCCGGAAACGGTTTTTACAATAGAAACGGTTTTATTTTAACTATTATAAACCCTACCCTACCTACCCTAACCTACACAATAGGCGTTTAATACTCTGCAATGTCAGCCTAAAAGTATGTTATGCGAAAAGACCAAAATTATGCGTATAAATATTATGTGTTTCAAAGGCATCCCTTAGAGTAGGTACTGCCCTTTTAAGTAAAGCCAATAAACACTATCTCAAATCTAATGACCAAAGTAGATTCAATCCTCTTCTCTTAGTAATGAGGAGGTGATTGCTACAAGAGTTTTATTTGGGATGCTGCTATTTGGCTTTGCAGAGCAGAGTAACTCTAAGTATCTCCTTCCAACGCCTGTTTTAAATAATGAATATTTCACAGTTAAAAGCCAAGGAAGAGAAGCAGCTAGACGAGGAGGAAGAGGTAGCGCGCGAGACCTGGAACCAGCAAAGTCATATCCTGCCGTTGAACTTAGCAGCAACCAGCGAACTCTTCGACAAGTACTGGCCGCCGCCGACACCCGAGCCCCCCGAGCCAGAGCCCGATGCTAAGCCCAAGAAGAAGAAGAAGTGACACAACGACAGTTCAAATGCATTTTCTATGGCGTTCAAGAATATGGCGCGTGGGGCTTTAGTTTGTTATTCAACATAAATAATGTTATGGAAGAAATCTTGTTTTTGTTGTTGAATATATTTGTTTAAAACGAGCATTTGAACTGCAAAATGGCAGTTCTGATACATTTCGTCAACGTACGTAACGTAGCTGCATCAAAACTGCATCACAACCGTACAGTCCGCTTGCAGTTGGCATGCAGTCCTGTCCCGTCGACCGCACATCGACTGCAAGCTAGCTGCACGGTTGGTTTGGAACGTCAACTGCAACTGCCGTCCTCTCGCAGCTGGGTTGCAGTTCAAATGCTGTCCATATGAACCAGTCCTATGTGGGTTCTGAGGACTTAGACCTTGTTTACTCTTTAGACTGCGCATGCGTTGCCAACATTTTATTTCTTTTATCTTATCTTTTAACCCTGGGGACCATTCCATTTCACACAGTCCTACACCCGAGGTCCTTCTCGTAGACCCTTGAAGGGACCACGGGGACGAAAACCAAGTGTGGCAGGCACGTTCCTTATGAGGTTTAGGGGTACACTAAGAAAGCATTTTCCGAAAGTCGAGGGCGTCTAAATAACTAAATAAAGCACATTTCGATTACAGACATTTTATTATCTATTTCATATCGAATATTACGCTGCACTGTATACGATGTACAAGAATAGTCTTCAATAACATCACTATAGAAATTGTGCCAACTTTATGTACAGATATAAGTATTAAATATGCCTCGCAAAAAAGGGTATATTCGCAGTAGTTCCTCTAACCTTTCACGCGTCCCAGCATCGTACGTTCGATACTAGAATATATAAATTTAGAACTCGCAGTGGTTCCAAAGAAAATTACCAACCGATCCGTAGTCACACCAATTGGCCACACTGGTGTGACTATGGTTCATTTTATTTATCCGTAGTCACACAAACACATAAATAGGAGGAAGGTTTAGGTTAGGTTCGTTTTTATATCAGGCCCGGAGGGCCAGAACAACACAGAAATAGGAGCTCCGCTTCAGCGGAGCTCCGTTGACTCTGTTGAGTTTGATTTTGAAAGAGAAACAGATGCAAATTCGGTCTTGGTGTGACTACGGGTGAATAAAATGAACCATAGTCACACCAATGTGGCAAAATGGTGTGACTACGGATCGGTTGTGATAAAATTGATATTATAATAACATGACGGTTCACGGTTTATTACCTTTTAACAAACAACTAGTGGTTATATTACACTGCAGCGAACACATTTGAAATGGAAGTGTTATCGAGCTGAAAAGTGTGCGGTAATCTTAAGTAGAAGGGCTACTATATTAACAAGTAGACTATTTGCCGTCCCAATTCAGTCGTTCGCAAAATACCGAAATTTCTTGAAATATTGGATTCTCAATTAACCAGAGTCTCGGATTCTAATGTCCCAGACTACCACACAACACCCCATGTCCTTTTTTTAGATTTTGGGGAACGAAATGTATTATTGAATTTATTTGGCGCTGGTATCAGGGACCTTTCGTCAAGCTTTTACAAACTTTAGCAAGAGTCCTCAACTTTTAAAATGCCTGAATGAACCAACTTGTTACTAGTACCCAGTACTTCCGAAATCATGAGTTACCAAGTTATCACACCAATGTGACTGGACTGTTAGTCGCTCGCTGCGCTCGTGGTCGCACCATATTTGTGTGTAGGATAATTAATAAACACTTAAGCAGAGTCCCACTGGTGTGATTTACTTATCTACGAGTTGGATGTCAAGATTTAACATTATTACATTATTAGATCAATTAATTTATCCAAAAACATTGGGGAAGAGACTAAAATTAATAATTATTGTAACTGTCCTAATTCATTTATTTTCAATTATGTATTATAATAATCTACAACTAACATTTAAATGGCGTATATACAGTAAAAATAAATTATTTACATGCCAACTTGTGTTGACTAACTATGTCGAGAGATCGATCGAGATCTTGGCAACAAATCATTTCCATAATGTTAATAATTATAACCTGTATTCATAAAACAATTTGAAAAATAGTGAAATACAGTTTTAATTAAAAAATCTGTATATATATCTTAATTGCAAAAACCTAAGGTGTGAGACATATTTTAAAAAACGATTTGTCCCAAGACCTCTTCAAATTACATTTGTTAATTATATGTTAAATCAATTTGATAACAAATGACATGAGCACAATTTTGAGCCGATAGATGTCGTAAGTGACATTGACAGTTGGACACGATTGACGTTTTACTTTTCAATTCGCTCTTGGTCAAACAATTACACGAGCATCTTTGCAAAAAGAGTTTGGATATCATGGGGCAGTGTTTGACATCATTATGATTGTTACTTTCTGTGGAGTCGTCACGTGCAAATATTGTACTTGCACCTGTCACGTCTGTTAACTTGTCGCAAGCCCGTGTTTTATTTGATTATTATCTCATTCGTCCGAATTTTCATAAGTTAGAAGGAAATGCATTTTTAGAATACTCTTTTTTTTTATGACTGTCCTTGTAAGGGCCCTCTTAACTTAAAAGATTTTTTGCGTTGGAATTTGTATCTAACAAAGTTCAAAGTTCAATTACTTATGCTCTGTCATTTCTTTTTTTTTAACAAAGGAAATTGAACTTTATTCCTATTGACATATAGTTTAAATTAAATTGCCTTGATTGTGTACAGTCAAGGGCATTAATATCTATACAGCCATCTCATCAAATATGTGTATACACGGACCTTATTGCCAGTGGCATAAAAGTGTATAGATGACTATACATCTTATTGCACTCCGGTTCTTACGAGCTTAGGTTAGGTTTGTTTTATAACGAAACGTAAAAAAAAAAAAAGAATTTGGACAAATGAAAGAAAGAACGAACGTTCGAACTATAAACATAGATGACCCAAACTCGTTTTTGCGAGCGAACTCTACTTTGAATTCGTAGTGAAAACGCGTTTATAGGAAGACATTAGATTAAAGTCTTGGCTATAAATAAACTACTTTGGAAAGAATAATACTTTATAAATTCTAAATCATTCAAAAACACTGGCTTTATGGTGATCCTACAGATTATAGGGTGACCATGATTTTAGAAACTAAATTATTGTAATGTAAGAATGAAAGATTCCGAATTATTATATAATACTTATTGGAATTCAAAACGCCAGCCTGACACTTATTTTTTAAGTTATCATAAATTAAACGTTTAACAAAGTTTAAATCAGAATGGCCGTCATTCGATCAAATTACTTTATCAGGGGGGGTTAATATGAAATATACGCAGTTCATTTTACGGCGAGCATAAAGGAAGGAGCTATACCAGTTATATAGCTGTCCTTTTCTCTCAGCGTAAACAGACATTCTTAGCTATGTCATAATGTTCATGTCAAATAATTTCTAGTATAACATTATCATCAAATATTAACGTGAATTGTAAACTTGCATCGATTTATATTTATTCCTCATGTGATTTCCAAAACATTTCAAGTTAACTTTAGGCAGTTCCAGTGTTATGATTTCCTATTAATTATAAACCAAGATTAGTTCAATAGTACAAATTAAATACATGAGCAAATATTGAACCTTTTCACTGAGCAGCCGAAACAGCGCCATACTTATTACAATAATAATACATAATAATATAACACAGTTAAATCACTACGCACACATTGAGTGATACAAAAAAACGTTCACACCCAACATGTAACATAATATTACATTTATTTTGACACAAGTAAATTCTGTAAAATCATTGCACATCAGAATCAGGTCTTTCATAATTATCAGAGCCGGGATTTTTCATGGCAAAACAAAATATTATCGTAATCTGGCTAGTGATAGAAACATCATTTTATCGATATCGAGTATTATTTATAAAAGCTGTGCTCGAACGGAATCTTGAATATGAAAGTTTACGAGATATATCTGAAAATTGTACTCAAACTGAAAATTATACCAATTACAGTGCATTTTATAATTTTGCTCCCCTGACGTCAAGTGAAGTTGAACGTACATTTAGTATATATAAATGGCGTTATAGTGATAAACGAATCTGTTTGCTCCCAGAGAATGTTTAAAAACGAATGATTATCTACTCCCATCACCATTACGCGAATAAAACGCCATGTGCTGCTGTGTGTACTAACGTGGATTACGACGAAGAAATTGAATATGTTTCTATATAACTTCATACAAACTATGTATATTTTTTTATGTTGTATAGGCATGTTATTTTATTTGGTCACGTTTTTTATTCTATTACACAATTATCGATATCGACAAAATGATGTTTCTATCACTAGCCAGATTACGATAGTGATTTGTTTTGCCATGAAAAATCCGGGCTCTGGTAATTATTATGAAAGATCATTATAGTTATGTTATGTCAGTCGAAAACATTGCTGGTTGAGATCGCTTTCAGTAGATGGCGCTATATTTAAAGTTGTTTTCTTTTTAACTTAGACGGACAATAATATTTGCTATAGTTACTGTGGTTGTAACGTCGCCAATAACTTTGGAAGTATATAATAATATTCAAGCATTAATACTAACCACATAACACGTGACGTTAATAAACAACATCAACGCATATTTGACATTTCTGTGGTGAACAATAACAAACAATGCCCATTGGTCAAGAATTAAAAAAATATGTTTACATCCTATAATTATTGTGATAATGTACTCAACTCGAGATTCTAATTATAAATGCAATCTTATAGATAAATTATTTCTAAATCGAGCATGCTTTGAGAGTCATTATATAGACAACGATAGACAATAATGGCAGTCAGACAATCAGATAACGTAAGTATGATTGTAAATTGACAGATGTCTGTTCTAATAATACGAAAAAATAAATGGCACTTATTACTAAACAAAACCATATGGCTTAAAGAATACATGCGTTTCTCTCTTACACTGCCATATCTTAACATAGTTAATATTGCATCTTTTTAAATGTTTTAATTTTTAATTGACCAAAGCAAAGTTATTACCTTATACTTTGTAAATAAGTATATTTATCGCCTCTTTATCAATCGACAAGTAAAGCATATTTGACAGATACAGTTAGCCGTTTCTCTTTCTTACACTTGAAAATGGACAAGGAGAGAGCCAACTTCAAATGGCAGATAAATTTACTCGTCGATTGTGAAACAGGCCCTTAAAGAAATAATAAACTTAAATGATTATGAGCAAATATAGAACAATTCTTTAGCAAGTTTTATTTGCATAGAAACCAATAAGATTAATGAAAATTATGGACTTGGAAAGTTTCCCTAAAATAAGCTTAGTCATTTAACGTTTTGCCAAAATATAAAACCGTAATACCGCATCTTTGACACGATATGTTTGAGTCTAATTGATATTGTTGTATTCAAAAGGCCTACCGCATTGCTCTACCAGTCTACAAATATAATTTAGCTTCACATTTACAAACATAATTTGAATGATACTTGACACATGTTGGCAGTTTTTTTAGCCCAAGTCTTACAGTAACTCATGCTCGAACCTGACAAATACAACTTGGCAGACTTTGTCGAAGCCTTACATTGCTAAGAAATATAATATGGTTATATATCACTATACATCAATTTTTTTGACCACAAATGACACCAGAGTGTAACACACTTATTACATTTATAATATTTGAAACACGTATTTAATCTCTATCACGATTACACACACTGTCCAGAATACACCAGTGTCCTGGCACGCCCCAACACCACAACAATACGCGTCTGCACAAATTCGAACCTGTAATTACACCTACACCACTTTAGCTAGCATCCCTGCACATGCCAATCATGTTGAAACACAGCTCCTATGTCGCTATCGCTAGCATCCGTAGTCATGATTTTCAAGATCTGCGATAATATTACGATAAGACACAGATAATATTTTTCTCACCCACTTTTAGATACATAGATATAAGAACAAAAAGACAAGGGTCCTTTTTTTGCCAAAGCCATCTGCTACCTTTGATCGAAATAGTCATTTTTTTCTCGTAACTTGCCTTTATATGGAGTATTATATTTTAATCGCTTAAGAACTAATAAACACTTTATACTCCATTGTAACGTAATAAAATTGTAAGTATTTATGGCGTATTTGTAAACATTTGTATGAACGATAAAATGTATATTTTGTGTGAGTGAAGGTATTCAGTAAGATGAGCTGTGTGCAGTTACCGGCGGCGCGGCGGGAGGCGGGCGGGGTGCGGCGCTACATGTGCAGCGCGCGGCGCGGGGCGCGCGGCGGCTACAGCAGCGCGCGGCGGCACTCGTCGCGGTACGCGCCCGCCGCGCCCCTGTTTCATGTCTGCCACCTGCCCGACCATACACACATACACAAAGGGCACCTCAAAAGGGGGTTGTTAAGTGGATTGCAAAGCTAAAAATCTCCATACAAAATGCGATAACGTCTCTCTCTCCTTAAATCTAGTCAGATTTTTCGATTTTTGAATATGATGTAGATATCATGAAAAACTATGTCTGTAAGTTTTCCTTTCCAAGATTTTTTTTCTTAACACAAAACAAATTTAAAAAACACGAAACAGAAACGTACAGACGTAGGTCTTTATAATTAATGGGTATAAAATAAATTTCCAGTTAAATATGAATTATGTCACCGTAACGAAACTGTCGATTAACGTCAAACAACACATACATTATTAGACACTTATTTTGGTTTTTACCCCACTACAACATATTGTTACGCCGATGTGGTAAGGCGTTTCATTACCCACTAAGAGCGAAAGAGATAACACTATTGGGAATGAGACAGCGATGCGCAAGACATTCCAGACCCGTGTGCCAAGGACGTCGCCATTGTTAACGGAGCGAGCAGGTAGCAAGGCGTAGAACATTACAGAAACAAAATAGTCTCGGTCGTCCTCGGCGTAGCGAACTACATCGATCGTTCCGGAAGATTCGGTGGATGGAAGGCGTTCTGGAATAACATGGGAACTATAATTTGCCCACGCCTTGGAAGTGGAAGCTGTACGCCAGGACTCGAGGCCTTTTAGTGTGCAAGAAGTTTCGGCCAGGGAGGCTCCTCGCCATGAATTTGGACCAAGGTGTTATTGGTGTGGAGAACGCGGACACTTGCAAACCAGTTGCCCAAAAAGGAAGAGAAGACAGCGCGATCAATTTGTACGTGGAATACGGAGTCCTGGCGGTCAACAGCGATTGTTTGACGAGAGTCGTAAGGAAGCGTCGCCGCTGGCAGCTGCGACGAGAGACTCGGCTGCGGCGAAAATCAGTAATGCGCAGCACCCCAAAATTACCGACAATTAGATTAGAAATGCGAGCGGGGTGCCTTCGATGGCGCCGGACACTGTCGGGTCATGGCGAAAGGCCGATGGAGTGCGCTTGGAACGAGCTAGCGAACCGCGTGTGAGTGGAGGAGCTAGTTTGACGTGTACATCGCAGTATTCCCAGAGAGATATTACAAGGAAACACAGACGCCCTCTCTCGAAAACCTTTTCATCAAGAGGACAAGGACAGTATGGGAATGTTGAGGACTGATACTGTAAGTGAAGAATGGAGCAATGAAGTCATGAAACAAGCGCAGCAAGAACATCAGGACATTAAACCCATTTTCGATTGGATCAAAGCAGGCGCTCCCAAACCGAAATGGTGTGAAGTAGCTCCGATGAGTACCGAAACAAAAAGCTACTGGACCCAATGGGAAAGTTTGGTCATCTATAATGGCGAACTGTGCAGAAAATGGGAGTCTACAAATGGAAAGGATGCTCACCTATAGGTGGTTTTTCCAAGAAAAGTGAGTGATGTTCTGAGATCCTTCCATGACGGAATTTCCGGTGGTCACCTTGGAGTGAAAAGGACATTAATGAAAATTTATCAACGCTTCTACTGCCGTGACGATGTGGAAGATTGGTGCAGGAAGTGTACAAACTGCTCATCAGTCAAAGGGCCGCAAACACGCAGTAGAGGAGCGCTTAAGTTGTATAATGTTGGGCTCCTTGGAAAAGAATTGCTCTAGACGTCGCAGGCCCGTTTCCGACATCCGACTCGACGGCAAACAAGTACATCCTCGTCGTAATGGATTACTTCACCAAATGGCCTGAAGCATTTGCCATCCCTAACCAAGAAGCAGTCACAGTAGCGGAGAAATTAGTGATGGAAGTGTGTTCTCGATTTGGGGTGCCACTCGAAATTCACAGTGATCAAGGCAGAAACTAAAAATAAAATAAAATAAATAAAATAATAATAATAATAATAATAACTTTGTCCCAGGTGTTCCAGGAGACTTGCCGAATACGCCGAACCATATCACCCACAATCGGAATGGTCGAGAGATTCAACCAGACGCTAGAAAGACATTTGGCAAAGGTTGTTGAAAGTCACCAAAAGGATTGGGATAGGCATATCCCTCTCTTCCTGATGTCATATAGATCAGCTACTCACGAAACTACGGCTGTCACTCCGGCTTACGTGAACTTCGGCAGAGAACTTCGTTTACCTGCAGACCTTTTAACCGGACGTCCTCCAGATTCACCTAAACCAATCACCGAGTATGCCAGCGACTTGAGAAACGGGATAGACGATGTTCACAGTCACGTCCGCGAACATGGACTTCAAGCCAGTGCGAAGATGAAAACACGATATGACCAAAAAACTAACCAAGTGGGGTTCGAGGAAGGTTCATTGGTGTGGCTGCATAACCCCATGCGAAGAAAAGAGAAATCCCCGAAATGGAAAGGGCCGTACAAAGTGGCCACTAAAATCAACGACGTCACGTATCGGATATAGCCGACCCAGCGAAGCCCCTGCAAGGTTGTCTATGTTGACCGACTGGCGAGATATTACGGAACGAATAATGCTCGGGACGTGCATGTCTTGGGAGGGGGTAGTGTTACGCCGATGTGGTAAGGCGTTTCATTACCCAGTAAGAGCGAAAGAGATAACACTATTGGGAATGAGACAGCGATGCGCAGGACATTCCAGACCCGTGTGCCAAGGACGTCGCCATTGTTAACGGAGCGAGCAGGTACAGGTAGCAAGGCGTAGAACATTACAGAAACGAATAGTCTCGGTCGTCCTCGGCGGAGCAAACTACATCGATCGTTCCGGAAGATTCGGTGGATGGAAGGCATTCTGGAATAACGTGGGAACTATAAAAGGCGGACCGCGGTTGTGGGCACAGTCAGTCTTTACTTGGAAAGCGAACAGTGCGATCAAGAGCGACCCGAGCGATCTAAGTCTAAGTCTTCGAAGTTTTTATGCGATAATTGTTTTGTTAACGGTTTAAGTGAGTGCGTTATTAAAGTCTACTTTTGATTATCGGTGTTTTCGTGCATTTCTATCAGTTACCTAACCCCACGTACGTAACAATATTCAAAAATCGTGAAAATCGGACTTGATTTAGGGGGTGAGAAACGTTTTCGTCCGGAGCTAAATTTGTATGTTTTTTTTTGTTGATAGCAACGCGATTTTAGCGGCGCTTCACAATCCTCTTAATATCAAGTAGATTTTCAATACATTAAAGGGTTTCGTGCTGCGTAATAATGGTGGGCTTGGCAAGACTGGTGGAATATCAAAGCTATTGTACGGAGTCGTACTGCAAGATTAAAATCTGCTAGCACCGTTCTATTTAATTTTCTATTTCATTGTCTCCCTCCATGGCTTTTATCCATGCATTGTCTTGTCTAACGCCACCGACAATGGTTGCCTTTGAAGAATTGCTCACTGGCGACACCATACAAAGTGCGCTCCACCCAAGATCGACTGACCTGGACTTCTGCAGTTCAATCTGCCCCTCCAGCGTCTTGGCGAGGTAGATGACAAACAGCTGCGCGAGCGCGACGCCCAGCGCACCCGACGCGATCGTGTACAGGTTGCGCTCCATCCAAGAGCGGACTATTTCGATGCAGCCGCTAGTCCATACGCGCTTACTCGCTTCTGCCACCTGCAAAGACAGTTAGAGTAACATTTTTATTAATGGTAAAAAGAGGGAGGACCATCATTAATAACATCAGCTTGCACTGTAGTTTTCGGCTAATCACCGGCTGATTCCTAGTGTAACGTTAGTTTGCGTAGCTAAAGTTAGTTCGATTGCGCCGTTAGACATTGAATTGTTTAAACAAGGTCTTAGGTAATGATCCGATGATACTTGCGAGGGAATTAGTATGAATACTGAGCCATATGTTGTTTTTGGATGCTCATAGAGTTTATAGTCAAATTTGCCTTGTAGATACGGTTTATCCTTCTGTCGGTTTGGTTGGCAATTATGAATTAAGTTGTAATTTGCTATAGCAAACGTGTTTGGCGTGTGAGTCACAAATTTTGTATATGACGTCAGGTGTTCAAACAGTTAAACCCAAACGTAAGTCAAAGTCAAAGTCAAAGTTCTTTATTCTTCAATTTAGGCATAATATAATGCACCTATGAATGTCAAAAAGCATTACCACCGGTTCGAAAAATAAAACCTTTGCCCCGAGAAGAACCGGCGTAAGAAACTCGGCAAGGTATATTTTTTTCAAGAAAAAGGTTTACATCATTACATTATAATTATAAATAGTTTACAATATCACGGTATTTTTGTACAGTAGGTGCACCTTTTTTTAGCGTAGATTACTCATGCAGGACGGACGACTCACTGCCAAACATCCCTATCCATGATATAATCGTTTACTTTATAATATGCTCGGGAAATTAGTTTTTGTTTTACGACAGATTTAAATTTAGAGTCAGTAAGTTCAGTAATACTTTTTGGAATTTTATTGTAGAATTTTACACAATTTCCCAAGAATGATTTTGAAGTTTTGGCCAGTCTATAAAAAGTGGTTTTGAGCTTTCCTGTGCTCCTGGTTGCTTTTGGCTTATCAATGTTCGTTGGGAAATTATGTAGATTCTTCCTAACAAAGATGATTATTTCAAATACATATAGCGACGGCAGTGTTAGAATATCTATTTCCTTGAAGAATTCCCTCAATGACACACGCGACCCCAAGTTATAAATAGCTCTAATAGCCCTTTTTTGCAAAATAAACACTGTACCGATATCCGCAGCCGATCCCCACAAAATAAGACCGTACGTAATTATACTGTTAAAGTAAGCGAAGTAGACCAACCGTGCCGTCGCTACATTGGTAAGCTGCCTTATTCTCCTGACTGCAAAAGCAGCGGAAGTAGAAACACACTGTGGCGGCGCGACCCAGTACATACACGGCCTCCGCCACGCGTCTTTATAAAATAACGAAAGACATTCACCACACAGAAGACACAAACCGCAACAGTTTAGTACTTCAGTCAAAACCGTGACACTATTATATTCATAAGAATACACCGCCCCGCGCCGCGTCGCACGGCCTAAACCGGTGAAACTACTAGTTGGTACAACATTGTGCAAGGTCTGTCCAAAACAGTCTAAATCGCTATCACCATTTTACTTTTAAACCTGCCGCTAAGAAGCAATTTTCACATTGTTGGGTTGCGAATCGTAAGCGAAACCGGTGAAATAGCATAGAAGTATCTTAAACCTCAGAATTGTGGTCTTTGGAAATGTCTATAAGCCTTACAGCCCACCTTGCTGCAAGTTGGCCCTGTTTGTTAGTCTTCACCATTGTGTATCCTACTAATTACTACTTTTTTTATTCTTTCACGCTGTAACGGCTGGACGGATTTGGACGAAATTTGAAATGGAGATAGTTTATACCCTGGATTATCTCAGGCTACTTTTCATACCGTAAAATTTTAAAATCAAAATCTACGTGAACGAAGCTAAGTAGTGCGTAATATATTTCTGTTATAAAATGAACAAAACAAGACACACATATACACATGTTTCGTCCTCACCGGGTAGTTTTGCACGCCGTAGCCGCACATGATGTTGACGAGCCCGGAGGCGATGTCGGTGGCGTTGATGCAGCACGAGAACGGCACGCCGCAGCGCTCCACGCTCGGGGACGAGCAGTTGAAGTACTCGTTCTTGGACCAGTCCATGTAGCCGTCGGACGTCAGCCCGCAGCAGTGGAACTGGGGACGACGGTTCCTTATCAACATTTGAGTTCAGAAATTCATCGCCGGTAAAGGCAAATTGAGTGATGTGATGAATGATACATTTCTGTGGTAAAGACATTCTACCTTGGTCCTAAGGGTCGGCAACGCATTTATGTGTTTGTAACCTAAAGTGGTTTCACCTTTGGGCTGTTTTATAAAGCCACAAATTACAATTTACATGTTACAAGTTTCCATTGGACACAACCTCGACCAATGGCGACCAGCCATTTGAGCAGTGTTGCCAGTTTAGACCTGTAAAGTTGTTACTCGTAGCTTTATAAAGCATGCCCCTGATGGTTCCAACGGAAGACCAGCGCTGACTTTAATGCCAGTATTACGTTAAGTTGGGACCATTTCGAGGCTACTTTCTTCTTGTACGTTTTTGTCTGTTGGTTATGTTTGTCACGAATAAATGATTATCCTTCTTTATTTCTTTAATTTATATTCTAGAAATTTACTCATGTATAGTGAGATAGCCTGTCTGTTCGTTTACCTTCTCCAAGCTATAAAACTTATGTTGTTTATGTGTTATTGCGGAAGGGACTAAGGGAGAAATAAGGGAGAACTGAGGGGATTATACAGCAGCAGCTGACGGAGTACTGAAGAGACTACACTACAACAGTAGCTGTAGTTAATCACGTTGCTCTATGCGAAGTCGATAAAGTAAGAGCAGCAGGACTAGCAGGAATACTGAGGAGACTACACAAGACCTGGTGGCGGAGAACTGAGTTTACTTTTACGATTTAAGATCAGTTTGATAAGACGGCTTTATGATACACTGACGTGTCTAGATCCAAACATCTTGCTCAAAACGAGTTTATTAAACTGCATTGTGACTCAAGTCGCGTCCCACTACCTGCGAACAGGATCAGCAGGCAGAGTACTGCGAAGGCAACACAGGAGCGGCAGGCTGGGTACTGAGGAGAGCAGACAGCAGCAGAAGTTGAGCGTGAGTCATTTCTCACGTCGCTCTGTGCGAAGTCGATGATGTTCTACAGGTCCGCGCCGTCCCGTACCTTACGAACAGGATCAGCAGGCTGAGTACGGAGGAGATAAGTCGATGAAGTTTTGAAGGTCCAGGTCGTCCCGGTGTGGCGACCTAGCGACATCTAGCGACAACTTGTAACAACCAACTCAGACAATGTGCTACCTCACGCGAACGAAGACATATATAACACTTCCAACTTCATCCCAATGGACTTCGGTCCCCAGACGTAACACCTGCCTGGAGAGAGATTTCTCTATTATCTTATCATTCTGATGCCAGCCGAGTACAGAGGAAATTACAAAGCAGCGTCAGGCTGGATACTAGGGAGACCAGGCAGCAGCAGAAATTAGTGACTCACGTCGCTCTGCGCGAAGTCGATGAAGTTCTGGAGGTCCGGGTCGTCCCGGTACGCGTGCAGCACGCGCTCCGTGAAACTGGCTTCCAGCAGGCCGTGCAGCGAGCGCGGGAACGCGAAGCCGCACACGGCGCCGCCCATCTCCACCAGGAACAGGATCAGCAGGCACAACGAGTACTGAGGACATACCATTAACCATTAAAGTCTGTGAGCACTTAAAAGATGTTTCAAGTTTGTACCCCTCCCTCACTCGCTCTTGATAAGAGCTCTTAGTGAGAGACAAGTATAAACCAGAAGCACCTTCTAAGAGCTATCGCACTGGACGGCATATACAACTGTCACTCAGACGCCAAACATGTTTGATATGCTATGCAAATTACAACTTAATTTATATGAAGCAGTCTCATTTAATCTTCAACTGGTTTCGTCAGTGGCAATGTGGCGTTCAAGAGATTAACCTTTTGTACGTCACAGTAACATACGACGGCGGATTGTGTTTTTTTTGTCAAAATATTTCATTGATCTATTCGGTATGTCTAATGTACAGGTGCATACAAATTTGAGCAGCTCGAGCCGAGACAGTCTCGTCGCGCATAGCGATCGCTATATGTTGGAATTTAGTGCAGAATGCGCTAATGCTACACGCGATGCCCTGCGTCTCCGTAAACAAGGCCTAAGGCTCTCACGCAGTATGCATGGAATAAAACACACGTGCGTACGAAGGCAAACGTTAATTAGTAGTTGCAACCATTACCGATTCCGTGTGGAATTTAAATTCATTGACAATCGATGCGGTGACCATCTTTACAAACACTCACGAATTTGAGCAAGCAAGTGTTCTCCCTGAGCGCGCCGACGCAGCCCGCGAAGCTGACGATGAAGACCACGCCCCCGAGCAGCGCCAGCAGCAGGCTGATGTTCAGCATCACGTCGTAGATCGTGTCCAGCTGGAAACACGCGCGATTGCATTTAATAAATAAATAGCAGGGAACAATCTCACACGCCTTGACATAGTCCCAAACTAAGCTCCAGTACAATAGGTACTAGACAACGATAAACTTACTTATATAGAGAAATACATAATTAAATACATATCAAACATACAAGACTCAATACTCTTGGTCATCACGTAAATTTGAACCACGGCAGAGCCTCTACCACCTAATCTACCGGCTAACGTGTCGTCAAATAGAGCCGTCTAGGTTTGTTTTTACGGCATGAAGCCAAACGATCACACCTGGAGGGTTACCATGGCACCATGACATACTAAAGCAGTTCAGTTTAAGTTGAGAAAAGCAGAACTGCATAACTGCTATAGCTCGGTCCCTTTCGCTCAACCTTATCGTTGCTTATCTTAGAGATGGGCCCTTTCGGATACACTACGACCCCTTTTATCTTCTGTTGTACAATTACGCTCTTACACACTCACCTGTTCGAATGTACAAGTTTGATTACGATGGTTTTCCTTCACCCTAAGAGCAATGAATAAAATACACAAGTTATAAAAACTCAATGGTACATGGTTCGAAATCTTATAATCGTAATCATATCTTACGATAAGATCACGAGTCGACCCCCTAAGCCACTAGGCCACCGACGAAGCTCTCTTCGCTCAACCTAAACCCCCCTGATGGCAAGAGGCATCTGAGACCGATAAACACTTGTATTCTTGAGACAAAAGTGTAACACTGTGAATGCGTTGGCATTGTTGCCAACCTAGAGGACTATAGTTGCGCCGTTCTAAGAAGCCCGGTTTGGAATCTGTCATCAAAGTAAAAAAAAAAACTTCAAACAAATAGGCATCGCGTCTGATCATTTCACTGGCCTACCACAGTTAGACAAAATAGCAAGGAGTTAAAGCTATTAAAACCAGAAAATTCAAACTTAATTCATGGTCATGGTGGTCATTTAGCGACTCGACTTTTTAAGATAAAGCAATTTATTTAGATCGAGATGTAGTTGGAAAGCGATCTGGTCGTATTTGCTACCTAGTCCTATCGAGATGTGGACCTAAAGCTTCTATCCCAATTATATTGATTTTAAATATACTTATTGATTCTTCGTCATTTTGGTACTTTGCTGGTGATAAACGATTTAAAGACAACACAGGGGGTAAAGTCATTCAATCAAACAATATCGGTTTGCCCAATGCTGGTGTATTTCTCTTTGCTCCATTCTTTACATCATCATCATCATCATGTCTGCCGAAAGACGTCCACTGCTGAACACAGGCCTTCCCCAAGCCTTTCCACTCAGACCTTCCATTCTCTACAGCTTTAGTTATATTGAGAAATACAAACCTTGATAAGTCCTGTGGCTTGCCATTTATCCACGAACGCGTAGAGGCCCACAGCAGTCACCAGTCCACCAATTAACTGAAAATGAAATAAATAAATTAGCAATAATGCGGCAGATGAAAATTAAGTCTAGTCTAGTAGAAATAGCATGCTAATAAAACCAGGAAAACTTCTGCTGATACCTAGTGACTTTTGTATAAAGGTTTTTCCACTCTTGCAATTAATTTTCAATAATAGATGTGAAAGCAAAAATGGAATAAGGAAAAGACATACAATGATAAATCCTGCCATAATGCTACAATTTATTACTTTCAACTCGACTAAACAAACGGTAACTTGAAATCACTTATTTCCATAGTTGGTAAATGAGTAATTGTCCTGTTAATTTATTGTTTGTTTATAGAACTTACGTTATTAGACAGACTAGTCTCCGTAAGGTACAGCCACGGTATGAAAAAGTTCGCCACTTTTGGACCTTATCAGCATTGAAATAGGAGTCGAAAAGTGACGAACCTACGACCGACCTAGGTTATTAATAGTACTCGGCTATCTGTCTTTGTCATACTCTCTGGTAGGAATCTATCAATTTGTGTAAAAGCGATAGAGGTTTTACTGTACATAATTATAATACATCAAACTTCGCTGCCCACTCCACAATCGCATGCATCGGTGTAAAATACTGTGACTGATGTTATTAATCCGATATTACGACAGATGCTACGTTTCTCATCACTAAAAAACGTTGTTAGTAATATACTGTCCGTAAATTCACACTAACTGACACAATCTCTTGGTTTGGTTTGTGTACAAACAACATACGATCGGTAGATTGTTGCACAAGAACTGCCACAATTGGATCCAATCGGTGAATGGTACCTACAATGTGTGCATTACAAATACAAAATACACACATTGGTTTTCGGTTTGAAATTCGAACTACGTTTCAAGGACGCTGGACGACACACAATAATAGGTGACATTAATTTCGTTCGTTTTTTTCATCGCGGATCTCGTGAAACCATCTTACTATATTTAAAAACACGATTCCGTCATCATTATTTACTAAGCTTGTTATAATACATTTTTATAAATGGAATGCATCTTCACGTGATAGAAATCTAGTAAGTGCACGTCCAATACAAACGATAGCAGATGCCTTCTTGTATTCTTGAATAGGAAATAAAACATTCTGGTCGAAACGTGACAGTTCGCTTACTGAGACTGAGTTTATCATAGGTATGTCGTAAAAAAATTAAAATAGGCAGGATTGAAGGTTCTCTTGTTAATTATACATACTAAGCGTAAAAAAAAATGTCCACCAGTCATCTGTTCATACAAAACCCAACAAATAGGTAACGAATTCTCCAGAAATCAGTAATTAACGTTAGGACCAATTTCACCTTGCTAGGTGCAAGCTAGTTGTTATCGCTTACTGGAAATGCAATTATTGCATAACTCATACTTTCGTTTACACACAAAGGCTTAGAATCACTTCGACTAAATTAGTTTTTTTTATGGCATCGAGACAGCAAACGAAGTCGCAGTCAACTGATGGTATGTTTGAGCTGAGACCCATAGAAATGTACAATCTCAAGACTGCCATCTTACGAATTCACTTTGCCAACACTTAGGACAAAGATGCAATAGCCCTATGAAAAAATAATAATGTCTTATCTTCACATCAGAACACAATAACGCGCAACCATTGCGAACGCTTGACGGTAAGCTAAAGTAGGTATATGACGTCGTAGCGAGCGATCCAGACGGAACTTGCACAAGGTCCTACAACCACAACTACCAGGTAGTAAAAGGCTGTGTTGTATAAAGACAGTCGGCAAAAAACGATTTTGCTACGAGTGAGCAGAATTTGATTTTCCTGATAGGGTGACTTTTTAATTTAAAGAAATCAGTAGGTCAATATAAATGGCTAAGTGGCGGGTGGGTAAATATAAATATGGTTTATTTTTTACCGTTGTATGTTACCTACTTATAGGTAACATGTTTTGGCTGATAAAGTGAAAAGTTGTATGTGTCACATGAGACCAAAGTTAATGGCATCTCGTTATCAACACTCCCAGCAAAAACCATTGCTCTCTGGTTGCGCATATAACTATGAATATTTTATAGAAGGTTTAATACATCAAACCCGGTCGAAGAAAGGCTAGACCTCGTAAGGCCCACTATACGACAAACAGGGAGTTTTTGTAAATGCACTATGAATCCAAAAGGCAATAAAGTTCAATAACGTTAAGTTCCCATTGCTACACAGTTCAAATAAGATTGCCTTGATTATGTTCATCCTTTTGCACACTGGACCTTACCAGGTTAAATCAAACCGAAACCACAAACAGACCACACCCATTCTCATGTCAAATATTGTATGTGAAATGTTGTATTATAAAGTTGTATGTGAAATCTGCAAAAATGGTTTATCCAAGAAAATGGTATCACCCGTAGCGAGTTTTTACGGCGTTTTCGAGACGAGTGATGTCAATGGAGTGAATAAGACAAACATAGTAACCTTCACATAGTATGAAACAAAGTCACTTTGCGCGTCTGTCTGTCTATATCCGCTAACTCTTAAACCATGCAAAGGATTTTGATGTGTATTAATGTGCGGGTTTAACAATTTTTTAACATAAACCGAAGCAACGCTTTGCTTTGGATGGGTCGCTACAATAATAATATAGGTGTATAACTCGATGATTGAAAACTGACTCTGCCCTTCCAAGATATAGGGATGACGACTATATTCAAGATAAATTATTACTCTAAACAAAGCACTTTTTTTTTACCTAATCTATCGGGTCTCTGTGCAATATTTTAAACTTAGTTGAACCAATTAACAATGATGCCCAAACAAACACATTTTCACATTTTTTATATTTACCCTTAACATACCAGACAAAAAAAAACATCAAATTCCAGTCCATTAACATTTTATTTAGATTTAACCAAACAAATATATTATTCAGACAAAAACAATTTTGTTTTGGTACCAGGATTTTAAAATTGATTAATTTAATCAGTTTTAGTTAGGGAGTAAAGTAACTTATAATTGCATTGGTTATGCTGCTATAGACTTGTCTGTTAAGGAAACATAACATTTAACAAACTAGTTTTATTTTAAAGAATGTGCAGAATTTTATAGGGTGTTCCCACTTACTAATAAAGATCTGGCATGTGTTAATAGAAAGCTGATTTTATAAGTTTAATTCATTACTGTCTAGCGGTAAAGACTAATGTATCTAAAAAAAGTTAAAACAACACATAATGCACTCTAAAATCCAAGAAAAGTTTAGTAAAAAAGGAAGCCTAAACAGTATAAGAATAGAACAAAAAAACATTGAACTTGAAGAGCAATTGAATTAACAATTAAGTAAGTTGTAATGTAAAGTAGAACTTTGTAATGTTTATGTCTGGCATTTGAGTAAATCCTTCATACATTTATTTACACAGTATTATTATTAAGGTACTGTTTCACAGCCATATATAGTCGAAGTTGCTGTCTAACTTGGTCTTGAATCATAGTCTTAGGATAATCAAATTTACAGTGATAAATAAAAATCGAGGCTTCACTACAAAATAAAAGATATGTACTCATTATATTTTATATATAACGCGGAGATAACACAAACGGAAATAACAGATCAGAGTCATGGAACTGTGATCACATATATCCATACCTACCACATCCCATACGAGTCTGGGAAAAATGAATCATCATACGACAATGAGACAATAGGGATCGAAAAACTAACAAAATTACGTTTACATAGGTTTAAAATCATGGTGTTCACTAAACCTTGCTTCATTATCGCCTTTTAAAGAATATACCAAATAAAGTAACACTTACCCAAAATATAAAGTTTAGCACGAAAATCATATATTTCACACAGCCGCTAACGTATGTAAAGTTTGGTCCCCTGCGTCGCTGCATTTTGAGTTGTTTGACAATGTAACGTATAGAAGAATAATTTGTAAAGATCCTCACTTTATGCTAGTAAAAACCTAGGCGTTTGGTAGTATTTACAATAATAAAAACACGAATAATCCATTGCAGGCCCTGTGAAACCCATTTAGCCAGCTATTCGTTCGTTCGACGAACTGTCAGAAATTCAGAGACAAGGATGGCAAGGGGCAAGGATGGAAGCATAAAATAAAGGTGTCTTTACACTTACACTGTTCGAGTCCAATGTTGAATCGAAAAAAAGTTACACTCTGCATCTTTTTCTGCCAATATAGTCTCGTATGACAAATGAAAGGGACGAAGGGAGTTTCGAATTTTGTGCTTCATAGTAACAATTCTGATGATTGCGTATGCGGAGGACTCAGAGCAGCGTACTCTAGCGTTATCTGTGGTTTTACACGGAAATATGTTAAAACCAAAACTAACGGCAAAATTAAAGTAGGTATCTAACTCTTAATCGTAGGTATGAGGTGACCGCACAAACTGAAATGAAATGCTAATTAAAATGAGTTACTTTTAAATACATTTTCACATTCGAGCCATTCATCATATTTATAGGGATTATACAATAGCGTTGCCTGTGCACTGCGTCGTTGCCCGCCGTTATTCCCTCTCCTAATGAGGAACTTTTAAATTTTCCGTGATTAACAGTAGCCTAGGTGTATGGGTTAATCCGGGGTATAAGCTACTAATTAGCTACTATCCAAATTTCATCCAAATACGTCCAGCCGTTGTAGCGTGAAGGAGTAACAAACTAACACACACACAAACTTTTGCATTTACATTTATACCATTAGTGAAATGAGATGAGATTTGAAATGTGAGTTGGACTCACACATCGAATGTTTCATATGTTAGATAAGTACACTGCAGTCTGCAGTGCGAGTCGAACAATAGAAAGTTCATTTTTTTATTTACTTATATTATCTTAATATGGCAGTCTCTAACAGTCGACCAAATAATCAAACAGAAATTTACATAGCGGGTGCACAGAGAAAGAAGACAGACAGATAATTAAGATAAAACTAAAAACTTAAAACATAATTAATTATTCAATTATTCCTAATAGTTACTAAAATAAATATTGTTTTTTGCTCGTTTGCCTTCTCCTTGCCTTATAAAAACTAGCGAATACTAATGATGATTAAAAAAACACCCTGCTTACCGATGCAGTAGGTAGGTGTTTAAAAAATGCGCGAGGTTCGTGCCAAATTTACAAAAAAGAGCCATTCGTTCTATATATTATAACCTTAACTCCCGTGATTCCTTAAGATTAGTATTTAAAGAAATTAGTATCTTGACAGTAGCGTCACAATTTATTTATGAGAATATTATTTATGTCATTAAAAATCAAGCCTCTTTTGTTAAGAATTGTGATATACATAATTTGAATACAAGAAATAAAAATAAAATTGCTATTAAAACATTTCGTGTCCGTAAGGTTTATAAATCATTTGTAGGTCAATGCATTCTTTTCTATAATAAATTACCTGAATCAGTTTCAAAGTTACCATTTCCAGTACTTAAAAGTTACTTGAAAAAGTCGTTGATGTCTAAAGCTTACTATACGGTCGAGGACTATCTAACAGATAAAAATGCTTGGCCTAAACTTAACTAAACACCTAAATAACTGACTAATAGAATAGGCACAAAAAATATGTAAATATTGTATCTATATTGTCTAGGGAACACGGTTTCTGTAGGAGAATGTACTTATCGAAACTTTGTATGTGGTGGTTGTCTTGAACAGAACTGTCATAGGAAAGTTTTTTTTTTTTAATATATATATTTTATATATATTTTTTTATTACTACTACTTATTACTACCCTATGAAAATTCTTAGTTTTGACACATTTTCCTGCTCAAGCTACGCTTGAATGTTTTTTATTTTTATTTTTATTATATATTAAATTCATTGTTTTATATCATGCTAGGTTAAGCTTTATAATTGTATAATATCATAAGTAGCATTTAAAAAAAACGACTGACTGTTGAGTTTCTTGCGGCGTTTCTTCTCAGCAGTGGTCTCTTGCGAAGAGCTGGTAGATTTTGACGTGTAAAAGTGCCCGTGCGGCCTACTTACTGAATAAACATATTTTATCTTTTTATCTTTTTAATATCGTACACTCCACAAAATAAATAAATAAAGTACGAGTCGACCTCGCTTTAAGAGTCTTGCTTTCTTATCTAAGTAATTTTCTAATTTGTTTGTATTATTTGCATAAAACGAAAAGTAGTTTACATTTGTTTTACATTTTTATCTAACTTGCATATAAGTTTATAATCTCAAAAAACCGTTACCTAAATAGCTTTCACGAGGAAGACAGCTGTCAGAGAGGAGTGGCGGTGAGTTGTGAAGCTTGCCACCAGCGCCTGATATGATGAACACGACCTTTCTGTCAAGAGTTTAAACGACAAAGAAGAAGAGATAGCTTGTAGAGAGTTAAATTATACTGTAGTTTGATTGACTACCGCTGACAACCGACCAAGAGGCGTAGGGTCGAAACTCGCAAGATTCTAGCGAAGAAAAGAGGCAGACTTCGTATGTTGCGATTTTATAACACTTAAGTGAAACCGACTGGATACGGAAAACTACCAGGTTAGGAATCGTTAGAACGGAAACAAACAGCACCGGTAATAGGTTGGTCATAAACAATAATAAAATGGTTGCATGCTCTTACCCCTCTTGGGTCCGTCCGGATCGCTACCACCATCTTATCCATTAACCTACCGCCAAACAGCAGTGTTCGCATTGTTGTGTTCCGGTTTGGGGATAAGACAGCCGGTGTAATGACTAGCATAGAGGCATTCCATCTTAGTCCTCAGGGTTGGCAACGCATTTGCAGTCTTATGCTAATGTCTATGGGTCACAGTTTCCACTTATCATCAGGTGGCCTGTGTGCTCGGTTGCCTACTCTATGCCATAAAAAAAAAAACCTATTTTCTGGCCTCAAAATAAGAAAGTGACCTTTCACAATTTTGAATCACGCTGCTATGTTTATCTTAAATTTAAGCAAAAACGCTGCTAAAACGGAAGAGAATGGGAGTTGCCATCCCAGCCAGAGACAGGAAGTAGGAACCTCTGAGGCAGCGAGTATGTAGTGTAGCTTTAGTCCGCGCCACAGTAGAATCTAGGGAATTTTTTCGGTATATTTTATCTTTATTTCCATAGACTTGAGTGAGTCCATGCCCTTTTTATTATTACACGACTCCCCCAAAAAAGGAGTGTAATGTTTTCAGGGTTCATGTTTGTATTTATGTATGTAGGTATGTGAGTTTCTTTATTCCACTATAACTTTTAAATCCCTTGACCGATTTAGATGTGTGAGGTATCGTTAGAATCTTTACGTCATCGCAAGTAACATAGGCTATGTGACGTTAAAATGAAAACAAAATGGCGGACTATATACTCCATATTGCGTGGGAGACAGACAAAAATAATTACAAACCTATCAAGTGGGGAATCAAAATAAAGGGTTTTAAAAGGCGATTCCAACAATACAACACATGTGTTACAACTTATGTGTTTTTAAAGGTTATTTTGGTAGAAAGAGTTTTTTTTTAATGTTAAATTCTAGGTATTTTCAGTTTGTTTAAACAGCAGTCGTGTTTTTTATTTATTTTTATTTATGGATTATGATCTTTTTTATGTATTCGTACCTATATATAAGTATCAAGGGTATTAACACATGTAGACCCAGAGGGCAACGTCAGCAACCTTACCTGAACGAGTACCAGTAGGTAACAGTAACTGTGGGAAGACGGGGGAAGGAAGCGCCGTTTATTGTTGAATCATTTTCTAGCCATACCGTTTTGGGGCAAGTGCCTGCAAAAAAAAAACAAGTTGCACGCGTGTTAACGTCTTTCACGTATACATGTCTACATTTATCAAGGACCTTTTTTGCCTTGAACCTCGCTTGTCTTCTCTCTTGACTTACGACTTCTACGATCAACATGTACGGCATGTGGGGCATGTGGGTTACACGCAAACTTGACGTTTATGAGGATTTTTATTTACACCGTGTGCCAGACAAAGTCATCATAAGATTCACCGAGATTATCTTCTGCGCAATGCGGTACCTCTTAAGGTATTTTGGGCAGATCAAATTTATTAGACCAATCCTCCTAAGGCCCAAAGTCCTTTTAAAAGGCCTTCGTCCGGCCATTCAAATAAAGGTATAGTGCAAAGAAAGTAAGGTGGATTTTCTCTTGTTTCTATGACTAATGATCAAATTAGAAAATCGAATTTATTTCATTCACAATAGATTCATATTCCATTGATTCATTTCGATGTATGGTGGGCCTTACGAGGTTTATTATTTTTCTCCGTCTTTCTACTGTACCTAACTGTGACCTTAGTACTTAATTCGCTCTGTTCTACTCGCTGAAATCACATTACTGTTGACATGTAATCGTATTGTTTTTAACTCCGTCGCCATTACTGTCAAAAGCAATATTGTTTTAACGAGTAGTATAGAGCCCCAGGTAAGGTTAGGGTTCCCCTTTGTGGCACTAAACTCTCTGCTCCGGGTGTAATGTTGTAATATTGTGTCCTTAAAGTAATTGCTTTTGTTTTATATACGGTACGCTAGGAAAATAAAGAATACACAATCAATTCCTGAGTAGGTAATCCGCATTATTACTTCTTGAGTTGGTGGTGTTTATGGACGGTGGTGATTACTTCCCATCAGGTAATCCGCACGCTCGTTTGCCTCCATCCCTTATATTAAAAAAAAACTGCCACGATCTAGGACCTATAATTGGTTGTCGTCCGTCACTAGTTTGAACTACATATTTGGCATGTTTGGCGGTTCTTATCTAGTGCTATTTTAAACAGACAGCCGGTGTAATGACTAGCATAGAGGCATTCCATCTTAGTCCTCAGGGTTGGCAGCGCATTTGCAGTCTTAGGCTTGTAGTCTTGTGAATGCGAATGTCTATGGGTCACAGTTTCCACTTACCATCAGGTGGCCTGTGTGCTCGTCAGCCGTCCCTATGCCATAAAAAAAAAAAAAAACACGTGCGTCAAAACATTTCCTATAAGAATGGAAAAGTAACCAATTGATTATCTTCGCTTGGCAATTATACCGTGCTCATTATTGATAAGGATAAATATAATATTAGGAAATACTAGAGCCTAGAGTAGAGGTCTATTCCGCACTGACTAGCCTATCTTGCTTCGATATTGGCTGATCTTCTGCAAAGTGACGCTACGTTTGACGTCAACAATAAACCAATGGGCTAACGTCGATGATACTGCAAAGCAAACTAAAAAAAAAGATGCAAAACACACCTTAGCATGCTAGTAAATAAGGGACATTTTGCAACCTGTAAAATTTGTTGCTTACACGGTATTGCAGTATCACTGACACTAATCCAAAGTAGAATAAAGGCCCCGCACCCTCGTTTTGTAATTTTTTTAGTAGGCGTTAATCCTAACTGTAATTAGGTTTTATATTAACAACTAGCTTTTGCCCGCGACTTCGTCCGCGTGGCGTGTTATAAAAGAGAGATCTTGGTGTGTGTGGGAAAGGTTAAAAAATGCTTAATTTTATTATTTTTAAATGAGGTTATTTTATAAGGAGCCTCTAACTCGCAGGGGAATTTTTAACTTTGCATTCACTAAAGTATATGCATGTCAAATTTCAAGCATCTAACTTATGCAGTTTAGATTTTTTCATGCAACTATTTTTTCCCGCTCAATTAATTTTTCAAAATACAGCCATAACTAAACTTTATATTTACTAAGGTATGCATGCATGCTAGATTGAAAACATCTATCTTACGTGATATAGATTTTTACATACAAAAGTTTTTTCCCAATAACTCCCGTTCCCGTGGGAAGTTTGCAATATCGCGTTGCAAGTAAGCTTTACGTTCATTAGGGTACCTGCATGCCCAATTTCAATCATCTATCTTACGCGGTTTAGATTTTTACATACAAAAGTTTTTTCCCAATAACTCCCGTTCCCGTGGGAATTTTGCAATATTGCGTTGCAAGTAAGCTTTACGTTCATTAGGGTACCTGCATGTCAAATTTCAATCATCTATCTTACGCGGTTTAGATTTTTACATACAAAAGTTTTTTCCCAATAACTCCCGTTCCCGTAAGAAGTTTGCAATATTGCGTTGCAAGTAAGCTTAACGTTCATTGGGATACCTGCATGCCAAATTTCAATCATCTATCTTACGCGGTTTAGATTTTTACATACAAAAGTTTTTTCCCAATAACTCCCGTTCCCGTGGGAAGTTTGCAATATTGCGTTGCAAGTAAGCTTAACGTTCATTGGGATACCTGCATGCCAAATTTCAATCATCTATCTTACGCGGTTTAGATTTTTACATACAAAAGTTTTTTCCCAATAACTCCCGTTCCCGTGGGAAGTTGGCAATATTGCGTTGCAAGTAAGCTTTACGTTCATTGGGATACCTGCATGCCAAATTTCAATCATCTATCTTACGCGGTTTAGATTTTTACATACAAAAGTCTTTTCCCAATAACTCCCGTTCCCGTAAGAAGTTTGCAATATTGCGTTGCAAGTAAGCTTAACGTTCATTGGGATACCTGCATGCCAAATTTCAATCATCTATCTTACGCGGTTTAGATTTTTACATACAAAAGTTTTTTCCCAATAACTCCCGTTCCCGTGGGAAGTTTGCAATATTGCGTTGCAAGTAAGCTTAACGTTCATTGGGATACCTGCATGCCAAATTTCAATCATCTATCTTACGCGGTTTAGATTTTTACATACAAAAGTTTTTTCCCAATAACTCCCGTTCCCGTGGGAAGTTGGCAATATTGCGTTGCAAGTAAGCTTTACGTTCATTGGGATACCTGCATGCCAAATTTCAATCATCTATCTTACGCGGTTTAGATTTTTACATACAAAAGTCTTTTCCCAATAACTCCCGTTCCCGTGGGAATTTTGCAATATCGCGTTGCAAGTAAGCTTTACTTTCATTAGGGTACCTGCATGCCAAACTTCAATTATCTATCTTACGCGGTTTAGATTTTTACATACAAAAGTTTTTTCCCAATAACTCCCGTTCCCGTCGGAATTTTGCAATATTGCGTTGCAAGTAAGCTTAACGTTCATTGGGATACCTGCATGCCAAATTTCAATCATCTATCTTACGCGGTTTAGATTTTTACATACAAAAGTTTTTTCCCAATAACTCCCGTTCCCGTAAGAAGTTTGCAATATCGCGTTGCAAGTAAGCTTAACGTTCATTGGGATACCTGCATGCCAAATTTCAATCATCTATCTTACGCGGTTTAGATTTTTACATACAAAAGTTTTTTTCCCAATAACTCCCGTTCCCGTGGGAAGTTTGCAATATTGCGTTGCAAGTAAGCTTAACGTTCATTGGGATACCTGCATGCCAAATTTCAATCATCTATCTTACGCGGTTTAGATTTTTACATACAAAAGTTTTTTCCCAATAACTCCCGTTCCCGTGGGAAGTTTGCAATATCGCGTTGCAAGTAAGCTTTACGTTCATTAGGGTACCTGCATGCCCAATTTCAATCATCTATCTTACGCGGCTTAGATTTTTACATACAAAAGTTTTTTCCCAATAACTCCCGTTCCCGTGGGAATTTTGCATTATCGCGTTGCAAGTAAGCTTAACGTTCATTGGGGTACTTGCTTACCAAATTTCAATTATCTATCTTACGCGGTTTAGATTCTTACATACAAAAGTTTTTTCCCAATAACTCCCGTTCCCGTAAAAATTTTGCAATAAAGCGTTGCAAGTAAGCTTTACGTTCATTAGGGTACCTGCATGTCAAATTTCAATCATCTATCTTACGTGGTTTAGATTTTTACATACAAAAGTTTTTTCCCAATAACTCCCGTTCCCGTAGGAAGTTTGCCATATTGCGTTGCAAGTAAGCTTTACGTTCATTGGGATACCTGCATGCCAAATTTCAATCATCTATCTTACGCGGCTTAGATTTTTCATACAAAAGGATTTTCCCGCTAATTCCCGTTCCCGTGGGAATTTCGGGAATTCCTTTCTTAGTGCACCTCTACGGTACCTAAGCTACGTTCCTTTCAAATTTCAAGTGCCTACGTTTAGCCGTTTAGGCTGTGCGTTGATAGATCAGTCAGTCAATCAGTCAGTCACCTTTGCGTTTTATATATATAGATTAATTGATTTAAATTGGCGGTCAAACGGTTGGATTTTATAATAATACTAGAGGACGCCCGCGACTTTGTACGCGTAGATTTAGTTTTTCCACTACTTCCCCTATTTTAACCCCTTAGGGGTGAATTTCCGAAAATCCTAACTAACCAAACCAAATTTCAAGTTTCTATGTAGGTACAGTAGTTTCGGCTATGCGTTGATATTAAGTCAGTGAGTCAGTTTTGCCTTTTGTATATATGTATAGATACATTAAAAAAAAAACAATTTAATCACTGAGAGAACTTCAAAGTGAAGCTCTAATTTGACTGGTCCTGTTTCGAAACTTGGTATTAATAAAGTAAACTTAGGTACAGTGCAATTCAATTGCTTTTAACACTTTATTTCAGTCTTGCATATGTCTTGCACTCGCTCAAAAAAGATTGTATGTTAGTCTATCCGGCCTTATCCCTACCTGATTGTTTTTTCAAATCCTTTAGTTTCGTAAAAAATACAGCAATTCTGTCCATATTTCTGAAAGTACAGTATCAACATACTTAAAAAAAAGCAAAGCTAAATTTTACCGAAGTCATTTAAAAAACTGCATACGCAAAATAAAACCATTCGGGTGATAGAAATGTAGTTTATTTTCCCTCGTCAATGGTCATGGTCCTAGTGTCAGGCTCGTAGAGGTGGTCGACCACCCTGTTCCTGATGACGTGCTTGTAGACGAACGCGGACTTGCGCGGCGTGCGGGTGCGCGCTGGGTCCTCGAAGTCCACTTGGTAGAACCCGAAGAGTTCTCTGTAAGTATAATAATAAAAGTCCATTAATAATAACGAAACTGGAGGTAAAACACAAACTTGGGATACTTTTAAGTACACATTGATAAGAGTATCAAGTGAAGGGTAACAACGATTTTTATAAGCGTCATGACATGTGTTAGTGCTGACTTATTTCTGTAAGTAGGCCGAAGGGTATGTGATTCTACCAGCGGTTCTCAAGAGGATAGAGTGAGGAACAACGTGACAAAAGAGAGGTGCGGAAAGAGTAAAGAAGTAGCTATTGAAACAAATTAAAAAACATATGTTAGATGATTAGGCTATATGCAGAAAGAAGGGGTAAAAGAAGAAAAAAAAAGTAACAGGGGAGAGTGACAGGGAAAATTAGATCGAGAATTGAATTACTAGGACTAAACTGGAATAATACTGAAGACAGAAAAACTAGGTGAAACAAGAATGAGCACGAAAGTACGGATGTAAATTTCATAGTGTTTGAGTATGAGTATAGTTCTGAAAGACACCTACGTGTATCCCTCCATCCATTCAAAGTTGTCCATCAGACTCCAAGCCATGTAGCCCTTCAGGTTGATGCCAGCTTCCAGGGTGTCCAGCACGCTCTCCAAGGCTGCCCGGTAGTACTGAATCCTGTCGTCGTCCTCCAAGCCTCCGGTCGAAGACCAGCCGTTCTCGGTGATGTAGAAGGTAGGGCCGTTGTATTTAGCATGCAGGTGAGAAAGAGCGTTGTAGATGCTGTTTGGGGCTTGCTGTAACAAAGGTTTTTCTTTTAAACAAACAAATCGGCTTAAAGAACAAATGAGAAAAAGATGCGATTCCAGAATTTTTTGGCCCATTAAAAACTTGAATCTTGAAAAGCTACATTACAAGTTTTCATAAGGCCAATTTTACCACTTTGTATTTTACTTCTGGAAAAAGCTTAGTACTTAACTTGTTGTTGTCACCTAGTTAAAATTAATATCGACATTTTGATCAAGATTATGTACTCACATTTAGCCAAACCGAGGCCGATGTTGGCCAATCATCAGGGACATACGTTCCAGCATCGACATCATCAAACAACCCTGGAACCGGGAATGGATCCTTGTAATCTGTAGCAGATACGAATACTGCAGTATAGTGGTTGACGCCTAGGAAATCAGCAGCTCCCCTGGCGTAAGTCTTCTCTTCTTCGGTGAATTCAGGCATTCTGGACCTAGGGTATCCCTGCTCCGCACTCTTAGCAGCTACGCGCTCTGACAATTCCTTTGGGAAGCCACCATCCTCGGAGAAAATTGGTTCAGCGTATAAGCCCCACTGAAATATACACATTTTTTATTGTTATGTGGTACCTAGGTAAGCGATTAAATATGAACCTCGATGCAACCTGAGGGGCTACTGCCTAACGCACTCGCAATCGCAATCGTTTTCATCTTGAAAATCGAAGGCTTGTCTGCTTACAAAATGAAAACAATTATTCCGCTTTGAAGCAGATTGCGATTGCAAGTGCTTTAGGCAATAGCCCCTCTGTTCATCCTGACATGTTGTTAAAATCTGACACAAAACAAATGAGTTTATGGTCAAATTTCACTTCTTCTGTAAAACCAATAGTTGTTTTATGGGTTCATTTTCTTCATAGACCTACCAGTATGAACTTACATTTTAATTTCATGTCCGAGCCTAAGTATTTGAAATGTGGTGGAGCGCGAAAGAATCACACTCACTGTATAATCCACATAGAATTCGTAATTGTTTCTACAAAATTATTATAACCAATGCAAGAAGCATAAGAGAAGTCAAGGCGATGCGACTATCATGTAATAAAAACTATACCTGTCCCTGTCGCATGAGTTCCGCTGCCGATTCATCCTCCGCAGACTCAGTCAACGGTCCAAACCAGTTCACGCTGATTGTGATCCCACACTGGCCACCCTGGGAGGCTTTGAAGTCGTTGTTGTACGCATGGTATGCCCTGGCATGCCCAAGCACTAAGTGCTTAGCGCACAGATACTCTGCAATCCCGGTAGCATTGAGTTGAGGAGCCTTCGTGCTCCAACCATACCCTTCATAGCAGATCTCCCTGGGTTCATTGAAAGTAATCCAATGCTTCACTCTATCACCAAATTGTTCATATACCACACGAGCGTAGTCTTCAAACCATTCGGCGAATAATGGATTAGCGAAACCTCCTAACTCTTGCAGCTTTTGAGGTAAATCCCAATGGTATAACGTCACCATGGGAATGATATTGTATTTAAGCATCTCGTTGATGTAGTTATTGTAGAAGTCTACTCCAGCTTGGTTAATTTGGTTAGAAAATCCAGTAGGGAGGATCCTGGCCCAGGATAAGGAGAAACGGTAGGCGTCGAGGCCGAGCTCCCTCATCATCTCGACGTCTCGCTGGTAGTTGTGGTACGAGTCTGCTGCGATGTCTCCGTTGCTCAGATCCTTGATTACATGGGGTTTGGTGTGGGTCATGCGGTCCCAGATGTTTTCTCCTTTGCCTGGATAGCGAAGAGAGGTTAATCCAACAAAAATTGCATAAGTATGTTTCAAGCTTTTGAAAGGAAAGACATTTAGATTTATGTAAATGTCAAAGAAGGAAGCATATCTCGCATTTATGCCACGATCTGGAAGAAATGATCAAGCTTACCATCTTCATCCCAGGCGCCCTCAATCTGGTATGAAGCAGTAGCGGTCCCGAAGAGGAAATCCTCAGGAAAACTTCTTGACTGTTTAGGCAAGGCATGGCTGCCAAGCACGAGGACACTGGAAAAAGAGTGACGCCAACCTATTTCACTGATTCGTTTGTAAACTTAGCTTAGATGAAAAGAGAAAAGAAGTGTGAGCGACATAGACAAACCTGTACCTATAATGATCGTATGTACCTACTAGAAAAGACGTCTTCTCGTCTTTTTATATTATTCTATCTTACTAAACTTACTAAAAGTAAATGTAAAAGTTTGTATATCATTATAATGCCATGATCGCTTACTTTAAAACCTCATTATTACCATATTAAGTTTTACTTGTATGTACCTACTTGTATGTATGTAAAACACTTTGAACAAAGAGAAAAATAACATAGGTAATAAAAAAGATATACAGCAAATTAAAAACTTAGTAATTCGATATTATCCGTGTTATGATTCAGAATTAGATTCAGATTTTAAGTCAATTAATGTTACAGGTGATTGGTAATGCGACGCATTCCTTTGAGGAGTATATTTATAAGTAGTATAGCTCTTTAAGTATTGGCTGAAAGTATGGGTTTTAGGATTATAGGTTACTGACTATACCAGGGTTCGAAATAGGTAGTGCTTATTAACCTAAAACTTATACATCTTCATTTAATAACGATTTTCCATTCCACTCACGCATGGACATGCGTCAAGTTTAGGTTAATAAGCACTACCTATTTCGATCTCTGGTATTGACCTAAAATACTGCAAACGGCCTGTACTATGTACTCCTGAAAGGAATGCGTCACATTACGAAACACGCTACACATTTACATTACAGTCTTCACAAATATAAAAAATAGGACAAAAATTTAATAACAAGTATCATAGAAAGTATATTTGATTTTCAAAATAAGATTTAAAAGGTTATATCTAGGGATCTCTTCCCCGTTCTCCTCCTAATCTTATCGCTCTAGCTAACTCGCTCAACAACTTCATTTAGAACGAAGAGTTCCAATTCAGCATTACTTACCACATAAAGGGTCGACCATACCGGAGTTTAAAATACGCTCCAGCGGCTTACGCAGCTGCGTCCATATCGTTAAAAGGGTGAATATTCGGGCCACCGACGAAAATAGTGACATAACAAGTTGCTGGTAGTTATGACGGCGGTTGAAACGCCCGAATATTCACCGAAACTGATTTTAAGTACCAATTTCACCATACGGTTTGGTGAATTTGGTAGAAAGTATGATTACATTAGCGATCTTCTCGCCGTGACCACACCAGAGACGTGGTAAAAACTTTACGCAGTAGACGTGTCAGCGTATTTACAACTTCTACGAGTATGTGGTCGATCCTTTAATGTTGTTAATTGATACATTTGATTTTGATTGTTTTATTTTTTTATTTTATTAGCTAAATACATTTAGACTCACCTTAAAAGAAGTACGAGTCGCATCGTCGCTAGGCAATATCTATCAAGCATCAATGTCACTTAGGTCTTTATAGCGTCGATAAGTACCTACATACTTGAGTTTATCATAAAGATTGCTGCTGGGGTTGCTTGAGTGGGCGATTCTGAAACATTTCTACGATCACTTCTTAGAATAAATTAGAATTTAGAACAGAATTTTTTCAGTATTTTTTTATTAAAAATAATATTTATACTTATTTACTATTTACTTACTTATGTAACCCTCAAGCACGTAGGAATGCTGCTTCATAACTATATTGTTTAAAATCGACGATGGCGCGCCCTACTTAAATTTACGTACACTGAAGCAACCGAGCAACGTCAATTTAAGTGGCGGAGCGCGCCGTCGTGAATTAATTAAATTAATGTCTCTTTTACATGTTGGCTATTTTACCGAGAACTGCCGCAAGAAACTCGAGTAGGTAATATTTGTAAAAGTTAAGAAATTCTAAGAAGAATTACGGCTGCAGTTGGCTTGTATAGCGGTGGCCCATTTAGAAGCACCATTAAAATTGCAAGCAATATTAGATACAGTTCTATGTAAAAGAAAAACAAAGTAGGTCCTTACTGGTTTTCCATGCCATGCCGTAACATCTATTTGACAGGTGTGTTTTATTTCAATAGGTATTTTATTGAAGAGGTATTTAATTTATTTAACAGTCTATAATGTCCCACTACTGGGAAATATCCCTATTCCGTGCACGTAGCTCTATCTTGCACCATCTCCCACAAGTCATTTTTGAAGGCATCAAATAAATAAAAAAAATTGTTGTGCATCTCTCGACAAACAAGAAGGGAGCAAGTAAGTCACTGGAAGTTTACGCCTAACCCTAGAAGGCTTATAGTATTGATTACCTAATGTTGTTTTACACACTGCCTACTTCTGAATAATAAGCTTACCCCCTTAATAATAAACGTTGAGTAACGGTGGTGTAACTAAACCATGCTTTGTCCTTATCTGTCAAATTCAAATGTCACAATGACAGGCGCAATAAATTTTAGACTGGCCCTTGTTTTCTTCCAAGTCTGGTTTTAGATATGTCATGGACCGTCAGTTTATATCCATCGAGTTACATAGTACAATGAACAGCTCAAAATAATTCGTCAAAATTTCACGTGAAGCTATCAGTTTGACATGTTTAAGTGGCTATGAAGGTATAGAAGCACCTCAGATTTCCACCACAATCATACCAGTATATCGGTAGAATTCAAAAACCATGTCTTTTATCGATCATTGTTGGTGTGGCTTTAAATTATTGATTTTTCAGTCAATTGTTTAATCGTTATGTCGTCGTCCTCGGGGAAGTCAGCGAGCCTAGTATGGTTGCGTTTATCGCATAATAACACGTGGATAAAGCATCTGTCACTCTCGTACTTATATACGTGCCTGAAGGGACGGATGTTTTAACCACATTTTGGCACGCCACATTATATGCACAGTGACAAGTGGCAAGTAACCGTCTACACAGTGATGTTAGAGAATGGTGTTAGAGAATGGTATTAGTTCGGCAGCTCTGAGTAGGTAATCTACTAATCACTAATCAAAATGCATTTATCATTAAATGTTTACACCACTCGACAAGTGACAAGTATTAGTAGATTTTTAGCTGCGGGTAGGTGCTTGTCGCTTAGTAAATAGGAACGACTTCTAATTACTTGCACTTGCAGTTGCACTAATACTAAGCACTTATACAACATGTTTACACACATGTGACAAGTGTAAATGACAAGTACTAAGCATTAGCTACTAAGCCCGTGTAAACCTAGCATTAAACGGCCCCCAGAAAGCATTATCGTGTCACAACACAACCATTCCGTCGGGTACCATTGGCTGCCTGAGTTTAGAGTTAGTTTCTCGATACTCCTCCTATTTTAACCCCTTAGCTTAGAATTGACTGTCTTTGACGTGTCATGTGATGGATATTTAAGCTAAGATCAGGATATTTAACTTTTCCTAGATTAAGCATTAACATTTGGTTGAACATGACGTAAGTTCCCACCGCTGCAATAGACAAACTAGTACTACTTAGAGTTGGGGAATGTAACAAAAACAACATAAGTTTACGCAGGTGTTATTTAACATTTAACAAACATAGTCTACAGCTGTAGCCCTCATTTGTGCACAGTGCTCAAGTGCTCATGCATGAAAACTGTAAAAACCTTTTTCGATTAAACGATTTTCAACCAAACAATACAGCAAAACATCGCTATCGGATAAAACAAAACTCAGACAAATGAATATTCGGAATAAAATATAGAGCCGGACGTAAGCATAGCTATAAAAGGTTATAATAATGTAATGCTACAAGTTGTTTATCAAAATATTGAGAAAAGGTTATATAATACTACAGATTATTTATCAAAATATTGAGTAAGCTTATCTGTTTGACTCTTTCAAGTGTTTAGGGATGTACGTCTTCACACGGAGATTTTGCACGCGTTTGTTGTTAAAGTTAAAAGCCAAGTACGAGTCAGACTTAGGCATCGAGGGTCTTGTACCAACACGCAATATACAGGGTGTCCCAGAAACCGAAGTCAAACTGCCTAGGGCTGATAGAGCAGTTAAAAAGCTATCGATTTAACCCCTATGTATGTTCAACGGTTTTTACTAGTTTAGGAGATATTGATCATTTTAATCTGTTTTTTTTTTAATTTTGCCTTACGCCCATGTCACGAAAAATAATTAATTTCATGTTTTATTTCATAACATTTTCAGTGGTATCTTTCATAATTAGAATCATTACGGATCAGCGAAGTTTTTAAATCAATTCGCCCGTTTTTTTTTTTAAAGTAATCAGCAGAAATATCTACACTACAATTCCATCCAACTGTGCTTAATATTATAAATGGAGAGATAACTCTCTCAGTTTGTTTCGTTTTCATGGCTAAACCGCTGAACTGATTTAGATGAAATTTGGTAATGACCTTAAACCCCAAAGGACAGGGTCCTTTTTACTTTTACCAAACGACTTCTACACGGACGGAGTCGCGGGCAACAGCTAGTATTATATTTCAATTTGTATGTTCCTTTTTGATTCATTCTTGAGTTGTTTTTGACAGAATTACTCGTGTGTCTATCTGTATGTTGGTCCATCACAGCTAACTTTCTCCTAATCTACTAGACCGATTAAGTTGAATTTGGTACACAATTATAAATATTTTTAAATCCGCTGTCATACGAGTGTATATAGTAGAACAAATCCAGTCTAAATGGTACAAGTCGTATAAAATCGGCATTCCAGAATCTGCGTTCGACAATTTCATGTCACCTTCAGCCTGGCCCATTCATGTGACTATCACACATTACCACATTTACATAAATGCATCAATTAACTGACAACATATAATAACGCAATCAATAACTACTCACCTTTCAGATCACTACGCATAAAAACTCATTATCATCAATCAAGACTCCAGTACCATAACATCATCCACACCACATGTAATTGCCCAAATTATAAAATTTATATCTTTAAAAGTCACTTAAACTCCATTGACTGGCCTAGTATAGAACACAAAGCAAAGAACAACCCAACCTCACTGATTAACATTTTAAATAACACCTGCACCATTTGTTTCCCGTATCGCACAACCCGTTCTACCCAAAAATATCACTGTCCTTGGGTCACCAGCAATATTATAATGCAAAAACAAATGCTCACACATTTAGTTGACATCGCTCAAACCCCATATCACCGAAACTTACTGTCTTATATTATCACTCAATAAAATTAGAAACTTCTCGGTCCCTTACACAACGTGAACACTACACTAATACTCTTATACACAGCAAAAATCAACAACAAACCTTATGGCGATTCGTAAATGACGTCACAGGTCGTGCACCGTCCACGCGCCAATGCAATCTCGATCTAATGTAAGATAGCAGAGATTCGCCTAACCGGTTAGCAAACGACATAAACAGTTTTTTCTTATCCGCCACAAGAACAACACACGCACCAGCTAATGCAGACCTAGCAGTGCTGTTATGCAATTCGTCAGAGCCGAGTTTGATTTACTCCATGACAAACAATACGCCTATCGCCGGGACCGCTCGTGGGCCTCCGTCATCCATAAAACTTTACGTACCATAATGCAGGCAAAAGAAACTTCGTCCCACGTGGCTATATTTTTGTGTGATATGACGCGCGCTTTCGACCTTTGTAATCACAATGTTTAGGCAAAAAAGTTCGAACATTTCGGGCTTGGTGGCCCCACATTGCAGCTGATCCTTCAATTTTTATATAATAGTCGACAGTCAATCGTTTTAAACAATGGGTTAGTTAGTCAAGCGAAGGCTGCATCCACATTGGGGTACCTCAGGGATCTTCTGTCGCCAATTTGGATGCGGTTGATGGTAATATGTTCATCTTTGCTGATGAACGCTGCTGCGCCTGCAACATCGTAACTGCCCCAAACGTTGAATGCTTAGAAAACCCTATCCTCCCAAATTATTATTATATGTTCTTCGTTTTCACCTAGGCGTCCGGCCTTCTCGTCCTCTTTTAATCGTGATAAACAATATTACCCTCCCACAATCCCCCTCCGCCAAGTGTCTAGGTGTAACACCCGACTCAGCCCTGAAGTCGGAGTTCCGAATAAATATAATCTGTAGCAAACTTTCAGGTGTCTGCTTTGCTCTAACTAAAGCGACTATCTTTTGTACTGCCACGATCCCATATTCGAGGTAGTTACTTCGCAATCTTCCACTCAGTTATAAATTACAGCCTGGAGTTCTGGGGAACCGCTGCAGAGTGGCGCCGCCTTCAAGTATCCATCCGTCAGCCTTCAAATATCCACAAACACACACAACGTTTATTACTACACTATTAGCTGCGCCCCGCATGCGTTGCAATGTAATTCCCGTATATCCCACTCACGCTTAACCAATTTTACTATTTAAAACAATTACCGCAAATAGTGGGATCAATAAGCCTACATACGTTTTAATTCTATTGATGATTGGGCTAGGTGCCTGGGTTCCATACATTTTTGCCCATCTAATCACCTAGTAATATTGTACCGGATAGGAAAATTACTTAATTATTAATATTATTATACCGTAACTTAAAATGAAATATTTTTGTATATATGATAAGTATGAGTATATAAGTACCTATATACACTACAAAAATTTAGTAAAAAAAAAACAGCCGGCTAACTCTAATGTAAAGACGGACGGTCGGACAACGAATTCTTTATACCTAAAGGGGTCCCGTTTGGGTTCGGAACCCTAAAAAAACGGCTCACGCCGCTAAACCACTTGCATTTTGGCTATCTGACTCTCGTTGATAAATCTATCTAATCTATCCTTGCTCTGTGCCATCTATTGTATAGTCACGGTAAAAAAAAATCGTCACAATTCGACTCTATTTCAAAGCTCTTAAGGTCTAAAAGTAACGAACTATACAATAGGTACCTCCTAACCTAATTTCATAATATCTCAAGTGTTTAGCTCTACATAAATATATTTGCTTATTTATGTTAACGTTATTCTTCAAGATTCGTTCAGGATGAAGACTCTTTTAATTTTAGGGTGAGTGGATAATTATTTTTATTAATTTAAAAATAAATGAAACAAACATACCGACAGAAAACGTCGATCTAAATCACATTCCTCAACTTGGATTTATTTATATCTGTTTCTTATAAAAATGGGTGATGTTCAGTAGAGCATTTAAGTAGCTGTACACTTTTTACCTTATCTCCTAGATTAGGTAGGTAGTGTAGCAGTTTCGATCATGATATTAATGATACAAAGCACTAAGTGTGTAACTATCTGACAGCACAGGGTAAAGTATCCTAGAGACCCACCACCGCCATGACGGCGATGGTGATTTTAGGACGGCTTGTTATTTAATTGTGAATGTATGTTATTTCTGAAGGTTGCTAAAATTTTGGAGGATTTAGATCAATAAAAAAAACGTAAGGGTGGCCAGGAACGAAATCAAAAAAGGAGGTTGTACCTAACCACCTTGTTACAACTATAAGGCCGACCGAACCTAAACACCAGTTTCTATCTGCAACTCCGTCCTTACAGAAATCACCATTCGCATTTATAATAGGACCTAGCTCAATTTAAAAAGGAACATGGGAGCAATTTTCGGATATCAACTTCACACAAAATAACTTCAAACACGTAAGGTTAACTAGTTCCGAGCATGTTACTGGTGTAGCTCAACGGTATTTAGGGGTTTATATAGAAATCCCTAATCGGCATTAAAATTTGTTCTAATTCATCGTTTGTCCGAATTTTCATTTATCATAAAGCCATTTCCGCCTGTTTTTTTTTTTAGTGTTTTCTACAACTAATCTAACCTAACTTCATGTATTTTTAGAAAACTTATTTTTTTCTGACTCAGCTCAGTTAGGACAAACGTTATTAGGAATTCCGAGGGACACCCGTTTTTTAGACCTGCTACCTAATATGGGCTACCACTGGTGACGTGTAGTGGCTTTGGCTTTCACTAGTATTCGAGCCGAGCTGACACTAGTGTCTAGAGTATTTGGGCAGAAGCAGCGTCAGTAGGCTAGTGTGCAAGGGAGGCGAGTAACTAGCCGAGTCTAGGACTAGTCTCACAAGTAGCAAGTGTTGTCCATTCTGGCAATAAGTAGGTAGGTTTACCTATTACTCCCAAAAAGCCGGACTTCGTCTATATTCCTGTATTCTCTTTGATCCAATGTCCAATATGTTTTGTTTCAGCCTGGCGGTGGCCTGCTTTGCTGTTCCTCGAGAGCAGCGCCGGTTTCCTGATGAATTCCTCTTCGGAGCCGCTACTGCCTCCTACCAGATAGAGGGCGCTTGGAACGAGGATGGTAATATATCGAGCGCCTTTGTGCCGTATTAGGAGTCACTTGCGTCCCCCTCATATCTATGTATCACCCCGCGGGAGGTTCTGTGTTGTTAGTATACAGGGTGTTAGGAAATTTTTGGAAGGCCTCCTGATGTCTTATTTCATGAAATGAGTTATTTAACTTAAAAGACACACTGTAACATTTCCGTCAAGGAATGTTGTAACCTAACCCAGTTAAACCCAGCGTAAGAAATGCATTTATACCTCAGAGCGAGCAAACTATTCTTTGTGTCTCAGTCTTCCGCATTAATCCGTCCTTACCCTGGCCCACGATGGGCCATCGTGTAGAGGGGCCATTAAAACACACACTTACATAATAGCAAAAACAAAATTGTTTTAGGCAAAGGTGAAAACATCTGGGACTACAACACCCATAGAGACCCTTCCATCATAGACGACCAAAGCAATGGAGACGTCGCTGCTGACTCCTACCACCAGTACAAGCGAGACGTCGAGATGATGAGGGAGCTTGGTCTAGACTGTTATCGCTTCTCCCTCTCCTGGGCCAGGATCCTACCTTCTGGTTTCTCAAACCACATCAACCAACCAGGCGTCGACTTCTACAACAACTACATCAACGAAATGCTGAAGTACAACATCCAGCCTATCGTTACTTTATTCCATTGGGACTTGCCGCAAAAACTTCAAGAACTCGGTGGTTTTACTAACCCACTTTTCACTGATTGGTTTGAAGATTACACTAGAGTAGCGTATGAATTGTTTGGAGATAGGGTGAAATTGTGGATCACCTTTAACGAGCCAAAGCAGATCTGTTACCAGGGTTATGGGTATACGGATAAGGTGCCACAGGTGAACGCTACCGGTGTTGGGGAGTACCTTTGTGCCAAGCATTTGGTGGTGGCGCATGCGAGAGCCTACCACGCGTACAATAATGACTTCAAGCCAACTCAGGGTGGAAAGTGCGGGTTGACAATCAATTTGCAATGGTATGCGCCTGCTACAGATTCCGATGAAGATGCGTATGCGACTGATTTGATGAATCAAGCCGATGTAAGTTAAAACTTCATTGTGAAGTATTTTTACATTTTTTTATTGCTAGTAAAACTAATATGTAATTAATGAAAGAATAATGTATAGAAATAATTAAGTAATTCAGTACAATCTTATTATAAAGAGAAAAAAGTGAAATTAAGTGGCAAACGTATACACATCAAAAATGTCTGAGGATCAAAAATATTCTCATCGTATTTTCATATCACAACACATTGCAAAATAACAAAAAAAGTCGGGATAATTTTGATACTTAGACATTTTTGATGTGTGCATATTTCTACATCGTTACAAACTTGCTTTAGGAACTTGTCCAGGTCTAATGTTTCGACCTTATTTATTGTATTATTCAGAATCACCGATGACCAAGGCACACTTCCGAGCCTGTATTCTTCACGGTATAACCATATTGTTTTTAACTTGGTCACAATTACTGTTAAGTAAATACGAGCTATAGTAACGTTGACGATGCGATAACAGCGATCAAAGCAATATTGTGAATAGAGGTTCTAATGCTCTGCGAGATTACTGTTCGACCTCTAAACTTATTTCTTTACCTTATCTTTTTTTCAGTGGGCACTATACACCGACCCCATTTACTCCTCTGAGGGTGGTTTCCCCAAAGACCTGACAGAGATTGTAGCCAAAAAGAGCGCCGAACAGGGCTTTCCACGCTCTCGCCTGCCGTCCTTTACCGAAGAAGAACGGATCTACGTCCAAGGGACCTACGACTTCCTAGGACTGAACATGTATTCTGGAAACTTGGTATCAGCAACTGAGTACAAAGTAGTGAGGCCTGTTCCGTCACTATACGATGATATTGATGTTGGTTGGACAGTCGACACCAACTGGGTGAAGGGCCAGTCCACATGGATGTATGTAAGTAACAATTATGTACATTAAATAACGTTAGAAGGTTCGCTGCTAAATATCAGACAACCGGGATCTTGTGCATTTTTATTAATTCTGGCCGGGATTGAAAGACCCTTCTTAGTGCATTACACTCGTAAATGCTATGTACAGTATGAGCACCCCCTTTTATTACATACTAATGCAGTATCAAGTTTTTCGTCATTTAACCCTATTCTCTTTTTCAGCTCGTCCCTAACGGCCTCTACAATTGCCTGAATCTCCTCAGACACAGATACAACGACCCTGATATCTACGTCACCGAGAATGGCTGGTCCACTCACCCTGATGATGACCTCATGGATGAGAAGCGGGTGGCATATTACAATGATGCGCTGGGACAGGTCCTGAATGCCTTGGAAGATGGAATCAAGGTCAAAGGGTACACAGCTTGGAGTCTTCTGGACAATTATGAGTGGATGAGGGGTTATACGTAAGTCATGTTGCTAAGCTTTCAACTATTTAGTTGTTATATATACATTTGGATTCTCACAGGCTTCTGCTCTCCCCTCTTAACTCATCCTTTTTGGCCTACCGCAATTGTTTTTCCAGTATGCGTTAACTAGTGTCTCCACTTGAGAACTCTGTTGCCGCGTGTCCTAAAGGCAATTGCTAATTCTGCCTACCAATTATCTGTATACAGCCCACTAATATTATGCCATTTTATTGTATTTTCAACGTTACGATAGCTCTTATACTAGTATACTTGACAGTAATCGTGGCCGAGTTTAAAAATAAATCTAATACCGTTTTACCGTTTGTTAAGAACGTTTAAATCTATGAACTAACTCTGAGGCTGTCCGTAAATGTATTTATGTCATATTTTTCTGATGTATCACAACTTCCAGGGAACGCTTCGGCCTGTACGCTGTGGACTTTTCCTCCCCTGACCGCACGCGCACGCCGCGTCTCTCCGCGTTCGTGTACAAGCAAATCGTGCGCAGCCGGGTCATCGACCCCGAATACCGGCCCGCCGACCTGACCATGACTATCGATGAGGGGCATTAAGTCCTAACCTAATTAAGTAAAGGGATCATTTTCCGGCAGTCTACTATTTTGCAAAACTTTGTGAAGCTATATAAAGCTTGTCCCAGAAAAAAGTGTCGCATATTAACTTGTTAAAAAACCCAACCAAATAATAAAATATTTTGTATTTGAAAGTTCTTAAAATATATTTTAGTTCCTATAAATATTAGTTTAAGTTTTGTTCATCCAGAAACTCCTTAATTTTGCTTTAACCAGTGCCATTAATTTTTGTACATCATCATCGGTGATTAATTTGGAAGCTTCATTCCATTTCCGTTTGAAGTTTTCCACTGAAGTGGCATTACTTTTGTGTTTTAAAAGCTTTTGCTTCATGCGAGCCCAATATTTCTCAATGGGCCGTAAGTCAGGGCAATTGGGAGGATTTTGGTGTTTTTCAACAAAATCGATACTATTTGCTTTGTACCACTCTATTGCCCGTTTCGTGTAGTGACACGTGGCCAAATCAGGCCAAAAGAGGACAGGTTTACTGTGCTTCCTGATGAATGGCAACAGTCGTTTTTTAAGGCATTCATTCAGGTATATATCACCATTTATGGTTCCTTTGGCAAAATACGGTGTACTGCGTTTCCCACATGAACAAATCGCCTGTCACACGAGAACTTTCTTTGCAAATTTGTCCATTTTGATGACCTTATATTCTTCATCGACAGTTTTTCTATCAGTGGCTGAATAATAGTGGTATCCTGGAAGCGACTTGAAGTCAAGTTTACTGTAGGTCTCGTCGTCCATAACAATACAATATTTTTTCTTAGTAATTTCCGAATAGATCTTTCTGGACCGGGATTTAGCGTCCGTTTGTTGTTTCGCACTTCTGTTGGGTACTTTAGCTTGTTTAAATGAATTTATAGAATTATGTTTTTTAACCCTTTGCACCGTAGATTTAGATGTATTGTATTTTTTGGCCAAGTCCCGTACAGAAAGAGTAGGTTTCTTCTGTAACGCTGCCACAATGTTCCTCGCTATATTTTTATTTACAATCTCAGGCTTACGGCCACTTCCAGGCTTTCGCTGTATGCTACCACCCTCTCTGAACCGTTTTAAAACCCTTTGAACGGTTCTTACTGCGGTTTTAAGCTCCGATGCAATGTTTTTCACAGATATACCGCGATACTGAACATATTTGTACAGAATTTTTTCATGAAACTTTTCTTTAACTGACGACGTCTTTGAAAATACGTTTATTATATATGTTTTTTTTATCTTAATTCAAATATTAGACACTATGCTAACTAGGGAAATATTTTTCAAACCTATTTGATTGAATTCTGACCAAACAACCTCGGTTATTAAAAGCGACACTTTTTTCTGGGACAAGCTTTAGCTATTACTTATCAATGTGTGTACATATTTTCAGTTTTATAACGTTGATAGTTTTTGAGGAAAAGTAAGTGTGACATACAAACAGACGGACGGAGTTGGCGAAAATATAAGGGTTCCTAGTTTGACTTTGGAACCCTAAAAAGCTAGCGTTTCTGTTTTTTCAAGGGAAATTATTTCTGGTCAATTTCGCACCTACCCTCAAAGTTCTTCTGATACATCTGATCGATGTAAATAGACGATATAGGTATGACGCACGTTATTTAATAAAGTTAAAATAAAGATTGAGTATGATGTGAAGACATTTTATTTTATTATTAATGCAATGACAAACCGTGTTAGAATTAGTTAGAGAGAGGTTAGAATAGTGCCACTCCTTGTCTTCCCGCGTATGTCTTAAGAGGCGAGGGAATAAAGGCTTGTAGTGGAGAAAGGCGATGGTTTTCCAACATGTCACTAATACACTGGTAAACATCTAGGTCTAAGCCTAATTGTGCAAAATGTGGTTACAGAATTATCAATAAGTTTCAAGAGTTTGGTAATTCTTTGGCTCTACGTATCCCACGCTGAGAATGAAGGCGTGACTTTAAGTAGGTATGTATGATTGTATTTATTGTCTCTTTCTCTCGAACAAGATATAAGAAAAGAGGTTATTAGAGAGATCTTTGTACAGACGGGTGTTATTGTAAAGAGATCTATGTAAGCATTATACATCGTAAAATAAAATCATTCTGGATTTTTTCTGGCTATTTTATTCTAAAATTGAGTTCATATAAATTTTACACAACGCCTGGGCGACGGAGGCCAGCTGATGATGAGCTCTCAATCCGTTACCATTTCTGAAAACTTCTAATGGTGATAAAGTTACTAATTTTTAGGAGCATACTTTTAATAATGAATGAAGCACAGTACTTACCAAAAACAACACTATTTATTTATTCCCACCAAATAATTAAGGCACTATGTGGGCCTTATTTTGTATGTACACATACTTATATACTTATGTATGTACACATACTTATGTACTTATAATTTAAGAAGTTTAAATATTAAACGTCCCTGCCCTGCCCTTGACGCTTCAGTCAGACGCACCCCGCGACATTATATCTGGGGACCGAAGTCCATTGGGATGAAGTTGGATGTAGTATACCGGGTGTACAATCCAAATGGGTCAGTATGGTTAAGTCGGAAACTATGAGAGATAGCGAGATCTGTTCTTAGGAACCATGACGTCGATTTTAGATTTAATAATAATTACATTCAATTTTTTTTATTAACTCTCATACTATAAACAAGATTCTATTAGTGTTGTGCTTCTTGCGAGTTGCAGAATTTATACACATTGATTTTGACCAGGTTTGATTCCCGGTTATGTATGAGAGTTAATAAAAAAGTTTGAATGTAATTATTATTAAATCTAAAATCGACGTCATGGTTCCTAAGAACAGATCTCGCTATCTCTCATAGTTTCCGACTTCTCCATACTGACCCATTTGGATTGTACACCCGGTATAGGTCAACTGACTGGGGAATGTGGGGAAACTTCGATAGCAGGATGTAGTTAGTGCTCTCTGTTAAATATAGTTGCGATGTCTGACGCTGGTGGCGCTGTCGAGTTGGGTGTTACAACCAGTTGTCGCTTGGTTGCCTCACTCCTTTGAGACCCGAGGTTGATGGTGAGGACGTGCAGTCTGTGCGTTGAAAATGCCACCTGCAGGTGCCAGTAATGGATTTCTCCATTAGTAGTGCAACACAAACGAGCGAACCAACTTAAGGTTTAATATACTTAGCATGAATAAGTCCAAATCTTACCCACTACGGCTGCGGCTCCACTGAGGCGGAGATGAGCGGAGTGGAGAGGAGCTAAACTAAAACGAAACTAACGTACACACAGAAGGCGTGCTCAACGTGACCGCATGTGCCTTCTATCGGTTAATATTGGCATTATCCTGATGTCGGTTTAGCCTAGTTGGTAGTGAGCCTACGAAGCTAGCGGTCCCGGGTTCAAATCCCGCTAGTATTTGTTCCTGAGTCTTGGATGCTTTCCCTGTATTTAAGTATGTATTTCTCTATGTAAGTAAGTTTATTGCAGTCTAATACAAGCCGACACCTTAGTTTGGGAGTAGGTTAATTTGTTTGAGAGATATAATATAATATTGAATCTGTCTCCGGCTATCCTAATTTTTGGCCAGGCTGTGTAGCCTAATACTCCTGTGTACGCCTGTGTACTCTGAAAGCCAGCGCGTGCTACGTGTGTACGTAGCACGCGCTGGCTTTCAGAGTAAAATGTCCGGCTCAGTATGAATCTGTGTCCGTCGTTTCCAATCTTGGTCTGGCAACTCTACAAGTCTTCACACGTAGCGCGCGCTGGCTTTCAGGGCAAAATGTACGACTCAATATTGAATCTGTGTCCGGATTTTCTAATTTGGGCCTGGCAACCATACACACGTAGCTCGCGCGCTCCCACCACAGGGCCTGGTCTTCCCAGCGACTTGCACAGATCCGCAAGCTACGCATCGATTTTTCTGGATGCGGATTCTTATCCTATAATCATTTTAAGCGAAAATTTCGCTGTTGCGAATGCAGATACGAAGAATATCCCTAGTATGAAATTGGCAAAAAAAATGGCTTATTACAGAAACATTGTATTAAAAAACCATTATTATATTCGCCATATTCGCCTGTAAAACCAATTACTGAAAAGACAAACGACAGTACGAGTATCTTATCTCTACGAGTACATAGTAAAAGATCCGACACGATTCTGGGATAAAAGATAGAGAGAAGCGATAACTTCTCAAATCGTTGGAGCTGGGAGCTGGTGGCTCTTTTCAATGCTTATTTTGCTGCGTCTGACCGGTTTTTAAGTGTCTTACATTAGAACTAACTGCACCGCTAAATTTCATAAATAAGTTCTCGGAGTTCACGTATTTTCAACCTCATTCAGATTTGTGCTCGTTTGTCTTTCCCATGCTATAATTTTTGTTTATGTATGAGGATACGAACATTTTCAGTACATAATCTAATAGTCCAGTCTGTAGGGGTTCCTGCTTTACAAAAGGTGGACCAAAGAACTCTTTTGATATATATTATTAAGCAATGGGATCCTAAAGAAAAAAACATCTTTTATGAAGTCTTTGATAAAGCCAAAATTGTTTATTTTTTAATAAGTCCTCAACAATTGGCTTTACGACAAAAGTGTCCATCAGAAGTATAAACAAGACATAATTGCGCACAGTTTGTGCATACCTACGATTATAAAATTAACAACTCATTCCACATTTTCCGACGCTGCGAGGAAAGAAAACAGTAGCATCATGAATTTCAATGGATGAATATGCCCATGGATGGGGGCATATTGACAATTATTTCCGCTGCTCGCTCTCGAGCTATCACAGCCTTTTGAGAGGACTTATATAACACTTGTGTGTATATAACGTGCAGTCGTTTTTCGAAACACTCGTAGTACGGTGTGGAAAACAAGATGAAAATATTCTTGCTGTTGGGGTAAGTGTATATTCACATTTCATCCCTTAATTTCCTAATAACGTTCTGCAAATATCTTCGTCTGGGTAGAGTCTTTCTTGTTTAATATTTGATGGTGTAATGTGGCTTGAAATCGCTCATTTGATTAATGCTCAGTGTGCATGTTAGCCGGTTTTAAAGCCGGTGCTTGGCCTGAGCACTGCCATGCGCTTCGAACTCTGTCCTACAAATACTTGAACTTTTTTCTTTTTGGTTTATTAAATATAAGTGTAATTATGGTACTTCGTCGATGATGATAAATGAGTACAATGAAGCATTTTTTTTTTCAAGGTATTGATTATCTTCTCGCGCGTCTATCCGTAGGTATATTCGAGAGTCAAGATCCAGGAACGTCACTAAAATCTTTATTTTGAGATCAATAACGATCTCGTCGTCTGAAAATTGCGCGTATTTAAACAGTTTGATGTTTTTATCGCCTTACACAGTAAGTACGGTTAAAAGAGCAAAGGTATTCTGTGTATTTTTCACGTTTCCCTTTTTTTATGTATAGATTTGCGGCGCTCTGCAGTGCCGTTCCACGACAGCAGCGAAGCTTTCCTGATGACTTCCTCTTCGGCTCCGCCACGGCCGCTTACCAGATCGAGGGGGCTTGGGATGAAGATGGTGAGAATACATAAATACTACCTAAAGGTGGCACTTGACTGCACTTACTATTAAATAAAGGAGTATTTGGCTAATATTGCTAAGTGAAATAGGTTTCGAAATCATAAGAGGAAAACAAGTTGATGCGCAAGTGTCTTGCAAGACGACAGACGTAGAGAAAATCGATGGGTGCTCTAGTCTATAATCAGGTAGGACAAGTGCGTCTACGGAGCAAGTGTGTCAAACCAGCAATATCTCCTGAAATAGATGCGCTTGCCCCTACTGATATGTAGGTGAATGTAGGTGATATTGTAGTTGGCATTGAGTTTGAAAGACTTGTAAAGTTAATATTATGTATTATTTACGATAGTACGCTTTTAATTTCACAAACGTTTTACCTTTCAGGCAAAGGCGAAAACATCTGGGACTACATGACCCACAATGACCCATCTGTCATCGTGGATAATAGCAACGGAGACATCGCAGCCGACTCGTACCACAACTATCAGCGGGACGTCGAGATGATGAGGGAGCTCGGCCTCGACGCCTACCGGCTCTCCTTATCCTGGTCCAGGATCCTTCCTACTGGCTTTACAAATGAAATCAACCAAGCAGGAGTGGACTTCTACAACAACTACATTAATGAGATGTTGAAGTACAACATCAAACCCATGGTGACGTTATACCATTGGGATTTGCCCCAAAAACTCCAAGAGTTAGGTGGTTTTATGAATCCCTTGGTTTCCGTTTGGTTTGAGGATTACGCTAGGGTAGCCTTCGAGCTGTTTGGAGATAGAGTGCAGTTGTGGATCACTTTTAATGAGCCTAGAGAAGTCTGCTACCAGGGCTATGGCTTCAATACTAAAGCTCCTATTCTCAATGCCACCGGTATCGGAGAATACCTGTGCGCTAAGCATCTAGTTATCGCCCACGCTAAGGCCTATCATGCGTATAATAATGACTTCAAACCAGCGCAGGGTGGTGAATGTGGGTACACAACGAACCTGCATTCGTTTGAACCCCTTACGGATTCTGCAGAAGATGCGTATGCTACGGAGAAGTTGAAACAGGCTGATGTAAGAATATTTATCTATAAGTATAACTAGATATTACAGTCCTCGATATGCTCATTCTAATGAATATACCTTCTCTGTCTTATTAGTCCTCTCCTCTTGGATTTTGTTTATGTCGACTTCCAGTCTGATTTAACAAGTTTATCTCTTGGTTGAGATTCAATTTTCACTTCTTTTGCGTGATTAGTTCGTTTGAGGTAGACGTTATCCTCAGCATGACTAACTCCAGTGCTTCTAATCAATGTTCGCAAAATGTTAAGCTTTGGACATGTGCTAACCGCTTTACTTTTAACTTCTGCGCCTATTCGATGTAAAAATACATTTTTAAACTTTAGTCAGTTAAAGTTTTTGTGAATTAAAATATCTACCATCTTCCAGTGGGCTCTCTACACCGACCCTATCTACTCTGAAGAGGGTGGTTTCCCGAAAGACCTTACAAGAATAGTTGCTGAAAAAAGCGCTCAGCAGGGCTACCCGACGTCTCGTCTCCCAGAGTTCACGGACGAGGAAAAAGCATTTGTCAGGGGAACATATGACTTCTTCGGAATAAACCACTATACTTCATATCTGGTATCTCATTCGGACTATAAGACTGAATATGCTGTTCCGTCTATTTATGATGATATAGATATTGGTAGGATGCAACCTGAGGAGTGGCCAAAAGCGGCTTCGAGTTGGTTAAGGGTAAGTCCGCCTTTGGTTGTAAAAACGACGTAACCAGTCTAATGATTTGTTTTTTTAAATGATGGTTAGCAACCGGGTCTATACATGTCTATACTGTCTGCTATTTCGTCTCGACCGCGCTAACTTATACTAGTCCCGCAACGGTCTTTTTCCTGGTCTCTGCAACAATTTACGTCATAAAGTGGTTGTGTCTGTTTGAGAAGTTCAGGAACGACAAATTTGTTTGTAGTTGTTAGCCGATCCACTCATATCGATAAAGATTTCAACTTCTAGCTCTATTTTAACAACCTATGTTTTACTTCCAGCTAGCTCCCAACAGCCTGTATAACGTCCTTTTAGACGTCCATACCCGCTATAACAGCCCTGCCATCTACGTAACGGAAAACGGCTGGTCCCAGACCCTGGAGGCAGGGCTGGTGGATGAAGACCGCGTCCTATACTATCGCACTAAACTGGAGGAGAGCCTGGATGCGATTGATGCGGGGGTCAAGCTGAAAGGCTACATGGCATGGAGCCTATTGGATAATTTTGAATGGATGGAAGGTTACACGTAAGTCATCATCATCATCTGCTTTTTTATAGCACGTTAGTTTTTAACTATTTCTTGGAGAGCGTCAGGTACGTCAGTATTAAGGATACAATCTCAGGTAACATAACATTTATCCCGTATGAGACCTCTCATCTTTTTATTACGAGGATTGTAAGACTGAAAATTTCCATGCAATATGCGATAGTTTCTCTATACTTAAACCTAAACCGATTTTTATGAGTTTTCATTATGATATTTTGAAAATCTAGTTCGTAAAGAGAAGATCAGGAACACATTTCTTGAAAAGAAATAAAAAAACAAACACGTAAACCTAGTTTTTCGTAATAACTACAACATTTAGTGGCAGAGGAACGTTATCACCCGGAGTTAAATTTGTATGGATTTTGGACAGCTACTCGATTTAAGCGTCACTTTATCTTATTAAAAACCACTAATACTCGTATCTTTGCACAGCGAGCGCTTCGGCCTCTACGAGGTGGACTTCACGTCTCCAGCTCGCACGCGCACGCCGCGCAAGTCAGCGTTCGTGTACAAGCAGATCGTCAAGACGAGGCAGATCGACCATCAGTTCGAGCCTGAAACCACGACTATAACTATTGATGAAGGGCATTGATTTAACATGTTTACAAAAATACTTCCCTATAAGTATGTAGGTAGGTACCTAACGACACTAAAAGTTTCAACATTCTGGTGGAAATGGCTTTAAGATAAACAAAAATTGGGACTAACGATACAAATAAAAAAAAAATGACGATTAGGGATTCCAATATAGACCCATTATTTTCTTACTTAATGGCTTTCACTGCTGTTTAGGTATATTTCTCCAATGTCGAGTTATTTATAGACAATCATGGTTTTTTAGAGAAATAAGTCTACGGATATCACTCGCGAGGACAATTCTGCGGAAATCTAGTGAAAAAGTGTAGAAGTCGGCTAAACTCTTAATAAAAAGGGTATATGTACCCCCTTTTCACCTGAATTTCAGAAGACTTATACCCTTTTTCACTAGGTTCCTAGAATTTGTCCAGTTAAAGAGCATTTAAGGTTAACTTGGCTGAAGCTGTTTGCTATTATAACTAGGTAGGTAGATATATAGTGACTTCGAAACTAGCGGTCCCGGCAAATAGTTGTGTGATACGCGTTAGTTGTTTCTAAGTCTTGGTTGTATTTTATATATTACTTATGTATTTGTTTACCTAAGTTAGTATATTTTTATCCAGTAGGTACCATAGCACAAGTGTGGAGTTCAGTTCGGGACTAGTAGGTACAAATTGTGTGAGACTTAATAAAGTTATGATTCGTTATTTTCTGTTCTTTTATTTGATACATGGCCCACATTGGAGCAGTCCTTAACAAATATATAATTCACGTCGTTGTCATTGTAATATTACTAATATACTTTGGAGCAAAGAAATCGAGCAACTTTAAATCGAAACTCAGTACTTACCTAACTATACTCCCAAGATAACTTTGCTCCCAAGTGTAGGTATATTATTTTTATTCACTCTCTCTATTTTATTATGCTCTCTGCTGCTACTCTCTCTATATATTATTTTTCCTGCTCAAGCTACGCTTGAATGTCTTTTATTTTTATTTTTATTTTATGTTAAATTCATTGTTTTATATCATGCTAGGTTAAGCTTTATAATTGTATAATATCATAAGTAGTATTAAAAAAAAACGACAGACTGTTGAGTTTCTTGCGGCGTTTCTTCTCAGCAGTGGTCTCTTGCGAAGCGCTGGTAGATTTTGACGTGTAAAAGTGCCCGTGCGGCCTACTTACTGAATAAACATCTTTTATCTTTTTTATCTTTTTATGAAACCTAGTCAAAATCCGGACTAATGAAAAGATTTGAATTTGACCCGTAAATACGATTAGGTGTCATAAGATCTCATTTTATGATCTTAGTTTTATGAGACCTTAATAACAGTTGGTACAGCCGAGTTCATAAATATATGTACACTTTTGTACTTTGTCTATTTGATGTCATGTTTAAACTGCCATAAGTACCTATTATGAATTGTCACAGCGATTAAAGTGACAAGATACTAAAGTGTACACATCTTAATTAACTAGACTGTACATAAGAGAGATCTCGTGCGCCTATCCACTTAAAATCAAGGTCCACAACAGTCACTTTAAATATTTTCTTTGAAATCAACACTGAAGAGATACAATAAGTACCTACCTAGTGTTCGAGTGAAAAACGGTAAGTCTAGTATACTCCTGATGATGATGTTATCTTCATCATAATTATTACCTACCCTTTATTATTACGAGCGATAATTACATTATTCTTAATTATTAGGTACCTATGTATATCGTTATGTACGTAAGTAGCTAAGTTGACTTGTGCCATTCTCACAGGGCAGCCGTATTCACAAACAATATTTATAGGTCCAGCCACACCGGAGGCGTGCGCGTAGACGCGACGTGCGCGCTCGCTTTCCATTGCGGTGTACCTACCTATGGTATGAATACTAATACAACATGTCGCTATACAACGAAGTGGAAAGCGAACGTGCAGTTCACGTCTAAGCGCACGCATCCGGTGTGGCTCGCCCTTAAGATCCTTCACTGATTAAACGCACTGCGTCCATTACAGCTTTTTTATTAGTCTTTTTTGACCGACCTTCTGTTTATGAAGCGATTTGAATCACCCTGTGTGCCTGTGCGTTCGTGAGCACTGCGAGACCTCTTAGTGACGTTTGTGAATATTATACGGGTGTACGTACTCACTAAGGCCATATGACATGACTGCAATTCCCGTTGCCAGAAAGCAAGAGAATTTCAACATTTTGATTTCATCGACTCGTGCCTTACCTACATGTGATCCCTAGTATACATACAATGCGATATTTCATTAAATTTTTCACATTCTCTTTGATTTCATCATTTAGGTAGATTAACGACGATATACATTACGGGACCTACCGTCTGCAGCTGCACTGGTTTCATGATGATGACTTCCTCTCTTCCTCTCTCATCGGCCTCTTATCAGATTACTAAAACAAATTTTAAATAACAAAACAAACGTTTTCGAGACATAAGGGAACTAAAGCGAAAAATTTCCCGCAAGATTTCATCTTTTTAAATTTTGTTTATGAGACATAAGGCTTAGGTTGGAAGCCATTTTGCTTAATTAATAGGCAATGGTTATTAAATAGACGATAATTATGCATATTTTTTATTTAGTAATTTTCACCCCTACCTGTTTCTTAATTATTTTTAGTAATTTACACAAAAACCAAATTATTAGACTTATTTAATACAATAATGAACTTCTCTATGCAGTTTGCGGCACGAGGAATAAGCTTCCTGCCGGCGCGCGGGCGGCCCCGTATAATCTGTGGACCAGACCTGACAGCTGGTCTGTTTTTGTTTTGAAATTTTGTCTATCTAATCTTTCTTTCTTTTATTGCCGGCTAGTTTGATTTAAATCCTTAATAATCTAATTATAAACTTAGCTATGATTAACATAAGTAACTAATTTTATATTATAACATTCCTGAGTAATGTTGGTTTAGCAATAGGAGTATATACTTAATTGAAAAGTTAAGATACCCAACAAGTGTTAATTAGTTACGGGTTCTTGATAAGTGATAGTGACTTGACGTAAGACTTGATAATCGTGATAATTTTTTTACACGTGTCTAAGATGTTCGAAATGCGAATATTCATATTCTTTGTTCTATGGTAAGAATCGAATTATACATAATCGCTAGGTATATCCGTTAATAAATTATTGTGTTATCAATTGATTTGATGCGATATCGCTTATTTATTTATTTATATAATTGCATATGTCGGTTAGACTAAAGCAAAGGGGGCGCAGGACTTAAAAAAAAATTCGGCAAAATGGTATCATTATGACACCTAATTTAAAAATGATTTTATCTTATAAAACACGTTAAAATAAGCATGTTTTACTTGTAAAACTTTTCTCTAAATTCAAAAATGGTTGAGTTATAGGGGTTCAAATGTTGGTTAATTTCACTTTACGACTGATTTTTTTTTCGGAAGATTGATGTCATTATGACACCTAATTTAAATGATTTTATCTTATAGAGAACACTAAAATAAGCATGTTTTACTTGAAAAACTTTTCCCTAAACTTGATAATTACCGAGATAAATGATGTAATCTTATGTATACGATATTAGCCTGCGAAAGTCCGAATCTAGGGCTCTCGCTGGTTAGGAAGCGTGCCGACACAGCGCGCCGCGAAAAAAAATCTAAGTCCTTTTAATGCGCCCCCTTTACTTTAGGCGGACCGAGTCCTGCCTGAGTGTAGCAAGGGATTCAAGGTCGCCCAAGATGAAAAAAGGTTTATCCCAAAGGAAAATACTCTACTTTTCTCATCTTTTGCAATACAATAAAAATCAAGGCTACTTATTAGAAACAATGTTTTATTATAACTTAAAGTAACTTATTTAAAAGAAACCATACTAATTGTATTTTTTGATACAAATTCAAATGTCATTATAAACCAGCACAGCTGATTATAATGAGATTCAGTACCACATTATATTATAACCTGCCAGGTCATAATAATGGTACTGAATCTCATTATAACCTGCTGGTTAGCCAATGGCTATAATGACTTACTTTAGGTGAAGTTTGCATGATTTATAATTGGGCAATTTTGAGCATGTGGTGTGAATAATACATTATGTACCTGGTCAGGCATCGTAACTTTGAGGAGCTTACTAGAACCATAAAAATTAAGTACACAAATAATCATAGAATTAAATAATCTATGTCTATAAAACTGTTGTTTCTAATTTTCATGTCTCTAAGTCGCCCAATAAAATGTTAAAAGTTTATTATGACAATGAACTTAAGTGCTTAACATTTATGTTAAGGTAGTTAGTGTCTGATAAAGTTTAAATAAATTAGTATTATTACCTATTTGTTTAATTTAGCTACTTAACAATCCTACAATTATGTGCATATATATTTTTCTATCTATGATTTTACCATAGCATCTAAGAAACAATCAAACAAAATAAGTTGTTGTGTCAATCGTCACCATACCTTTTTTCTTGAAATAAAAAAATCAAGTTAAAATATGTTTGTTAACTTTTCAGTTGTTCTGTCTCAGTGTTTGCATTCTCAGACACTAAACAAAGGAGTTTCAAGGATGCATTTCTCTTCGGGACATCATCTGCAGCATATCAGGTGGAAGGAGCTTGGAATGAAGATGGTAAGGCATCTCTATGGTCTCTATGAGTACCACAACTTGCAGTATCTTTTTAATACTACTTTAGTACTTTTAAAGTATTTATTTATTGAAGAATAATAAACAATTATGCGATAATTATGGCTTGACATTAAAATAAACAAGTTAAATCCTGCTGCCTTGTTCACTCTTAATTTACAAACTTCAATGTTAATGTATTTATATTCAATGTAGCAATGCTGCCAGCATTATGGGAACCATGCCCACTGGCCGCTGCCATATGTTACATTAAATATCATTTAAGTACATTCATTTGTTTTTATTGTTTCTTTTCCACTTTTAGATAATTAGGTAGACATGTAAAGACACTACTTTAGTACCATAAGAATTATATATCACATGTAAGCAATAAATAAACCAATGATTTCCAGGCAAAGGGAAGTCAATCTGGGATCATTTCTTCCACAGTAACCCGGAGAGATATCCAACAGTGCCAGGAGACGTAGCAGCTGATTCCTACCACAAATATAAGCGGGATGTGGAAATGCTCAGAGAATTAGGCGTAAACTTCTACAGGTTTTCTATATCCTGGCCTAGGGTACTTCCTAGTGGTAAGTAAAAAAAAACTGTGGTTTGATTTCAAAGTAATACTAATATAGCTACTACTTTTTTTATATATTACAGGATTCCACAACAATAAAAATGAGTTGGGTCTTCAATACTACGACAACCTAATAGATGAACTGCTGAAGTACAACATACAACCAATGGTGGTGTTGTACCACTTTGACTTGCCTCAGATCCTCCAAGACTTAGGTGGATGGGCCAACCCGTTGTCGATAGACTGGTTCGAAAACTACGCAAAAGTTATATTTAAAAGATATGCGCATAAAATCAAGTATTGGGTGACAGTGAACCAGCCTAACTCCGTGTGTATTAGTGAAGGCAGTGAATTTCCCATCCCGGCAAGTACAAAAGGGATTATGGACTATTTGTGCGCTAAGAACATAATAATAGCACACGCTAAAGCTTATCGGTTGTATGAGAAGAAATATAAGAAAAAGTATGGAGGTAAGTTTTATCAGCTAACGAATATTTTCTTCAGGCCTCATTTGTTTTTGTCGCCAGTACGTTTGCGTTCTAGGTCTTCAGTATGATGGTGTGACACTGCCGTAATAGGTATCGACGAAAACGATTGATTGAAAATGTAATAGTTGAAGTATTCGTTACTTATTTAAAATCCATATTACCTTGCAGTTACTCGCCTTCTTTGGTCCAACGGCAGAAAAGCACATTGTACTTCTCTCTTACCCGCTCTCATACTATCTTATCCTATTCTAACTAACTTTATACGAAATAATTTTGAAGGTCTCGCAGCCACCGTTTCGATTAAATTTATAAGCGGCATCGGCATATGATAGGTACACGTAAAGTTAAATTTTGCCATTTGTATGAATATGTAAACTGCCAGTATCATATTTCCAATTTTATTTTTCTCAACAGTAACTATTTCCCGGCGTAGATTTCCGTTTCGTGACATGCTTTTGTCCACAGTTTTTTATTAAAGTATTAATTTGTTTGGACATTTTTTTTAAATTTAAATACGTGGGGATTCATGGCGGCAAAAACCTTTAAACTGTTTAAACTGTTATCCCATTTGACAATGGGACGTTTTGATAGCTCTTATAACAATATCATAACATTTCAAAGACGATATGATTTTTACCGTCCTTGCCGACCGCCGCCCTGGGCGATTCTTAAGTCGTATTTGAACTTATTAGAGAACAATTCATTTTACTTTCCTAACTAGTGTATTTCAATTTCAGGCTCTGTCGGTATATCCGTATCTGTGAACTGGGCGGACCCTCTCACCAACAGTACCGCAGATGTGGAGGCGGCAGAAGACTATAGACAATTCTCGGTAATAATTAAAAAAATATAAAGCATTTAAAATTCATTTAAAAACTTAGATTCAATAGTCATATTTGCTTAAACGGACGTTGATGGTTTGTCCCGGATGGTTCATACACATATTTTTCCCATCGATGAACCTCCCCAACTTACCTTACCAGATCCAATTTACTGATTATTTATTTTCAGTTCGGCATATTTATGAACCCTATCTGGACTAAGTACGGGGATTTCCCCAAACGGGTCAAGGACAAAGTGGCCAGGCGGAGTAAGGAGCAGGGCTTCGCTAATAGCAGAATGCCCTCGTTCACGCAGGAAGAAATTAAATTGATCAAAGGTAAATAACACAATCTTCATAGTAATAATCCTTCTGCCGCAGTCGGGTTATTGGAAATAGAGCAGGCTACTAAGGCGCTCAAAAAGCTTAGGTACCTGACAAGTTGTATACCATTGTATACAGACCCGGGACCCCTGGAAAGTGTCACCACAAGCAGTTCATACAATAATGAGAATAGTCAGCTCACTGAGTCTTTGACTCCACTTTGAAAAAATGATGTAGGTAGGGTCCGAAGTACGGTCAGGGTTATAAGTAACTTGTCAGGTTTTACATTTCAAATAATGGCTCACATGCTTATTATGGCGATTATATTAGCATTTTTTGGCGAAACTTGAAAATTCTACATACATACATACAGTAGAACCCGCTTAAGACGATTCTGAGGGGACCTAGCAAAAAAAGTGTCTTAAACGGGAAATCGTATTAAACGTGAAAATTAAACTAGTATTATTTCATGTACACACATTTACATGTAATTTGTTTATTTTAAATTGAAGATACAAAAAATTATGTTTATGTAAAAGTACATGTAGCCGATCACATAGTCGCAACACACAAACTTACCTGGAGGTGTCGCTAGAATCGCGTCCCCTTGCGTAATATTAGTACGATATGCTTAGTTGCAACTCTTTTTGACCCGCGTACATAACTTGGTATTATGGTTTAGAAGACGTATTAAGCGGGACGCGAGTCGTATTAACCGTGAAAAAATGTATGAAAACAGGCCTTAAGTTGCAGGGACCGGCAGAAAATGGCGTATTATGCGGGAAATCGTATTAAACGTGATCGTATTAAGCGGGTTCTACTGTACTTTCACGCCTGTCTCCCAATGGGGTATGTAGAGACTAAGGAACGCCAAGTGCACCGGTTTAAACATACTTAATGGCCGTATGTCGATTTCAGAATTTATTATACAAAATCCTCTTGAATCACTCAAAACGGCATCAAAATAGGCCGTACGCCGTAGGGGCAGTCGGGAGGTTCGGGCACTATCTTACAAGTTATATAATAATATGGTAGTGCCCAATGGTCCCCTACCTCCGCTACATACAGAGGGACAGACGGCGGGAAGCAACTTTGTTTATACTATGTAAATATATCAAAGCCTGTGTCGGCGCTTAGATTTTGCGCTCTCCCTACAGGCTCTGCGGACTTTTTGGGTATGAACCACTACACGACGTTCCTGGCCTCCCCCTCCAGCGGGGAGCACCGCTCTCCCTCCTACGAGGACGATCTCCGGGTGGACGTGACCACGGGCGAAGAGTGGGTTCAGTCGCGATCGCCTTGGCTGAAGGTATGTCACAGTGGTATAACAGGTCTCATCTCTATAGCAGTCAGCGGCGTATTTTTTGCATAAGAGCTTTTGGTTACCTAGCTACGCCTCTGAAAGCAGTTCTAAAATTGAGACCAGTTTATGTATTTCAGTCGCTTTTAATTGAAATCAATTTCAGGAATGCTCATTTCGTTGCTTGGGTCGGTGCCAATGTGTCAATTTCAAGTGTAAGGGGAGTCTTGACAGAGTTTCGGCTAAATGTCTTAATTTTTCTCATGTCTCTTTTGGTTAGTCTTTTAGTAGGTTAGTAGTTTGTTAGTATCAGCTTTGTTATAATTTCAAAGTTACATTCTCGGTTTTTAATGGAGCTAACTGAGCGAGATGAGTATGAACTTATTCGACAAAATACTATAGTAATAATAATAATATGTCGTATGATTAATAACTTTTTTAACACGCTTATAATATTAATTTCGCTTGTAACTAACTAGCCAACTAACGATGTAAACAAATCTAGGTACCTAGTCGGTTTTAACCTATTTATAGTTATCAGATTGACTTGAAATGCTTGTGCGATTTCGATGACAATAGAATAATAATGGTACGATGATGGACACGGAAGGTGACCATAGTAACCTATAATTTTTTCGATTTTTACTTCATAGATTGTCATAGGCATGGTTAGGTTACGTTCGACATGTCACTTCCAAAAAAAATATTAATCATGCGGCGAGAAATGCCTTTAGACAGTAAGTATAAAAATTCTGCGTAATGATATATTGAAAGGTGTTTCGATAAATTAATAGGTACCCCAATGGCTACCTTTCTTTTTATTACAGAGCGCCCCCTACGGCATATACAAAGCCTGCTTGTACCTCAACAAACACTACGACTACCCCAAGATCATAATGACCGAGAACGGCTGGTCGACGGACCGCGGGCTGGCCGACCAGGGCCGCTCGGAGTACCTCCAGCAGTACCTGAAGGCGCTGCTGCTCGCGATAGAGGACGGGACCGAGCTGGAGGGGTACACCTACTGGAGCCTGATGGACAACGTTGAGTGGGCGGCGGGGACCAGGTAGGCTTTGTTGATTTTCACGATTCTGTACCCAAAGGGTGCTAAACGGTAACCTATTACTAAGCCTTCCTTATTCGTCTGTTTCGTCCGTTCGTTTAAACAGCTGTATTGGTATTTTTGCATAATATCAATAAGTAACATAGTACCTAATGGGCACTTAAAGGGGTCTTCAAGAAACGGCGTACTGTTTGTTGAGCGTTACGGACCCCTCGGTGTGTGGTTTGACAGGGTTTGACTGACTGACACCGAGCAACGGTGTTTTTTATGACGGCTAAGCTAAACGCGCCCATGTCACCTGATGATAAGGATATGCCCAAGACTGCAGATGCTTTCTCAACCTAAGATATGCCACACCAGGACACCACAATGCTGTTCGCATTGATGTTTCAAAACGGTCAGTTTCGTTTTCAAACGATTTTGATGTGTGACAGGTTGTAAGTTACGATAATATTTGTTTCAAACACTTATTTACCCGGTAAAATTTAAAATAAATGTACCTAAAGACGCTATTTAAATGTCACTTAAATGATGACTTACAATTTCTTTACAAAAAGTATATTTTTGACGTTAATCGACAGTTTCGTGACGGTGATAAAATTCTCTGTAGCTATTTATTTTGAAATTTACTATTTATTATTTACTAAAACTAAATTTACTATGTAATTGATGATTTATGACGGGAGCAAAAATGCACTTTTCCTAGTGCTTAATTAAATATCAAGTGTTCTATCGACATCCAAGTGCACTTGTCAAGATTATATTTACATCCACAAGGTAAAGTCATTCACAATAAACATCAGAATGTGTTGAAGAAAAACGTTGCCGTTTCAACGTAAAATATCTTAAATAATTTGATATCTGGGAAAGAAGTGGAACTGCGGGGTACAGCAGTAATTCATAACCACTATGAATTATTTAAATTTGCCCCGATTACTACAGTAGATTTAGAACGGTCCTTTAGTTGGCTGAAATGGATTTTATCACCATGGTATTAAAATTTGAGAAAAAATGCTGATTGTATATTACGAAAATTATGTAAAATATTTTAAAAAATACAAACAGTTCATTTTAATTTTGTTTACAACTATAATATTTCTGACATCCAGTCTCCGTCCAGTAATCAGTACATCATGCTTTTTTATAGACATGGACTTATAAAATGTGTATCCTCGCACTATTGAGACGTCACCACAATTTCTCCCGTCATCCGGGCTTTGAATGAGATATTGTGATTAGACAATGTGATAAGGTAGTTGATGATTTATGAAAAATAATAATTTTAAGTCATGCGGTGATTTAGTTTTCGAGTGGGGACTGCTCTCGTATTTGATACCATAGACGTGAGAAGGATTTTAAAATACGAACTGTTGTGTTGTGTGTGTGAGAAATCAGTTACAATCGGCTATTTTGGTGAGCTCACGGGATGAAATTCAAAACTCATGAACTTTAGTGTCTTTTTCTTTATTGTAAAAGCGCTCTAGGTATTTAAAATCGTTAAGCTTCTTTTTGTTTCAGCGAACGCTTCGGATTGTACGAAGTCGACTTCGATTCTAGTGAGAAAACCCGCAGCGCGCGAGAGTCCGCGCTCGTGTACAAGAGAATTATCCAGAAGAGAATAGTCGAGGAGGGCTGGAGGCCGAAAAACTTGAAAATACGTATTAGTGATAAAGTCAAAGATGAACTGTAACTAGAAAAAACATGACGGATGGAACTTGAACCCAGAACTTATATGTCAGTTGTGATGAACTTAAAAAAGCTGTAATTTGTAACATACGTCCCCAATGATGGTGGTATTAATTTCGTTCATATTTCGCGGCAGAAGTAGGTGGACAGTTGAAAGAGCTCAAAATAATCTACACACGATTCTCTTGTCAGAAATATACTAGGTCAATCTCTGATACTGTCAACTAATGTTTATTTATTTATTATTTTTCAAATGAGCTGTCACAAGGAGGGACTACCCGCGCTTGCCCTGCCCTACTGCGTTAAACAAATTGAATTGACTTATTTTTCGAACTTATATTTTTTATTAGTTACTTGTTTACTTTATTGGGGATACAAATAGAAACAAGTGAAATTATGGGATGACTAAAAATACTGGTTTAAAACAAACTCGGGTTGTGGAGATTTTCTTATATTTGATAAAGTTTGGTTACAGAGGTTTGGAAAAAGATTGTTATTTGTCAAGGTACGTGAGCGTATTATTAAATGGATTGCTGTTTATACTAGTTATTTTATTTTACACTCAAGTTGAGTTCTCAAATTATGTGCACCTTGTTACTTTAATCTCTGATTATTCATATATACGGCAGTTTAGAACATGAAATTGAATAGACAAGGTACCAAAGTGAACATATATTCATGAACTCGACTGTAACTATACATACAACCCGTGGAATAGGTATATTCCGCGCTATAACTTCTATGTATTATAATCTAAAGTTCATTATTAATTTATTTCACGTCAACTAGAGTGTTCTTTGGGTAGAATTATGAATATTTATAACCTAACCAGGAATTTACAGGGTAGAAAGTTGAGATGCCGCGTAGCGAGTCGTTATTACCGCAGAAAAATGATCTTTAGAAGCCATAAACTTTGTTTTGGTGTATTATCATCTGCATTAGGAAAAAAATACTGCAACTATACTGAAATGAACTACACCAGAATGTTTTCGGGGAATCATCAAATTATAAAATTATAGTGTAAATGGTTATAAGATAAATGAATTAAGCGCCATCTGTACAATATAGTAAGAACTTAAAATTGCCCTAAAAAAGTGTAGTGTTTTAAGTTACGCTACTCAACGATAGATGGCGCTTTTAAACGTTTTTATAATACGAGTATAACTATTCGTCATTAGATAGCGTTAGTAGTAAGATATTTTTAACAATTTCGTTTGAGTACGAGCCAGTGTCACAGTTGGCTCGCGTGTTGAACTTAGTTTAAAATAAAAAAAGTTTTTATTACATAAATAGTCAGGTAACAGGGTTTAGATTTTAGAGAAATCGAGTGCTTAGAAAGCCTAAATATCACAGCCGAAAAACATCACACGATCACAGTCGACCTGGACTTTAAATATTAGGACGTTACCGTTTCTCTCTCTCTTGATTATGTTAAAATAATCGACCTACAGGTGTAGGTATTGAATTTAAAATAAAGTCGTTTTTGGTCGATGAGTTCGTATTTTATTATCTTGCTTTATCAGTCAGCTTTACCTATCGACAAGCTAATTGAGACAGCAAGGCAAATATGAACTTATCCGACCAAGAGCGATATCATATGATTATGCACTACTTACATCTATCTATCTCTACCTATACATACTTACATCTTACAATTCTTACGTATGCCAAGTATAAAAGGTAACTGCTTCAGATTTAGTTGATATTTCTTTGGTTAAAGACAGAAGTACGTGTCGTACGTGTTAAGTTTAATCATAATTGGAAACCGTAAAGACGGAAAGCCTTATGCCCGGACTGCCCGAAGGAGGGTAATATTTTTTATTTTTTTATTTTTGCGGCATAGAGAAACCAAACAAGCACACAGACCTATCGATGGTAAGTGGGATCTGATCATCATAGACATTAGTATTCTCAAGACTACAATCTTAGGACTGCAATCCTAATGTGTTGCCAAGACTAAGATGGAATGCTTCTACGCTAGTAATTTAACTGGTGTTGTTAAATGTACACACCGGAACACAAATATAAGATTGGCGGAAGTTTAACGGATAATACCCATGGTGGAAGCGATGCAGACGGATCGAAGTTCCTACCACCAGTAAAAGAGGCTTTTATTTTATGTGAGCAGTACACGCTTCTGGCCGAGGCATTTTTTTTTAAGATGCTTTGACTAACTGTTAACATAAAATTGGAAATCGGTTCTTAGTTCTCACCCAGTTTGACATCTCTGTTCACTTTTATATTCAGCTAAAAAATATTAAATACACCAACAATTGTGACTTAACTCTGACCCTATTATACCTTCTAAAGCTAAATAAAAATCAGAAACGCTTGCCAAAATAAATACATAACAAAACAAATATGACAGCCATTGCTACCAACAATACTTTATCCCATTTTTCCACTCATTATATTCGGTACTTAGTCCGTTAAAAAAAAACGCACAATAGACAAAATCGGATAAAAATACTATGTTTAAACAACACCGCGGGTGGCAACGCACAATAGCCCTCAGAATCGCTTGAAAAACATCCTATTTCCAACTCTAAACCCTCAAAATAGGGTACATTACATTCCGTTAAGTTTCAATAACTATTCAGTTTCAATGAGCCATGTTAGCTACCTACATCGTTGTAAAAATACAAACTTTTCAATGCCGTTAGTAACGGCGCCACTGTAAAGCACTTCGGCGAAGATAGTTTGAGGTTTCAATAGTTTGAAATTGTATCACCCGCAAAATTAAAACTGTAATTTATTACGGACCAGATCAAACGCATTCGGTTCGGTAAGTGTTTTGCTAATCGAAAGTAGTTTTATGTTATAAAAACTCAAAGACTCGCCGCTTTTTTTGTATAATAGGGTACTTGATGTTTTAGCTCTCCTGTGAAGATTTGGAGTTTTGCTTGTTAACAATCTTATTTATAAATAGGGTTTGTTCTATCACGAACGTTAATTTGTGACCCAAGAAAAATACGCTTTAAGTCGTCAATGTCATTAGAGATGTCAGGTCATTTGTACTTTTAGGAAACTCAACCTTATTGTTGTAGTATGTCAGATTGACTTTAGTTAGACCTAAAGTGGGTACCAAATTTAAGTTCTCGACTGTACTACACCTGCAAGGATTATTGTATCATACTAATTTTGTATAGGTATAAATAACGATGTACTAAATTTAAGGAAAATTTTGATTTATTTTTTCACATGACAAAGAAAAGAAAAATGATAAATGATAAATGAATTTGACTGTCAAATTATTATATTTGGAGAGTATAAATCTGCACTTAATATTCGGGACTTGAAGACCAACAAATTTGATAAGATTAATAAACTCGACATTCTTCGTACAGTAAAAGAACAGTGGATAGGAACACTTACTTAAAAGAAATATTAACTTACTGACACGTTCAAGACGGATTATTTGTGACACCCTATTTAATAAAATTGGTCTATTCTTGTAGTTCAGGACCTAGAATGGACCATCCGATGTTCAATCGTATACATTTATACCAACATATGAGTGGTTACAAAAGGCTGTGAAAAGAAGGGTACTTTTGGCTTAGCAAAGTCAGGTAAAAATGTATGATTATATGATAAAACCGCCGAGTTTAAAAGACTAGAAGTGATGCTTCGGCTCTAAGCCCATAATAAAACAGCTCGGAGTGGCTCAACCCACTGGAAGCGGCCTGATACGGCGATACATTAGGTGTTTAGATGTAAAATATGAACGGGTGTGTCACGAGTACAGATTAGCTATCTTTGTAAGGAGACGGACTCATTTATTCGACGAGATTACATCTATATTCCCTCCTAGTTGCACAACTCATACGGTAACTAGTTTAACCCTGTTTAGAACCCTGTTGCAGATAACCAATGGTTTATTTCGCCGTCATTTCTTTTTCGCGATTTTACGCTAACATACCTGAGGCTAAAAAGAACGGGTCTAAAATAAAAGGTTCACACATTCTTTATATAATAATGTAATCTATTATGTGTTGTTTTGTTATGAATACAAACATGTTATTCTATTTCTATTGCTGAAGATGCCCTAGGTAACCTTTTAATTTTGTACAAATCGTCTTAAGTTGATGATAACCTGTAGGTACCTGCTGGTCTTGGAACAGATTTGATGATGTAAATCACTGTAGCCTAGCGTGACCTAGTACACTTCCATATTTCACAAATATGCCTTGGGTTTGCGTGTGAACTGTGGCCAAGATCTTCATCTTGAGAAGAGTCCTGGGCCCATATGCAAAGGAATCATTGTAACTTGAACACATGACTTAAGCTTCGAAATAGGTCGGAGCAGGCCATTTCTTGAACGTGAACTTGCTATTTCTGTGTCCTGGTCCCTGGTACGGTACGATCACAGTTAGCGACGATATTCGCTTGGTATGTCTTCATTTGACAGCACTTGCAACTTGTATATACAACTCTAACTTAAATGTCACACCGTCGAATGTTTCTGCCAAAACTGTGCAAAAATACGACCAGAAATATGAAAAACAAAATCATTTTTTTCACACAACATGAGTTTGTTAAAACGGACTGTACAGTTTACGGTAAACGCTCTTTAGCTGTAGGTATTATTCTAAAAATTGATAATAGGTTAATATTAAAACAGAGAACGCCATTTGTCTATTAACCGAACACAAAATCAGTTTGAGGAGTCGGTGGGGAAAAAACCCAAACAGCCATGACTACGCACAACATGAAAAATGTCACAGCCAATTTGGACATTTTGAAACTTTTTAAGTTCACAGCAATTAGTAGGCCTGTTTAGTAGGCGTAGTGAATGATCACTGCGAGAAGTGAGCGCGTTATGGGAACATGGTGTCAGTGTTGTTTATATATATATGAAATGGCGGACGGGTATGGTGATACAAAATCGTACGCAGGGTTCTGTGTTTTTTTTCCTGCTATCTTATGAATACATATAAATAAATATCAGGGGACAATGTCCCGACAATTGGGCTAGTCTCAAACTAAGCTCTAGGCTTGTACTATACTATGGGTATAAATACTTATAACGAGAAATATATACTTAAATACATAGAAAACATCCATGCCCTTCATGCACGCAATATCTGCTCTTACTAGGATTTGAACCCAGGACCGCTAGCTTCGTAGGTAGGTATAGAGTCACCACCAACTTGGCCAACACGTCGTCAATTATAATGTTATTATACTACGCAATGATCCAGTTAAGGCGATCACTAAAGACTTTATTTCGTTTTTTCTAGTATATAAAGTAGGCAAACTACCATGCAGACCTGGTGGGGGTAATCACCGGGGCAAAACACCTGCAACTACAGAAGGGTTCACGATCAGTTGTTGGCGTTTTAGGGAAATGAAAGGTCTTTTCTTCATCACTTCAGGTGACTCGATAGCGGCCACGCACTTAAAAAGAAAATTCAAGCGTCTAATTTAAGTCGTGGGATTGTATGCAACTGCATACTTGTACCAATTTTTGTGGCGCATTGTTATTATCTAAAAAGTATTTTCTTTTTAATCTGGCCTGCTGCCAGGGTTGCTTCTTTTTACTCCCCAGGCCCAAAAAAGTACAATTTAGTAATATAAAGCATAATTGTGATTTGAAATGTGTAAAAACTTAAAGGGGTATTACACTACGCGTTTTCTTTTCACTCTATCGCTGCGTCCCATAGTTAGGGTGGTGGTGAGAATTAGACGACTTATAAGCATAGTCTTTACCTAAAACGATATCTCTATTTACTGTCGACGACATTATTTTAGTTTTTAGTAGAAAAAAAATCTTTCTTCTCCTGATTGGTGAAGATAAAAAATATTTTAGTATCGCTGCCGCTTCTGCATTTTAGGTTTCATTTAAAGTCCATACTAAAAAACCAGTTTAAAAAAACTTCTTTGGACTAGGTACGACTATCTGCTCATGTGCTTGCGTTTTGCGAAAATATTTTCTAAAAACATTGGCTTCGTAAGTCTCATGCTAGCACACGGTCGACACATTTCACGGCGTTGAAGCATTCTCCTTGAAATCGGCCAGAAAGCAAAGCATAGTAGCACATACGACTTTATATAATAAAGGATCTTCCAGATAGATTAGACAGTTGCACCTTGTAGGCCTTTTGGTGAATAGTATGTATGTATGTAAACTCTTTATTGCACATAAACAATTACAAAACATTTTTGCATCACTATAAATAATGTAAGACATGACTCACTTCGTGCCCAAGGTCATATTTTGTTCTTAGATCTATTGTTGTAGATATTCCGAGATAGATTAGTGGCTTCCATCCAATTGGTCATGAACATTTGACGACGAGCATGCCGCGGGTATTTGAACTTGTGGAAGTTAATGAAACCTTCTACCACATTATTTGCTATGCAGCAGATGTTCAAAGTGTTAATAGGTATGTAAAACAAATCAATTACAGAGATCGCATACGAGGTTACAGTTTTTATTTTGCAGGCTTTTTTTAATGGTCAGGATTCTATATACCTTGCCTTGTCTTAGCGGACATAACGTGGTTTAGTTGTGAAATAAAACACAAAATTGTATAAATAATTTACTGTTTGCGAACGTACATATCAGTTCAAAGCAAGAGAAGGCATGAATAAAATAAATATGGCGGCGCTGAATATTAACAAACGCCTAAACAAATGGAACAGCAATTAGTGCGTAACTACTAAAATATAACAGGTCCTCTTGTAGGGCCTTAACATGCCTTCTTTGGTATTTTAACCGAACCTTAACCTCTTCTGAGGAGTTGGTGGAACAAAACCCCACACAGCCATTATGACACACCACAGGAGAAACGCCGTCGCTTTGGACATCTTGAGAGGATTGTTTTAATTTTACGACAAACAAGTCTACCTGATCGTGAATATATAGTTCGAAGAAAGAGTGCGTAATGAATGACATGGTTGTTATTGCTTTTATACGTATAATGTAGAGGACGGGTGTAGGTAGTAACCGATTATACGCAGGGTTCTGTGCTTTTATGTCCCAAATGGCTGCAATCAGAATCATTTAATGACGTCTATGTTTGAATAACTAAATGAACAGCAAGCTTAAACACCCGACTGCATTTTTTGTTATTAAACCCGTATATGTTCCTATATTCGTATATAAATATTTAAGATGGTCACATTAAGACCTTTGAAATGATACCCATATTTATTTATTTAAATACTTTATTGCACAAAAATAAAATAGTGTACAAAAGGCGAACTTAATGCTACAAGCATTCTCTACCAGTCAACCTTAAGGTGAAACAGAAATCAAAAAAGTAGGTAGGTGCAATAAAAAGACAATACTTTCCCTTTACTTAATTAAATTTAGAAGTGAACGAGTCTACAATATTATTTATTTATTTATTATTTATTTGTTAGCCTACGGTGTCCCACTGCTGGGCAAAGGCCTCCCTCTCGTCCTTCCACGCATCCCTGTCTTGTGCAACCTCCTGCCAGTCCCTTCTAAAAGCGTCGAGCAATGTAGTATAAATAAATATACATACATATTTAATAATTAAATATATATACATATTATACTAAATATATACAAATATGCGACAAGCTAACAGAAATAATGATGATGTCTAAGGCTCGACAAGAAAACTAAACAGAGAGAGATGAGAGGTAAAACTCACGAAGCTGTTCCTTAAAACTATATTTATTAGGATATTGTATTAATTAGAAGACTATTATTTTGTTGACATTAATTATTCACATTGGTGTTATTTCAATTTTAACAGTTTAGGTATCCTATGTCCCTGGATGGTGAAAGGATTCTAACGATACCACACACATTTAAATCGGCTCAGCCGTTTAGGAGTTATGGTGGAATAAAGAATCGTTACATACATACACGAGCCCATCACACTCATTTTTTGGGCAGTCATGTAAAAGGAATGAGTTAATTATCTCTAAAATATCTCAGTCTTCTGAAAATAGTGGCTTGGCCAAACATTCTGGTGTAACGTTACCGGATTGTTGGTGGTTACTGCCTACTAAGTACTGTGGTACCTACTAAGAGTCGTCACGCTCAGGTTAGTGTGACAATAGACCTTGATTACGTTATTTTCTAGCAGTCTTCATTTAATCATCGCTACGTGATAATAGATACCTGAAGGCTGCTCCTTCATCACACCAACTTTACCTACCGACCCTTCTACCTTAATTACCTAAGTATACTGAGAATTGGACTAAATTACGAGTTAGTGTTGTCACATCCAAGTTTTCAACGGTTTCCATGATCTTGGACTGAGGACTGGTGGGCACAATCCCTTCGTTTCCCGAGGCAGCTCAGGCAGGTATTAAGTCTGTCTAGCCCCGGCAGACGGCCGGGGCTGCCGGAAGGCGTCGTGGGCAGAGCTTCGGCGGTTCCACGGCGCCTTGCCAAACCGGCAGGAGGGTACGCCAGGGTGGTTTTTAGTGGGTTGCGCTCCCTTTCCCCCTCTCATTCTGAGGGGGGGCGGGGGGTGAGTCCCACATATCCCCTCACTACTCCCATGGTGAGGGGAATGCATAAAGCATTTTCCACCCTGTCAAAAAAAAAAAGGTATTAAGTCTGTGTTAAGATCTTTAACTCAGTAATCTGAAGCTAATGTTTGATCTTTAACTATAAGCGAATCATCAGGGCTTCACCGTTTTCGTAAAAGCCAATGAGGGAGAAAAAGGTGTATAACTTGAAAAAAATATCGAAGGTTGTATGCATGTAGGTAATATTTTATTGTACTAAATCACAAAACAAAATACAGTTATTTTGACAGGCATTGCAGCTTCGAAACGAACGGACGGATTAAAATGCGATTTTTTGTGTTAGGTTAGGTAAAATTTTCAGGTAGTTTAGTCACAGAAGTTCTAGAAGTTCAGAAGCTAGATTTCATCGAAATCGGTCGGGCTTAATAGTAATCGGATCTGAAGACTCAGTTTCATTGCGCGACAGCCCGCATGCTTTTCGTGATACATTGTCTCGCTGCAATAGCTGCTCATGGCTCACAAATGTCAAAACAACCCGTCAATGGTGTACAAGCATGCGGGCATGATCAAAGGTCAGTATTTTTGTATCTCAATCAGTTATTAACACTGGTAAAAACATCTTAAGCTGATTGTGCAAAATGTGGTTACGGAATTAACAACAATTTTCTGGACTTGTTGGTAATTCTTTAGCTCTGCCTACCCGACTCTGGGAATGAAGGCGTGAGTGTATTTGTAAATGTATTACTTGCAGTTTTGGAGCCATAATCAAACCGAAGGATCGACTGCGGCTTTTAACACTTCAGGTTCTAGCTAGCCACTGCCACACTAATCATGAGGCATTTCAGACTAACCATGAACATGGTAAAATTGCTCATATTTGAAATATGAGGCTAGGTTAACTTGGAGATGTCTGTCGCTTTCACATGCTCTTTGGCATAACAAATGCTGACAGATACTAGATAGAGTGTGACAGCGATACTACACGACCTCTGACTTCACTACTCCACCATCGTTAGTCTAAAATCAATAAGTCGTAAGTTACATAATATATGGTTGATAACTAGGGAACCCTAAATACCTACAAAAGTGATTTAAGTTTATAATATAATAATGAGCCGTGAAAACCATGAAATACAAAAAAATGGTTATGCAGTTAAATCTATTTTACTCCATGACTGTGGAAAATTATAACATATTTCGATTTGTTGTCTGAAATATGAGGCTAGGTTAACTTGGAGATGTCTGTCGCTTTCACATGCTCTTTGGCATAACAAATGCTGACAGATACTAGATAGAGTGTGACAGCGATACTACACGACCTCTGGCTTCACTATTCTACCATCGTTAGTCTAAAATCAATAAGTCGTAAGTTACATAATATAAGGTGCTAACAAATTAGTCACGGATATTTTAAGAGATAATAGATTACATTAAATCAATTAACTTTTAACTGTAATTAAGGAACCTTTGTATATCATTTTATTGTTTTAATTTACCGAACAAAAAAAAATAATTATAATTAATCTTTAAAATAATCACCCTATTATGCACTTGTCAAGATGTTAAACACTGTCTGTCATGTCACGTCAAAAGTTGTTTTTCGTAAATGTCATTATGACTCGGCGGGAAAACTGTAGGTCAACTTTTAAGAGGCCTTTTGAATGATAGTTTAAAGAGGTTCTAGAATGTCTAAAGAGGTCTCATTTAATTATATTATTAACAGGATGTTTTAACGTAGCAAATTTGTTTCCTAGTATTCTCCAAAAAAACATAAGAAAACCTATGATGTTTCATACTTAAATGTACTCCGACAACCGAGTACTATCAGCTGTAAAAATATCCGTGACTAATTTGTTAGCACCTTATATATGGTTGATAACTAGGGAACCCTAAATACATACAAAAGTGATTTAAGTTTATAATATAATAATGAGCCGTGAAAACCATGAAATACAAAAAAATGGTTATGCAGTTAAATCTATTTTACTCCATGACTGTGGAAAATTATAACATATTTCGATTTGTTGTCTGATTACTACCGTAAGGCCGTAAAATTACGTTAAATTTTGTTTTTTCTTTTGAAATGTTATTTATTTAAAAAAGTATGTTAATTGAAACGTGTTCGTTAGAATAATAGGTGCTCGTCGAAAACATTACCTTTTTGGACACTGAAACAAGTCTAACGATAAACAAGGTTTAAAAAACCAACGGCTGTTTAGAGCATGTCGTCAAAGTAATGTCACTTATCATGTATATATTTTATTATACCTATGACACTCTCGTGGTTAAGACGAATCTAACCACGTATAATTTATTAAAATCAGTTTAGTGGTTTTGTAGTTATGAACAAACATTGAGTCGGACATATATACAAGTCAAACACATAACCCTCCTTTTGGGTTTTGCCGCAGTCGGGTAAATGGCGTATTTAAATCGTTACATAAATAAGCCGTCTCCACACTCGCCCGTAAGACAGCATCCATCAACCGCACAATGTATACACTCTCGCTATACATGTGTGTAGCCCTCCCCCCGTGACATCCCTCAAAACTTCATCCCCTAAGAAATCCGCTAAGTAACGCGCACCATGAAAATATGTAGCGCGTTTGTTTGTACGTAATTTAGCTGAAGAGTAATGTAACTTATAATAATGTATGGCAAAATAATTATAGGTAATAGCGTTTTTATTTTTAACTTTGTTGGCACTGACACTGTAGGGCAACGCTGTCACGTTTGTGCGTCAATTTTTTTTTTTAAATTGTTGCTGACTTTACTTTTTTATTACACAATTATCAACTGCTTATGTACCTACACTAATCCATTTAGTTTAAATACTTAATAATAAGGTCTAGGTCAAAAACTCAAGTACAGCCCCTCTGTACTTCTTACTAGTGGTATCACATCTGTATACATACAATATTCGACATTTTTAGAAATTTGACGTTAATTCCATATTCGTTTTGTATACAACTACCTTTTTTATGGTTTTATGATTTTTTTAAGTTAATTTGTGAGGCTGTCAATGTTAATCAACTAAGCAAGTAAACTGATTGAATAATTTCCCTCTTTTTTTTCTTATAACAGGATAATTTCAGATTGACTGTCTGTCACATACTTTTAGCTAACCTGAGTTCAATAATTGGTCTATCATCATAAAATATCCAAAAATCCTTTCTTAGTGCTAACTTACATCATGAAAGGAACCCCTGCACCAAATTTCAAGTTTCTAGATACTGTAGTTTCGGTTGTGCGTTGATATATAATTCAGTCAGGTTTGCCTTTTATATATATAGATAGATATAAATATTGTAACCACTTATCTTATCTGTGCTGTTAAGCTTCTCAATAAATAAAGAAATAAACCTTTGTTACATACATACAGCCCAGATCCTGGTGCCACCTAAGGGATCCATTATCCAGGCTACAAATTTAATTATCTCCATACTTACCAAACATAACACAAATCGCTTAATTTATGAAACCACAATTACGCAACAAACAAACATACATTTGACATTTTTAATATAAAAAACATTTTCCAAAGAAACAAACAAACCAAAGTAAAGTCACTAGTGCAAAAAACAAATCCAATTTTGTAATAGCGTTATTATGACGTATTCGGTTTCGTATGAAAATGCCTTTTATCATATTTTCTCCGCGATTCTTATTGGCCTTTGAAGATATTTAGCCTGTTAGGTAAGAGGGTTGAGTTACCCCTCCTCGGAGGCGGGGGGTTGCCGTTAAATAATGAAGTGTATGTTTTGGCAGATGAAAGTGGTAGATTATACGGTGGACGTAATTGGGATACCATAATTTTATAACAATACGTGGACCTTCCAAGAAACAGTCTAGCTAACCTACGTTAGTTCGTATGACGTCATTGACGACGCAGGGAGTGTAGTAGGTAGTGACCCTGCCTACGAAGCTAGCCGGCCCGGGTTCGATCCACGTAACGAATAATGAGTGTGAATAAATTTGTTTCTGAATCTTGGATTATTTCTAATTAGACATATAATACATGATTATTAATAAGTTATTAAGTAAAAATCTTACTTAAAAATATGGATCAGTTTTGAGGTCTGTTTTTTTACAAATATTATATTATATATAGGTAGGTACTATTAGCTCACTGGAAGTATTGCAACCCGCCCCACTATAGAACTTTGGCACCGTGACGTTAACGATTCAAGTACCTAGTAGTCAAACAAATTGTTTTATAATGTCACACCGTTATATGGTGGGTCAGGGCAAGAAAGGAGGCTACACTCTTTTCTCAAAGGCTGGCAGCCCACTTGCGACTCCTCTGGTGTTGCGAGTTTTTATGGGTCGCCTTGATCACTTACCATAGGGTAAGTCGTATCGTCGTAGGGTATCGAACTCACCCCCCATGTAATTTCGGAGATATTGATCATATTAATCTGAATTTTTGGAATTTTTCCTTATGTCCATGTCACGAAAAATCATTAATTTAATGTTTTATTTCACAAGTTTTTCAGTGGTATCTTACATTATTAGAATCATTACGAATCAGCGAAGTTTTTAAACCTATTTGCTCGTTTTTTTAAAAAGTAATCACATAAAGTTTGTTTCGCCATACTTGGTGTTTAAAATGATCAATATCTCCGAAATTAGTCAATATCGCTGAATATACATGGGGGTAAATTAGATAGGTCCAGACGTCCTCTATCGACCTGCTTCGTTTGATTCACACTTCCAAATACACACTGTATAAAAAAGATGACTATCTTAAAATACTTATGCAGACTAGTTTTATTCTTCTCTTCGTCTGTGTGTGTGTTAATCAAACTTTCGACCTATTTCAAAGCTCCATCGCCCCATTTTTTCTTTTGAATACCTTAAGTACACACTTATACAAAATAAAGAATTCGGCTCGCCACAAAGCAGCTTTAACGACAAAAGATGACCATTATAAAGCTCTTATAACACTAAAGGTTTCGTAAGCGTCAGCCGGCGGACCGTGAACCCACTGTTGGTAATCTTATTGATAGTTTTTGTGATTGAAAAGCTGTATTATCACGGAATTGACCGCTGCTCTGTATTTTTGTAATCACCTCCAAGAATCTCTTGATAAGTGCGTATATCGGCCCGTCCCATCCTATTGATTTATATTCTAATATAGTTTAGTTCTGCGCCTTTATTCTAGGCGGTAAAATCCAAATCGTATTTGACCTGTTCATATGGTATGGTTTTGACTCAGCCGCCATTGTCACGTAATTACATACATACATACATACATAAAATCACGCCTGTTTCCCAGAGGGGTAGGCAGAGACGACTTCTTTCCACCTGCTACGATCCTGACAAATGTCTTTCGCTTCTTCCACATTCATACATCGAGTCATGCACGCACGTCGGTTTCGGGTACTTAATATTCGGCCCTTTTCCAGTATTTCTCCGATTTGATTCGAAAAAGTACGCCTAGGGCGGCCTCTTCCGACCCTTCCACTCACTTTCGCTCTGTATATCTCTTTCGTCAATCTTCTTTCATCCATCCTTTCCAAATGACCGAACCATCGAAGCATGCCCTAATTAAGACCAATTCAAACGTTAACAATATGATAACGGGTCAAAAACGATTTGGTATTCACTGAATTTTACCGTGTTGAAGCCCAGATTGTGTTTAGTAGGTAAAAAACAAAACACCATCTACCACCGTAGAAATCTATAGAAGGCATACGCGACCGGTCAAACGTTTGCAGAAAACAACTTGTCTCTACTCACAGACCATCTAAAAACGGTTTTATTAACGTTTTTATATTGGAATAAAAGAGTCTACTTTAAAAAGAGTGCGATCATTTGAACCCACAACCTACTAACGAGGCTCTAGCAATAACTCATACATCCATAAGCAAAGTATTGACAGTCAACTAATAATATTCGGTCGGTAGTATGAAAGGTGAGCTTGCGCAAGTTCTGTGCCCCTGTGCTTTGTGCCCAGCATTGTGCCCACTCGAGTGGTTTAACGCGATCAAGATTATGTTTGTAAGGGGATTAGGCCCACTTACGGGCTTCACGGGTTCTTATGAGGGATGTAAAATTGATTTGTTGCATTCTTAAATTAGCTCTTTAAATACAGTGGGCTTATTATTTTATTCTTGTTAAATGTATTTTTGGTTATCATAATTAGTAAGTACAAGTACCTAGTCAGTGCAGTAAGTATAGTAGTTATGTGTACGTCGCATATATAACTTTACCTACATGCATATTACATCGGTCCCCGATACTTTAATGTGAACATTAAGATGCAAAAATATTGATACAATACTTTAATGTTAATATTAAAATACCACCACAGACACAAGTTTCTTAATATAGGCCGTTTGCTTATTGTTTTTGAACATAACGTAGGGAAGTTATGATATGGATGTAGATAAAGTATATTTTATGTTGTGTATCAGACAATAGTTTGTCTATCGCTATCACATTCGCTCTCGCATCAGAACCTCGAGCCCGGACTTGTTCCTTCTATCACACGACGATCGACGGTATCCTAGTTAGTAATGACCCTGCCTACAAAGATAGGGGTCCCGGGTTCGATTACCGGTCAGCGCTAATATTTGTGTGACAGGTGCGAGTGTTGTTTATGAGTGTTGGATGTTTACTCACCATGTTGGAAGATGCTATAATTGAAAAAAATGGTGGCAAATGTCAGTTCTGCTTTGACATTTGTTAAGTAAATCGATACAAAATACACTTTAACTAGACATGAATTGCGATACCCCTCAAGACCGTGGAATTAAACTATTTCCGGGTTGGCTATTCTCTCGTTTTGGTGATTTGCACTGGCCGGCAAGATCGCCCGATTTAACAGTTCCAGACTTCTTTTTGTGTGGTTTCTTGAAATCACGAGTGTCAATCGATCCACTATCATTTTCTCGATTTGATAAAATTGAGATATCCAACAAACACAAAAGCAGAACTAAATAAATAAATAAAAATTGTCATTTATAAAAAAAAACAGCCAAACAACATCGTGTGATATCTTTTGTGCTACCCTTTATATATATGATTACTATTTATCTATGTCTAAGTATGTTTATCGTTATCTAGTATCTATAGTACAAGCTTATAAAGAGTTTAGTTTGGAACTAACTGAGTCAATTTGTGTGAGATTGAACCCTGGTTTTTTTAATGTCTGCGTTTCTCGTCCATTTTGAACTAAATTGATTAATCTAGAAAAAGGGGTAGGCATATTAAAGCCTATGATTGTCAGACCTGTTTATTTTTTCTTTTTCAACATATTTGTCCGATTTAATTTGAGTTCGTAAATACCGTCAAGTAAGTCCATAACTTAGGAATTTAAAGTATAATAAGTTCTTCTATTTACTAAGTATAAAAGCCAACAGTTTTTTCTACCCCATTAAAAAGAATCACAGGATTTACTTAAACGTATCACGTCTCAGAAAACACTCTCGTTAAAAAAAACGTTGGTTTATCTTGGAATTCTCCTAATTCTTCCGAAAACACAATAACACTTTTAGAGCAAACAGAGTGTAGTGTTGCCATAATAGCACCGAAAGTGTTCCTGGCGACACCGATCGTCCGATAACTAGGGATTACCCTAGACAATGGATTAAAAAGTAAAAGTGGGACAAGCGCGAGAGTGGTTAGTTTGTTGGAGAGTTCCGTGGAAGAAATACGTTCGGTTTTTTCGTCAATAAAGAAATAGTATTTTTTTTTAATTCATAAAAACATAAATAACACTTGTTTGACTAATATTATTAACGCAAAACTGTTTGTTTCAAGTCTCTATTAATACTTTTAAGTTTCTATTTATTACAAGTTGTTGCTCGTGACTCCGTTCGCGTAGAAGTCGCGGAAAAAAGTACACTGGCCTTCCTCTTGTTAAATATTAATGTGCATATTGAAGTAATAAAAATACGGATCATTATCGAGAAGGTTTTTTGAAATAATAGCTTCCGAAACCCGTGAGGATAAATAGTTTAAAAGATAAAGATAAAAAAGATAAAATAAATTTATTCAGTAAGTAAAAATAAAAATTAAAAAATAAATTAAATTGCGGAACCCTAAAAAAGGCGATAATGTTGTCACTGGAATTGCGACATTGCTTATACGCATGCGTTAGAGCGTAGAGATGTTTTGGTAGCCATGCATGACAATTGACACTTTACCGGCGCAGTACACACCTTAAACCCTTGATATAAAGTTCAATATCTATCCACCGTGAGCTGGTAGTTATCACGTTGTGGTTTTTAAGTATGCCATTGCGCAAGATTCTGAGAATGATTGCGTTATCCCGTGATCTGTCATTGTGAGAGGATTAGTTCGGGTAAACGAGTATCAAGACTAAGTTGAAAATCGCTTTAATATATTGTATTTTTAATATAATGGGTATATTTGGAAGCATCGAATTTGGGCAGTGAAAACGGTTCACTTTGTATAGAATTTACATAGAAAGTGACCCCTTTTTATATTGCTCTTGAGTGTAATATACTATGCTCTACACTATTACGCGTATTATGCGTAGGGTAAGACAATGATGTAATACATACGTAGAAAAACTTCCAAGACTCAGGAACAAATACTCATCCTCTCTAGATTTCTATTAAAATCATGTCATTTTGACTAACTTTTGCAGCCAATAGAAGATTTTATTGGATAAATAAATACTTAGCTTAATTTACAGAGTTGATATCCGGTGCGTTTTAACAAATAAACCATCTTCTAAGATCTTATATAGAAATAAAAGTAAAAAAGTAGATGGTATGTTTTTGATTTTATATTTATTGTTATGTCATCTCCTTGTATAACCTCAGTATGCATGCTTTTAACCTAAACGGCAGTTTTTTCGTGTTTTTCCTATAATACATCATTTTCATTTGTATTTTTACGACAAAATACAACGTTGTACAACCTCCTCCTTTTTTTGTTGGTTAAAATATTTTACGCTAACATATTTTTAGCTAAATAAAATATAATTAATAATAACGTTAACAATCCCTTTTTAAATGGTTTATTCTTCAAATTAATGTTTCTAATTGGACCCCAAATTGCTACACACAAAAATGTTCTTTATTGTGATTCGGAAGGGTTTAGTTTTGTTTAGCAACTGAATGGCAAATGCGTTTTGTTATTGTAGAGGGTAGATTACAATAGAGGCCCTCAATTATGAAGGTGCTTGTGCACTGAGAGTGGACGGTGGGAATTGATACCTTTATGTCGGCGAATAAGCTAAATACATTGAACAGCGCATTGAGTTTTGAATTAAAAAAAGTGTAAAAAAAAACCGCGAGCAAACCGCATGCAAATAAATGGATTTCCGGACCACTTTGGAACTATGTCAATGTGACGTAATAAATTAAATCCTAAAATATTTTTAGGATTTGACTTACTCCATCACTCTAATAAATCAGTCAAACCACCTAACATTTTTTTATTGAAATTTTAAATATAATATGTAAAAATGATGTCATTAGTTTAATTATGCTAACGATTTTTAAAATGACATTAATAATTACCGAATTACCTTACTACTATATGATTATCCCTTGCACTCATGATTTACATAATTATAAAATAAAATAAAACATTGCATAATTAATTAAAATCTCATTACTTAAATAAAGTAATATTTAATTTGTCAGTATTCATCATATTAAAAAGTAAGTAAAAATTCAAAATAATTGCTTCACAGATCGCAAATAAATCGTTCCATTCTAACAATCCTAAGCTCTACATAAAGCCGGCTTCACACGAACATATTCATTTCGCCCGGTAATGGCCGGCGCGTGCGCCGCGCTACTCGACTCGAGGACTTAACTACTTAATCACAAACCTTCGAGTAGTACTTGGGTTTTTTTTGGTCAACCATTTTGTATTTTGTGTGTAAGTCTTTCTGTGAGAAAGTGGGTGAAATTTGAATGGTGGAGATTTTATTGATAACTATTTTTAACAATTGCGATTATTATCGAATAAACATGTAAATTTGAATACGCGAGCCGTTCCAGTTATTTTTTATGTTGCGGAGAAGGCAAAAGAGCACACAGGTCACCTGAGACGAGATTTTAGACGGTAAAAAACGTATCGTCTTTGACCTGTCAACGTTTTGACAGCTCTTGTTTACTTGACAGTAATGGTGGCCGAATTAAAAACAATTAGAGGTCCTGATGGTAAGTGAACTCTGAAACCAATTTGCAATCTTATGATGACAATCTAAAGACTACATATACGTTGCCAATCATGCTTAGATGGGATGTCTCTGTGCTAGCCAGTGTCACCGGTTATCTTATCCCCGCACCTGAACAATAATGAGAAAACTACTGAAAGGCGGCAGAACAAATGGTAAGATGGTGCTAGCGATCCGGACGGACCCAATACCACGTCCTACCACCACTCCTCACTATTGACTTCAAGTCTCAAAAACCGACTATGGACTTCATTCGGCCGATAGTGCTTTTGAAAATAATAATCGTATATAAATCTTACTTCATCAGTGTTGCCAGCAATAAAAACAAATAACAAACTATAAAATCGGAACCTTTTTACTATCTCATTTTTGTGAATCGCCGCGAGAATGGCGTCGTCGCTTACCGTCGTAAATTACCCGGTGTTACCCTTACCCTGGCGGGGTAAAATTACCTCGGGCCCAATTTAGCCCGTAATGCTAAAGGTTTTAACGGAGGATAGGTGGGTGTACGGACTATGGGTGAGAAAATGTTCTGCCGTATGTATGAGGGGTAAGTTGTTTTTATTATGCTAGTAAATTAATTACTGAGGGATTGTTTTTTATTCTTAATTTGGTCTGCTGATCCTTATGACATTAGTATTTCAAAATAATAATTAAATGAAGCATCTTTGCAATAGCGAGATTTGGAAACTAATTATATCCCTAATAAATTATAATATATGTGTTGTTCATGGAACCTTCCTTCAACTTGCTACAAGCTACGGCGTAGAACTCGTAGCACTGTCTACGTAAGCTAAGAGCAGGCGCTTACCTTCTGACGAACGGGATCCATGTGTAAAGAGTATTCATTATTTTACTATGCCTAGTATAGTCAACCTAGGAAGTTCTTTAGAAGTTTATGATTTTATTTGTATGAGGTTAATGTCCAAATGTGGTAAAGGACTTTTTTGATCGACTCGACATTAAACCAAGTCGGTATGACAGGTTATTTATATCAATAAGGAACTTTTTAAACATTTAAAAACCAACTGTTTGATATTTTCCTGTGACCATGAATGTACTTACAACATCGGTGCGTGTGATCATGGGTAATATTGATTTAAAAACATTATTTAATTTAAAGGCTTTAAAAGCCTTTATATTGATAAATATTCTTGATTAGGTTTTTTCATAAATATAGTACATCAGTTATGTATTAAAAGATTAACCTTGTTTTTTATTAATAAATTAAAAATTATTTAGTATTAAGGTGTGTACACACAGCCAAGAGAAACAATACGGGAACTACTTTACTGTAGTACTTATATAAGATTGGCTCGCGTACGTTTTGTACTTTATGTAGTTGTAGCCTTTCCATTATTTTAGGCATTGCGAAATAACTGTGGATTTAATTATTGTTCAAGCGTTAAATTCTTTTGTGTGAGCATTTATTCCGGCTTATAAAACCAATACGAGCTTCTTAAATACCGCTCGGCTGGCTTGTGCTATCACACTTGCACTCGCAACTGACAGTATATTTTGTCACTCGTATTTCATAGGAAAACGAAGATTGCCGATCGCTATTAAAAAAATAGTAGTACAAAATATAATAAACAAATTGGTGTACAAATGACAAACAAAATATATGTATGTGTTTCTGAATCAAGTTAAATTAGAAAAAAGTTGATTTGATTCCATATTCAAAACACGTCGTTTAATAAAAACCATTCCAATTTCAATTTTTATATAATCCGCACTTTCCCGCTCGTAATAAAGAGCGCACCGAATAAATTCCCGGCGAACCGGCGTCGCGACAGTGAAAGTTAATTTGAAAATGGAATAAACACGCGCCCACCAATAGGCGGCGAGCGCCGGCCGCCCGCGGGCCAATCGGAGCGCGGGGATTTTCGCGCGCTGAATTTTTATTAGCCGAGATAATAACGCCATTTTGTGACAGGTTCCCTTTTTCGTTTTTACGCGACTGCTCGGTGTTGCCAGATGGGACGCGACGTAAATGGGGTATTAGGCTGATACGTGAGCGATTTTAAGGATTTACTTTTCGATTTTCTCAGTTGATACGTTTTGTTATTTTGTTATGGAAAAAATTGGGGCCTTTGTTATGTAATCTTGTTGGGCGTGTGTATATAAGGTACTCTCTACAGGACTCGCGTTGACGTTTTTGTCTTTGCCTTATGTACAGTAAATAATATTGTTTTTAAGGTGTATAAGGATGTCTTATCGCTAAACAAACAAAAATAGTATTGATTCCCTATATTATTATTTTTTACTTGTATGTGCTGTTTAATAAAGAATATTTGTACAATACATACACATACATACCGTCACGCCTTCATCCCAGAGTGGGGTAGGCAGAGCTACAGAATTACCAACAACTCTAACAACTTGTTATTAATTCTATAACCACATTTTGCACAAAAAGGCCAAGATGTTTACCAGTGTATATTAGTGACAGGTTGCAAGCTCATCGCCTAACAATACTACAAGCCTTTAATCCCTTAGTCGCCTCTTAAGACATCCACATGAAGGCATGGAGTGGCACTATTCTAAGCCGGCAACCACACGGCACGCGGCACAGCGGTAGAATATTTGTATTGTATTGTATTGCCGCCATTTTCTCAATAGCGATCGGCAATCTTCGTTTTTCTATGACCATTGAGTGACAAATATAGTATCAGTTGCGAGTGCAAGCGTGATAGCGTTAGCCAGCTGAAAGCTATTAAGAAGCGGGGCATACTGTAAGTTCCTATCATGTCATTCTTTAACCATGCCATGAGGCATGGAAAAGCTTGGAAAGGACGGGCCTAAACTAAAAACAATTAATTACTTACAAGAAATAAATATCTCATCAATCGTGCAATCCTTAGCATTTATTTAATACATACCTACATAATTATTTGATATGTTTAAAAAGTCGTGGTCATGACTGGTTGGAATAAAGTTTTAGTCCAAATTTCATATAATGCCGTCTTTAAACGTTAAATCCCAAAAAAAACACAATTAACTCACTGCGTAAAAAGCTTTCATTTGTAAATATCACAATGTGATTGGGTATACTCAATGTTTTTAATATATTCAAATATCAAACCATGTATTTTAATACTTTAATCAGAAAATAACATGTTTTATTTTTAATAAAACACGTAAAGAAATTTAAAAAACGAAATTTCTGGCAAAACTTTCATGAAGCGTCATTAAATAAAGTTACCGCTTTCCCTTAAATGTTAAGAATTGCAACAAAATGAAAACTTACACAAAAAAACTGGCAGCCAACATCGCGGCGCGAACATTAAGCCGCGCGTGTCTCCGGCCACGGCTGTATGCCGCTTCCTTGGCCCGCGGCCGAGGGGCTAATTATTTCCCGCCCTTTTCTACTTCCTGCGATCGGTTTTGAATTTGACGCCTGTTCGAATTTTAAATTTTTATTCGCTGTTTAATTCTTCGTTGCTTTTTTATTTCTTGTTTAGTAAAATCTTATACAGTTACGTAAAGGCCATTGAGTAAGTTTGTATGAGGAAAATTGACTTCTTTTTTTAGCGGCCCCGGATGATTTTTAAGTAGTTATTTAGAGGACATAATATATATATATATATATATATATATATATATATCCAATATATGGCGTTAAATAATATTAGAGCGGAGATATTAAGGTTTAAGTGTTCAGTTTTTTGTACTTAAAGTACGCCCAGGTATGAATATTTAAATATCTCGGCTCCGATGCACTTAAGAATATTACTAGTTCTATCATAATTTACAAATGACAACACTTTTAAACAAACCCCTTTATGAAAGATAACACAGTCATTTCGATGAAACCAATACGGTACACAGATAAGATATATATTTGTAAACCGTAAAAATCAAAATAAATGTACATAAAGTCGTTTTTTAAATGTCACTTAAGTGATGTCTAACTTATAATTTCGTTACATTTTTTTTTGTGTTTGACGTTAACCGACAGTTTCGTGACGGTGACCAAACTCTCTTTAAGGTCTCCGTCAATAGAACTTGCAAAAGATGTAAACAAAACCAAAGGAACCAATTCACAATGATTACTCGATAATCACGTGCTGTTAAAGATCAAGTGAGGTCTTTGCTACGATCTCTAGATCATTATTTTGATTTTTAGTTTATGATGAAATAACTATTCATTATGCGTTATTTTTAATAAAAACACGCTTGGTGAATATTTGAGGTTATGTGTCAAACAGTACCAATTTGTTTACATCGTTCGACTTTAACTGGACATTTGTTTTGATTTTTACCCAAATAAATACAGAACTTCCAAGGATTAGAAACAAATAGATCCTCGTGTTCACAATTCAAGATTTCTTTATAAATGTATTACTATAGAGACCTAACTCGAAATACAAAATTTGTTAATCAAGTCACTATAATATAATTCTAAAGAAGCGATTACCTTTTCCCGGTTCGGCCTGCGCGTAACATAGGCAATACTTGTAATAGTACGAGTGACGACGTGTATTTGCCTATAATTACTTATTTATTATCTAAATTAAATTTTAATTAAGTATTGCGGCTATTTACGAACAAGAACAATAGACATCCGGATCACTCCAGCAAGCTTATTATTGTCGTTTTTGCTGAAGTGGATAAACGTGGATAAAGCAGCTGTCCCTTTCTCATCAGTATGTAAGTGCGAGAGTGACGGATGCTTTATCGCAGGCGAACATAACACTGGACCAAACCTTCCACTCTAAAATCCACCAATATCAGTTTAGTAAATTAGCTGTAAAAGCGATAGATCATTTCTAAGATATAGTTCCACATTTAAAACATATATGCGATAAGTAATAAAAGTACATTTCATAAAACCTTAACACATCCTAACTTCATAAATACATAGACTAAGTATAAAGTAAGTACATAAGTTAGAGTTAAGTGTATAAGTTGTAATTAGTCAGTCTCTCTTAACTCAACTTTATTTATGTTGAGTCGCCTTTAAGATATCCCGACTATAGAGCGGACGAGTCTTCTTGATATTTGGATATAAAGTAAACCATTTTTCATATTGTTTTAAGGTCATTCATTTGTATTAAAACATTTGAACATTGAATTTGCAGCAGATAATACCTACACGGAAACACTGCTCCGTTAGGCTGATTATTAGCACAGATTGATAACGAAGTGAAGTGATATACCTCATGGATTATAGTTCGCACATCAGATAGGAATAAAGACAGATATTATTGTTTTCATTTATGAACACTATTAATGAACAAAGCACTCTTTTCAAGCAAAGCAGTCGTTTCAGACGTGGCAAAAGACGAAAAAAAACGTTATTTCTAGTTCTTTTATTCTGTTTAGAAACTCTTGTGGACTATAAATATCACAGTGAAGCACCTATGAGTGGTTTGATTTGCCAACAATAATTGGCCTAAACGCACTGTATCTCCTCTGACTTTTATATTTGTAATCTTAAAAAGCTACAAAATGCCATATACCTATTGTATCGTTTACTAGTTATGACCTATTAGAACATTAGCAATTGTGGTCAAAAGTGGTTCAAAGGATAAAATAACGAGAAATAATAATATGCGTCCTGATGAAGAAGTATCCTGACCGGTCGGCCACCGTATAAAAGTTTATTCATGCTCTTTAGAAGAATATCTCAAAGGTGTAGCTAAGTTACAATATGCGGTACCGTCACGCACAAAATACTTTACTTTGTGGCTTAAATCGGTATTACTAATATTTAAAAGGTAAAGTGTGATTGTTCACAACAAAACTTAGCAACAGATTGTCCTTGAAGATAAACTTTATTCTAATGAATTGCATTTTTTTGGGATTACATATAACATGATTTCAATTTGAAACCGAGGACAGAATTAGGAGCCGTGGACAGATGCTAATATTATTATTTATATTAAACATGGCCTTATGTTAATAATTATCGAGTTATTTATTGCTAATATGTGATTCTCCTAAATAACAAGCAGTTGAACTCAACGCATCAGTTATTATTCGACATGTTGAAGCTGTCTGAAAACAATATTTAAGGGCTTGCATTCTCACCTTTAGTTGTCGAGCGATTCCGCTCGTATGATTTCAATCAATCAATCCATCAATTCATTCTAAATTCAATCATCCATTCATAAAACATGGGTTATAATAATGGTATAATAGAGTAAGGCATGCTGGAGTCACGGGGTTGCAGACACTTGTTAAGGAAAAAGGTGACAGACGATGTAATGGCGGCATTTTACTTTTTAGAAGTATGTATTTCCCAAATTCAGGTCTTAGTATCACGACTTTCGACTCACAACGACCCTTATGCTACATGCTACCCTTATCCTACATGCTACACTGGCCCTAATACAAATATAGCAAATAAAATAAAATAGTTATGAGATACCCAATAACTTGAAATCAAATGCTGCATGCTGCAGGAAAAAAAAAAAATGTAACGCTTTTGTGCGCGTCTGTCCTGGGCCACTAAGACGCCGGCCGCAAATTTGGGCGCGCGTTGCTTAAAATTTAAATGTTGGATCGCACTGGGCACTAGCATTATGCGGATATGCCTATAATATATTAAACATGCACATCTGTTTCCTTTTTTTTGTTTTAGAATTTTAACATCACTATGTAATGAAACCATGGCATATGACGGTTAAAACCGTACCATGGAACATTAAGTGGCGAATATTTAAAAATAAATGGCATCAATACCGAGTGTACTGTTATCAATTTGTATTAATGTTTTGTTGACGATATCAATCTAATTTCGTATTTTTTGACATGCAATGCAATCTATATTGTAACATTACATTGATAAATAAATAAACTAAACTAAACTAAACCAAGAAAAGAAAGAAAAAACATTTATTCGTGACAAGTAGACATGCAAAAACAAACAAATTACTGGACAAGAGGACTGTTTGTCACGAAATATGTAGTTCCAACTCAGCGTTACGCGCTGGCATTAAAGCTAGCGTCGGTCTTCCGTTGGAGTCATCCAGTGAAACCACGGCACACATACAAAACACACAACACTACTGAACCGAATGAAAAGAAAAACCGCAATACAAGTAAACAATCAAGAAACAAACAAAAATAGATATTTTTAAATACTTACATGTGAAATAAAATACATGGGCCCCACTTTGAAAATACAAGCCCGAAGTTACATTAGCTTCATATCTTTCTCTCGATTAAACGCGGGTGGTTGGTAAGGTAACACTGACAGTCTACGCGACTTACTAAGTGCTTGCTGTTCAGCATATGGCGTGACTTAACCGAAGAACTAACCAGAGAGTCCACTCCACATCTACAAGTTTAGCAAGGTGTGCTTACAAACGAAGTTAGGTACTTAACGTTGTTGTGGTTCAGTTCAAGAGAAATATTAAGTCAATTGGGACTATCATCTATTATCTAGTATGAAACAAATTCGATTCTTAGTCAGCCATAAACGATTTCACAATGACATCCTAAATAACGATGTAAGGCTTCTAACTATTTTATTTATTAGTTCACCTTAAAATTAGCTTCATGGTGATCTTGGAATCCAATTTGTTGACTGAAAAATTGCTTTTACTTACGTATACAAACTTAAATTCGAAACTATTTATCTCTACTGTAGACCCGGTCGCAAAATCTCATAGCTACAAAAAACGAACCGAAAGTCCATTATAAAGTGTCTTCTTATGCGAAATAAAGCTGACGTATCCACACTATTCTTCCTCTTTCTTCTCCCTAAAAGCGTCGCAAGGAACGACAGAAGTATATTTTAAGTAATTATGAGCGGAATCTCGCGTACATCTCGATTAGAGTCTGCATTCAAGAATAACAAATTCGAATTTGGAATTTCGGAAGTTTGAATTTGGAATAGTGGTTAGAGATGGCGCTGGCCATAGATAATTGTTGATGCTTGGTTTTAATTAAACCTTATTTTTAAACCGCCCGTCATTATCCATTTTATTATTTTGTATCATAAGATAATCCTAAGTAGGTACTTAAGGTAACTCTATCGAAATAAAAGCGTACATAAAATGGCCCCTAAATCCACAGTATTTCTCAGTAATGCTTTGATTACCAGATAATATAGACTCTATTCATTAAGTATTAAAATACATAATATTTCAAAGTAAACTGGTTTCTGCTAATAATTTCTCCAAGCTTTTCCAATTTCCATGGTGTGATAAAAATAAGACAGTGCTTTTCATTATTAAACTGAACAGTTTCCACGGAATTAGCAATAAACCAACTTAAGTCGTGTAAAAACAAAAAAAAAATACTACAAATATTCCACATCATAAACAATACAGACTTTTTAAAATTAAACCGCCTCTACAAATTCGAAACCCAAGACGTTCCAAGTTTAAACTCGGACCCTCAGGAATCACTCGTAATTTTGAATTAAGAAATTGGATTGCCTTCATTTGTTTGGAGCGAAAGGGATCAGCTACTTATCTCTATCTATACTTGTACTTGTTGATTCAACGATGCCTTGGGGAGACTTGATGCTTTAAAACCTTTATACATTAATAACTTTTTTAAGTGCAATAAGTTTTCATAATTATTTTTATTTATAAGTTCACTCAAGTTAGTCCTTTTGTGCTGTACTTATAATCATTATCGCCGAAGTTTTTAAAATTATCATCCTTTTTTAACTATCATATATGGGTAATTTACTATTAGTCAGTAAATCACTGAATGTCAAATACTACAATAGTTACAAGTTGAAAACGCTGCTAACGTTTCTGTTTTCTATCGGTTCGAAATAATATATAGTTGACATACGTCGACGCGATCTGTCATCAGTGTACGTCAACCGTTATGCATCTTGATTAGGCCCCAAACGCTGCTAACGTTTCTATTTTCTATCGACTGAAATGTATAGAGATGACATAGGTGGTTGACGCGATCTATCATCAGCTTACGTTAACCCTATGCGTTTTCGATTTTATAAAATCGCTAACTAAACGTTATTCATCTTGGCTAGGACCTCAGCACGCTTTACGCTAGTAGAAACCACGGAGATAGATTATATTGCACTGTCATCAGGTTTAATTTCACATGTACCGCTTCATTTAGATATGTGATAATAATTGTATTAAGAAAAATAGAAGGCAAAGGTCCTGCCGAGATGCACTACGCTAACTAATGTTTATATTCGTTTCGTTTTTAACCAATCGCGTGACTGCTAGATCACTTTTCCTATAACGTCATCTACCAGTGGGCCCTTTGAGGTTCTTAGACTTTTGTAGACTACAGGCTTTAAATGCATTGCCGTCCCTAAGGGTCTCCCCAGACCTATCGACGTGGAATCGGCTTGAGCTGATACGAAAAAGTTTTATGTCCGTGCAGTAAGAGTGTGGCTCGATTTGGCGTTGCGAACGGAAAGTAATCGTTTTCGCTCTTATTGCATGGACATGAAACTTTTTCTTACCGGCTCAAGCTGATTCCCCGTCGATAGATCTGGGGAGACCCTAAGGACTAAGATGGAATGCCTCTTTGCTAATAATTTCTGTTTTCTGTATTACTTATGTATGTGCCTCTTGACAGGTTACCTAAAACCTCTAAAAGCATATCAAGTTGACATCCACGCTCCGAATCCGTGAGAGCTGAAACATCTCGTTCCTAATCAAAAAGCCATTTACCGCGCGTTTTTCGACAGCCGTAGATTTAGACGGATTGTTGGATATACGAAAAGATATATCGGCACAATGCATAGGTATAGTGAAGGACTGTAATTGTTGAGCCACTATGGGATCCTGTAGCATGACGGTATCATTAATTTAAGAGTAATTTCTTTCATGTGGCTTGGCGCTGTCATTATGACAGAGTTCCATAGTGACTCAACAATTAAATTCCTTAACCGTACCATCAGAAATAGGTTTTCAGAAGAATTATAAACAAAAATAATCTTTTAGAAATTGACTTTGTAGCCAACTTACCTAAAAAATTATTGTACTATCACAAGCGTTAATTTGTTTTTTTTTTCATTTTCCCATTTCAAGAAAAATATGCTTGAAGTTGTCAATGTTATTAGAGATGTCGAGTCATTTGTAACTGTTAGGAAACTCAACCTTATTGTTGCAGAATGTCAGATTGACTTTGTACCTAAGGTGGGTCCCAAATTTAAGTTCTCGACTGCACATTCATTTTCTTCGTAACTATCGGCTTGCTTACTTTCTTATTCATAAAAGCATAATTAAGCTATTTTAGTTAAAATGTTCTTGGTCCCTTTCCGTCAAATTCAAATGTCATGATGATAGAGAAGGATACTGCATATTTATGCACACTTTAGCTATTGCACGAAAGACAAATCAAAAAACTGTCAGATGCTGATATTAAGGAAATCATAATACCTTAAATTACCACTTATTTATACAAATTACACTTGAAAAACCGGGCAAGAGCATGTCGGACCATGCTCAGTGTAGGGTTCCGAAGCCGTTACTACAAACAAATTAGACCTCGCGACAAACTCAACTATGCTGTTGGAAAACTGTTATCCCCATACATCGACATAGGTCGCGGTCATTTTACCAACACCGCAAATAAGTTTTCGGTAGGTATAAACATTTAAACCGTTTGTAACTCAAGAACCAATGAAGTCGTGGTAGTTTTCCTATTAAATTAATTATATGTGCTTTCAACTACAAAGTTTTGGCTATACGGATCCCTTAATCGAAAAATGGTTTCCACAAACCCGCAATATTGTTGAAAGACTTATCCAACGATACCCCGAACTGTGGTAGACTAGATAATTAAAAACGAACATTTTTCTTAAATTGCAAATTCTTGTGTAATAGACAAATAACAAACTAATCGAAAGTACGAAGCCTATAGAATATTTAAACGTTAGGTTTGGTGCAAATTATTAGTACCGACTTACCTGTTATCCAATAGTGGAAAAAAATAGTTTTATAGTTTTTTTATAGTTTTAAAAATAGGTTTCATACTTTCGATTGGTATGTAATTTGTATAATAAACAAGTAATTCCTTTTTTTTAAACGAAGTAAATTATTACATATTTTTATAAATAATATACTGGACTGAAAGTTACATATTCGCCATATATTACTTAGCATATTGAATTTTATATCAAATATTTTTTATCGATTAAACAGTCCGGTGCAAATCGTCTCCTATTCGGATCTCTTTACTACTATAACAATGTATGTATTAGTCAGCGGAATACATATAAAAATACAAAGATAACATTCAATACTCAAAATAAATCCGTGCTGGAAATAAAGTTAAACCAATATACACATTTTCTCAATTAAAACATTAGCAGGAAGCTACCGGACATTTTTTTTGCACCTTGGCTTTGATCCAGAATTCTAACTTTGAAATGTGGTCTCCACTAAATTTTACTTTTAATTCAGGGCCATGGCAAAAATCAAACAATAGCTTCATTTAATTATTTGAACATATATTTACAAAATAAACTATTGCAACAAATGATCGAATAAGTAAACGATTTAGTAAAGGTCTTACATTAAATCAGAACAGAACTGCATTTCGGTACCTACTAACTTTCAACGCAGCCCTAACTATCCGGGTACAATTTCGTCACAGCTTTCATGCCCGATTTGAACGTAAACGCAACGCCAGTCTTTGAGTCTGTTTGAAAATCGAAGCCGGCGTCAATCAGCTAAAATGGAAGCAAGTAAAGAAGAGAACGCAGCCGTTCTCAATTCGAATTTCAAAATCGGAGTGAATGGGTTCGAATACAGGCCTCATGCTTTGTGATGCATGGGCCATAGACAGTCTTTGACTGTGGCGTATCGGGAAATTACAAAGTTTGATTATACGGATGGAAAGCGGCTGTACCTATGAAAACGTATAATTTGTCAAGTGCAGCCTTTTTTAAAACTTACCATTTCATAAGTAATAACTGAAACAAAAGTGATATAATCTATAAGTAGGTATATTAGGTACGTCTTTATGACTTTTTAATAGGTACTTATCCGTAAGTATACTTTAAACTTTGTAGCCAAAAAGCAATCAATCAAACACATGCGTACTTAAAACCTCCTTTCCAATTACGACCCTCGTTATTTCAATCAGGCAACACTAAATTACCGAATAACATGTTGACGACAAAACGCTTTTCAATCCGCTAACAATGTTCCCCTAAAGGAGCCCCTTTTTGTGCGTTGGCCCCCAAATGCCAATCTGAGGAGATTGCTTTTTTTCTTTTGTTAGTTTTGAATACACGTATGCTGCTCGAATAGCGCAATACTCTGCCTTTGAACATGATTAAATACGTACCATAGACATTTTGCGAAAGTATTGACGCCAAATTCGAACAGCGTAGGGTCGAGAATTGACGGAAGATTCGAATTTGGAACGCGGGTGTTGTCGTCATAAATGCGGATTGGTTATTTAATGGTTTCTTGATTCGAGTGCGATTTGCCTGGTGATTAATTTTGTCGTGTGCCAGTGTTAGGACTGAGAATGTTGTCAAAGTTATCATTGATAAAGATTTTTTTTAAACATTGTAACTATAATTTGGAGAGTAGACATTCCGACGATTACATACTTTTCTTTGCTTTTTATTTAGGTAGTTTGTTGAATAAATGAAAAAATGAAACTCTTCAGTGTCAAACACAGCAGCATCAACTGTGCGGTGCGTAACACGAAACTCTTATTAGTTAGTTTTAATTATCATTTAAAAAAGTCAATGAATCTCTTCACTTTAAATCAACATTAGTTAATTTTGAATTAAAACATATAGGACAGTCACTAAAATTTATTGGTGACCTCGAGTTCGAGTGATGTGGTCTGTCCTGTCATAGCAACAGGATTCCACGGTGGTATTTTGCTGACTGTACTTCTAGCTCAGTCATGGTCAATGTAAGGTAAGACACATATCAATTAATACCGTACTAAATTAGTTTGTATTAAGTTATTTATGTGTTTGAATATTTCTTGTAATGGTAACCCATCTTTTTATCGAATGCCACTTCATCGATTACACCGTTCCATCGAACGCTTTTTCTGCTGAAAACCTGATGTTTTCAGGATATCCTAAACATTAATTGCGTAAGTTAGGTTAGGTTAGACTTGCGGCTGCCAAAATTAACTCATCATGCGACGAGAAATACCATCAGCTCTTTCTACCTTATATGATATACAGGTACCTCTCCCGTTCTCTCACATATAACACCGGGGGTGTTTATAACAACGTTATTAAAATTCCCAATAACAATCCCGAGGGAAATACGCTTACCGCTCCGTAAGCCCGGGACAACTTTTAATATGAAAAATGCTATTATCATAAAAACCAAGTCTCATGTGCTGTCAATCATAAGAAAACAGAAGAACGCCGACCTTATTATAATTGAATAAGGTTCAACGTGAAGTTTACTATAAGCAAATATAACTTTTTCTTGAAACCTAACGTTTGCGTTAAAGGAAATCAGTTTTCTTTTTCTGGGACTTATTTTCATTGCTTTACAGTTCTAATTCTCTTATCTATTTAGAATTTAACGGCAAATAAAAGTTTGTCCTCGTTCTCATATCTTTTACGAGTTGACATCTCCTTACAGAAATTGTTTAACATTCGATGCGGTTTTTTCTTCGATAAATATTAATGAGGTGTCTTTTCTTTTGTTTGATTAATAAAGTTTCGAGACATACGTAATTTTCCTGTTGAATTGGCACAAAAAAGATTTCCAACAAGATTTTTTCGGGACACAGAAGGATTTCAAACAATATTGTACCTACTTATTAAAAAATAATAACGTTAGCAATCCATACTTTTTTACCATAGCTTACTTTTTTAGCATTCAGCAATATTTCTGTTCTTATAATTTAAATTTAAATCAAGTTTCATCATCAGTGTAAACTCAAAGAATACGTAGGTACTTGGGTGAATTTCAAAGATATTTTACATTATATTTTACATTACATATTAATATTAAATATTGTACTTCGTACGTGGCCTTAATTGAGATACTATTAACTTTTTTTCCGTATGGCTCATATTCATTACACAAAGAAAAAAATAAAGTTTTTAATTGAGTCTTGAAATTCAACAACTTAGTATTGATTTAATAAATATGGTTGTACGTTATTTTACAGACTGAATTTGTTTAGAATTTCATTTCATATAATTTTTTTCTCGTATTATCATTTCATAGAATAATCAATATGTAGAATAATTACTTTGAAGACATTTAAATCATCGTTTTTTATTTCAAATAAAAATCAATGTTTCTTTTTTCATATCATAGAATAGCAAATTAAATATTCTTTGTTCTAATATTATATAAAAAATAACCTCGAAGACTAAGGCGGGAGCTTGCTTCGCTTCGCTCCCGCCATAGCCTTCTAACCTAACCTATTCAAGTCGGTTCTGCCCAGAGAGGTCTTGGTCGCTCGCTTCGCTCTCTCGCTCACTCATATTTATATCGTAATAAACAATATTCGCTAAAAAACAAATATTTTGTTTGATAAGTTTGTGTAATGAAAAAATAAAATTATAAAATTCATTGAATTGATTTTCTGTGGAATGTGTTTCTTTCAAGTAAATAGTTTAAAAAATAATAATATTCGAAGCAAAAATACAAGGACCAAATAGTATATGAAACATTTTCTGTGAAACAAAATTCTGTAATTTTTCTGTCTGTAAAACAAGGGGACACCAATAAATATACTTAACTTATCGAAACCTTAGGTTCAGAAACAATTTTCCTGGATCAATAGTTAAAGTATTTTCCCACTCGTGGCACTCGGACGTCTAGCCCACGTCCTTTTCGATATTGGATGGGACGGGTGTGCTCTTGCCAAGAACATAGAGTATTTATCTTAATTTCATAGAAAACCGGGCCGCGGCCATTTAAAAATACAAACCAGCTGGGTTCAGAGAAATCCACATGCGGTGCGTATTAAAAAATTGACCCGAAGCGTTGGTAACTCCAGTAGATGTCCACTTTTCCCTTTCATGAACTAATCTAAGAGTACCTTCCTCCGTTCCTATTTATCGTCAACCATGAACAAATAGATTGCAATCGCATCTGACAATGCAGCGAGTCATACATACATGCGTCTATTTTGTTCAGAGTCATTTTAAGTGTGCAACCAAATTATTTACTAAGTAAAACTTTGAAAATGACGCAGAATTAGAAAGAGAAATAATTTCCTTATATAATGGATTATGGACCATTATAACTATGTCTGCCATATTGATGTTGAATTTGAATATTGCAAACCATCATAGAATCGCCAGCTCTGGGCCATCTAAAAAACCAACAAAAAAACTTTGCACAAGCGACTGTTTATTTTTGATGAACCACGAAGCCTTAAACCAACGTATGACGTATGTGGTTATTGCTATAAAAGTACTGGCTGGCTAACACATGAAAATCTGGCAACTAAAAAAAAAACAAATCCAACCATAAACAACGAGCACGCTTCAATCGGAAATGGAACGTCATCTATATTCGAACACAAAGCCGCGCGTCAAATGGCACGGCTCGAACAGGGCGGCGGCGCGGAAAAATCATCCGGGATGACGATGACGCCGACATACTCTAGGAACAGGTATCTGTAAGTTTCTGCTTTATTGTTTTACGTTCTAACCTTTGCTAGTGAAGTCTCCATCGGTTTTCTTTTAGAAACGATAGGAAGGAGCGTTTGTTCTTCCTTCTGGTTCAAGCTATGTCTGTATCACATTTATTTATTAATTTATTTACTTACCAACTTATATTAACAGATATGCCACAAATATAAGTTACAGGTTACATACACTACAGTATTTACAGGTTAAAATAATACAAATTATAAGTAAAATTAAAAAGGAATTGTTATACAACAAAAAAAAAAAAACTAACAATATGGCGTAGGGCATTGTGTCACCACCAGCACTGGGTAGATCACTCGCACACGGTGCTGAGGGTTGCCGTCGACTCCAGGTACCTCGGTTCTGACTGGGAGAACAAGTCAAGGGTAGGGTCGAAGAGCAGGGTGTTGTTGATGTGCGTGAGAGCAAGGTACAGGGGACTAGTGGCTAAAGCAACAGTGCTATTTTTGGGAACGGCAAATAAAGGGCGTTGTCGCGGACGGAGTTTGTTTCTTGTTGACGGTGGCACATTGAGAGCGATTAGCTGTAGAATAGATGGATTGAATATGAGGCCACCGGCCACAAATATTATTTACATTGGTTGAGCAGTTTAAATCTGAAAGTCAACAAACCGATAGATAGACAAATTATACGTATTACCAAGACGGGTCTCGGAGCGCCTCATGCGTACGGGTCTACTAACGACATTTCGTGCTGGTCAGAATTTTCTAGACTGTAGAGTTAGCCAACAAGGCTATAGCCGTAGAATAACGCAACCTTAACATGTGCGGCATCACAGATAGGCTGCATTTTTATTCGCATAAAAAAAATGGGGAGGTTCTAATTTCGTCGCGTGTCCATACAGAGGTCCAGATTGCAACATCTTTTCCGGTAACCTGCGTAGAGGCATTGCATCTTAGTCTTTAGGGTTGGCAACGCGCTGCAAGCGAAAATAATAAAGAAGGCAAATATTTTTTTTGAAATTTCGTTCGCCTTTCTTGTGCTGTACAAAAGAGATAGGCAAGATGGAAAGTGGAAACTACCTATACCAAAAGAAGAAGACAGAATACAGTTGCCATTGCGATTCCTGAATAATATTTTTCAACTCAATGGCTTTTTTACATTGTAAATATTTTGTTTAGTTCAAATGCATCTGTCTTTTGCACAAAAAAAAAACATAGTTTTCTAAAGACATTCAACTTCTTCTTTTGTATATTATGTGTATTTCGTTTTGCAATAAACATTTAATAAATAGATTTTAAATTCTATCATTAGTTACTCGAAAACAAAATAGTCACTTGACAGTTTTATTGTAAAGTTAAAAACATCAGCTACCCAATTATAGTTTTCAGCACTAAATAGAATATCAGAAGTGATCGTGCAAATGAAATGAATCGGTGAAAGATTACAACGGCGCCGTGCGAGCAGGGCTCTATTCCAGGGCGTAAAACCATCTCGTCTTTGACCTGTTATGGTATTGTTTTACTCGGTATTACTGTCAAGTAAATAAGAGCTATCAAAACTTTGATAATAGGTACGATAACAGATTTTACCGCCTAAAATCTCGGCCGAGTTGTCACTTTTAATTTTGTTCCATATGGTAATGTTTATATTATAACCTAGTGTATCAGTGGAGGTAGGACTTTGTACAGGGTCCGTCCGGGTCGCTACCACCATCTTATCATTTAACTTACCACCAAGCAGTTATTGATTACATTACTAGCATATATTAAATCTTGGTCCACAGGGTTGGCAACGCATTTCCAGTCTTAGGTTTAGTCTTGAGAATGAAAATGTCTATGGGTCTTAGATCCCACCCACCATCAGGTGGACTCGTTTGTGTATCCCTTGCAATAAATCGCTTTTTGAAAATAAGCAACCTGAGGATAATCAATGCGTGTAACCAAAACCTAGCCAACCCTACGTGGGGAAAAAGACCATCCTTTATGACATGATAGAAACTATCGATTCTACGAAAATTCCATAGTATCAAAATATTCAAAAATTGAAATCAATTGTTGCTTCAGTATACCAAAACCCAAGGAAAATGCATGCAAAGGCTTTAAATATACATATCACTATGGTAAAACTAAACTAGGTGCACGAGCCGTGCCCGCGGGCAAGTCTAAATGGAGCGAAGCGGTTTGCTGCCATCATTTCAGAAATATCAGTTACGCCACTCACTTAGCTAAAGCCGCGAGTTCCCTCCAGAATAAGAGTACCCGTACAGTAACTTCGTACGTTTTAGTAAAATAAGTTATAACCTACATAAAGGTCGTCTTCAAAATAAAGATAAAACAATTAATTTTCCCATTGACAGTCTATGGGAACAGATTTTCGGTGATTTATCCTCCGTGGTATGTACCATTTTCAATTTTATTTTTTCTTAACCATCTATCTAAAGGCTAGATGTCGTATGACGGGCTAAAGATCGTGATATCTCTAATAGTTTGGGAGGAGTATACGGACAAACGAAAATCCGAGTTATCCGATTATCTACCGATTATGATTATTACCCGTGAGCGGAGTCCACCAAACCTTCGCCATAAACCCCCGTATAGAACACATTATTGAGGAAAGAAGAAAAAAAAGAAAAATACATTTATTCACTAAACACTCAAAACACACAGAAAAAAGTAAAAACAGAAAACAGCAATAAACAAAGTAGTTAGTGTGTCTTCGCGGCAGTGAATCGGACATTGGCTCATTTTCAGCCATTTCCGAGTGTGACCGTCGACGGTACGCTAAATGGTGTAATTAAAATTAAATTAAAAAAACAATGGTGGTGGTGGTTTAAAATGAAATTCTTCCAGTCTTCCTCCACTTACTGAATAGCTCGGTAGATGAGTACCTAAATGAAGCGAACGTCGTATGTAAAGTCATCTAATGTGAGGATGATTGAAATTGAACTAGTGAACAAAACTGCTGATGTTTTTGAGAGTGAGCTAAAGAAGCATAGTATTTATCAATATTCAAACCTAGGTTTATTATTATTAGCAGAGATCGGACAGGTGGACGTCATTACCCGCAATAAAGTGGAAATAACTCCAAAGATTTTAATTTAAAAAAAATACATTAATTGATTACTTATCCGAAAATGTATACAAATATTATATTTGCTATTGTTATTGTCCAGATTAAAGCAAATAAACAGTATTTATATAAAGATCAAAATTAAAGTTCAGGTAAGAAATCAATTAATTTAATTTATGATTATTAAAATATTTGGAGTCATGTCTACATTATGGCGAATAATGACGCCAAATAGTCCGATCTCTAATTATTAGTGTAAGATTGACCCTTGATAAAATTTAGGTACGTCTTCACTACTTCTTTCACTCCATTTTGTCAACTACCATGTCGCAATACCGTCACATAAGTTACTACAATCATCACTTCGACACCTCATACATATTTTAAAGCGAAACGGTCCTACATATTCGTCCTGCTTCTCTTTGAGCTAGTGTTCCAAATTTAAAATGTTGAAGGATGGAATCGTCGGCGGCGCGTTGATTAGGGGGGAGGTGTGGTAACCGGTATTAGGTCGTAGGGTTGCCAGCTCCAGGGTTTTTCTACATCGAGCTATTAATACTTCTCACGCGTGATACACTCATGAGCTTGAAAATAATGTCGTAATATAACGTCTGCAGTACCGACAAACTGCTGTGCTGTTTGGCATGACCAAACAAATACAATGTACCTAGTGTTAACGGCAAAAAACTCATAAGCTTAAACAGTGATTATTCAAATACCATTAATTGCATTTTTCTAGGCACTTCTAGCGTCGTACGGCCAAATTGAGGAATCATCTTCCTTCTGCGGTGTTTTAAAGCAGTTATGATGTTCGTTTTTTAAGATATAAGGTTACATTTCCTTGTGTGGATGTATAACTATATGCTATCTTTCTTTCTTGAATAGCCGGTACAGGACTGACAACGTTTCTGGGGTTGCCACTGTTCACTGAGGTGGTTTACTTAGTTATTTTTTTATTTAAGGCTCACAAAACAAGTTACAGTCTTTGTTACATAATGTTAATTGAATGAGTTGTTGATTATTTTAGGTTCCCGCAATCCGCATGCACCTTAACATCTTTCTTATTTAAAAAACAGGAGGACGGACGTTATGTTATTATCATTCCAGTCACTACTTAGCTTTACATAGAAACAAAAAACTACCCTGGATAATTTTAACTCATCGTTTTTCCCAAAGAGTGTGCAACTGTGGCAACCCTGAGTCTATCCGGGTGGTGGGGGGTGCGCTGTGATTGGAGCATCGCGCGTCACGTGCCGCTGGGAAATCAGCTTCGGCCGTATTTATTCCACGGGAACACAGAGTACTGGCAAAGATAGATGCAGCGGTTAGATTTTCAGTAATTTATCAAAATTTTGAAGTAAAAATATGCTTTGTTACCTTGTATATGTAGACGTTGTACCTTAATTATTCGATTGTTATCAAGAGCGAATTAAAAATGTAAAAAAAAACCAATAACAACGTCATCCATAACGATAAAAATTAGTCCAACGACTTGCTCTAACGTTTCTGTTTTGTTTCTTTTTGCAAACTTTTATTTAACTTCACTTGTATGTTCTAGAATTTTGCAAGTTGTTTTGGACCATTTCCCGTCAATAGGATAGGCTGAAATTTGGAATACAAACCCGATGACAATGCAACATGGTACCATTAAGCTAATCTGTTGATAGAGTCGGAAGGTGGCATCAGGATCTTTGGCGTACTTAATATGTACCCGCGAGTTGGCACTCGTTAGTTTCGTCTCGATAAGTAGATGATGTCTGAACGGAAAAAGTAGAGTCGGCAACAAAAGCCTGTTCCAAGTAGTAATTGAAATCGATTCTAAGTACATTGACGCGTATCAAACGTGATAATAAATGTCAAGAATGAGTGCTGAGTCTTTTGTGACTGGTATTAATAGGTAAACCTTCATGCCTACCTCTATTACTTGTAGAGCATACAAAATGGACTGGATGCCGATCGAGTTACTAAATATTGTCTACTGAATAATAGAAGGACGTTTTAATGCTCCTACCCAATTTAGAAAATAACCACACCCTATCTAATTGTCTGAAAAAAAAAACCTACCTGCGTGGTTTGCATCTGTATCATTTTTACTCTGTACAGCCGCAACGTCATCGCGACAGTTATTCGCCGAATTCAGCGACGCCTCCAAACCACTGAAATTCGAATTTCGAATTTGGAACATTTCGAATGTTTTGTTGTTTGATAAACGGTACAATAAATTGCTTGTAGAGCTTTGTAAAGCAAGTTTGACGCATTGAACTCAAGGATCGCTGATTTCTGTATCATAAAATGTCTCTTTATGTATATTGACTTTTATCTACTGGATAATTAATTATGTTGGCATGTCGAATGGTAATCTGTTTGTTAACGATACGTTAAGTTTTGAGATTTCTAATGTCTTTGGGTCTCAGATCCCACGTCCCATCAGGTGGCCTGAGTGCTCGCGTGCCTTCTCATTACCATATAATAAAACTTAAAAATAAGTAATTTCTCAAATTGACACAAATGTTATGAAGATAAAAGATTTGTCACTCAATTTGAAAACTTTTTCACCGCAGAATCATTACAAAGGCTATATTTTATTTTTCGAAGTAGTCTCAGTCTCACTCAGGTAAAAGCCATAGGTAAAATTTAAGAAATAAATGGTTCTTAACACGCCAATCATGTAAAAGATAAGACATTATTATTAGCCCCTTTGTATACGATCGTAAAAACGAGAAAGGTAAGAATAATAATGACATAGTTAGGAATCAACTTCTCAATCATAGCTAAACCATAAAACAACTAATAAATCTTAACAACTAGTATATCAAAATGTCAATATCACAAACCCTCGCATTTAACAAATATGCTCTCTATTACCAACAAAATACAATTACATCGAATAAAATGGAGCCTAAAAACCATTCCATTCACCCTCCAATAGTCGCTAAACACATTTTAATTTACACATACTCAATATCAAGCAAAGGAAACACAACTCAAAGTGGTAGATAATAAAGTTGAGTTTATCAAAACGGCGAGGGATGACATCTCCTACCATTAAACACAATCATAGAAATGTACGCACCCGAAACCAAATGAAAAAGGTGTCAAAGATCGAATTTACGATTCATTATACTTAATCCGTACAAAAACGGGGGAGGATTCTCCGAATCTCCTAACGAAAATACACCTAAAACTAAAGGGAAAAAGAAGCAATTCGATTGGTGGGGATACGTTCGATTTTCGAAAAAAGCATTCGAAGTGCGCATGTAAGTGCCCATTGTGGTGGCAGATGGTCTGTTTGAATTTGGAATCGAAACGTCAGAACTCTGTAATCATAACTAAAATGACATATCCACCGTCGTTTGCGGCGTTTTTACGACATTTTATTTCTCGAAACATGCTATCATTTTAATGGCGTTTTTTAGCTCGCATGAAGATGAATCGCTGAGTGCTTTAAGTAATTTGTTGTAGGGTGGCAGAGTAATTAAGTCTATACGAATCAGTTTCGTGACGATTAGTTTATGAATTACATTACTACCGTTTTCGTGTTGTGGCTTGGGCGTGTTTTGTTTCTAATTTTAATAGGCTTATTAGAATAATAAAGTAGTGTCCTATTTAGGTCGACACAGATTTTATCTTTAAATCCGCATTTATTACAAGTCAGTTACATCACAACATACACACAACACACAACATAACATCATCAGTGTCATTTACAGAACAAAGGTATGTTCAACACTTGGTATATATTGCAAATCGGTATTTAACGTTTAACATTTTTCAAATGCCTTAGGAATAAATTCACTACAAACATAACAGAGGACCTATTTCAATAAGTTTTAAGTAGTGATTAAAATATATTGAATAATGATCCATTCACAGTAGTAATTGTAGACACCGTTTTCCTTGGTATTATTAAAAAGCGTTAGGTGAGGGAGGTGGTATTGTGTATCACTCTCCTCGCTCTGATACATATTTAAAAAATTACTTAATATTAAATATAATTTTCAGCCAGCATTAAACTGCCATTAAAACCTGCGGCTTAATAAATTGGCCAATAAAACGCTAACACTGGCTGGAATGAATTGAAAATATGTGTCTATGCCATTAGGCGGCCGTTACGCGCCCCACTGGACCGACCTAATGCGGCATAACGTGGAGATAAATTGGACGGTGAAGGGTGGCCTCTACTCTATGTATTTCTAAATGAAGTCTTTAGACAAATGAGTATAAACAAAGCGTTAGATGGCGCTACTGAGCTAAAATTTATTTTAACAATTCTAATATCAACCTAAAGCCCCTCGAAATGTACTTAATAATACTCGTAGGGTTATGACAAATGTACATGCACAGGATGACCAGGATGTAAAGGCGAAATACCCTTTTTTAATAACTACAATTCCGTTAGAATTTTTATTAAATTATTGTCATTATGACTCTTCAAAATACTTGTACAGTGTGATAACTCTTAGAAGGTGCTTCGAGTTTATAATTGTCTCTCACTCGCTGTCCTACGCTTTATTAAGAGCAAGTGAGAGAGACGCACAAACCGAAGCATACTATCTTAACAGAATGGCCGGCCTTAGCGTTGACATAACGAAATAATATCTATAAAGATAAAGTGGAAAGAGGCGCATGGCCTCAATACGACAGTGATTCAGAAAAAAGGAAATGTTGTCTAGTTTCATTTTATTAACATTTCCTCTCGCTGTAAACAGTCGAATATTAAATATAGGCATATCTATTTGAAGTGACATTCAAGCTTCAAACGCAGCACTGTAGCAGTGTTAATGTGACATTTTAATACAGATTAATGTATTCCCTACACGCGTTAAATCCGCGCTTCTCTCAGAGCGTTGTAAACGTTGCTTTAGTTTTAATACGGTTTCTATATAACCTTGACCACGTTGAATATAGGGTCACATAGCGATAATCAAATTACATTTAACAACAGCGGTGTTATTAACAAAGCTATTAAAACATTAGCACAATTAGCATTACCATTATTTAATGTCTACTGTTAAAAAGCTACATTCCGCTCTTTGGCAAAAACGGCACAAGTACTATCTTTGCTATAGAATACCCTACTTTAAATCATAGACGATAAAGTATAATTTACTTGAGTAAATTAATTGTAGATACTTACTTATCATTATTGAAGTTGTAAAAGAGCAAAGCGAAAGTACATTTTAGTCTAAAAGGTTTAAATTAAGGTCAACTGTCCGCGGGGCCATTTTGTGAACTTTTTAACCACCTACGGAGTTTATAATCGCGGTTCATAGCTGCTAGGCAATCAGGGAAGAGAGCTCCCACAGACTGTAAACTTTCTATCAGACGACTGACCTTCGCCTCTATTCTAGGCGGTATAAACGATATCGTAGTTTACCTGCTAAAATATTGTAATGACGTCAGCCATCATTACTGTCAAATAAGAGCTATCAAAACGTTAACAATACGATAACAGGACCAAAACGATATTGTTTCTACCGTGTTGAATAGAAGCGCTTATTTATTTTTACAATGTTTTTTTGAGACAAAACACAATCGACTTCAGTTCATAACGATTGTCGTTCCTTATTGACGATTTTTCATACACAGGTTTGAAAAAGGAACGATTTCATTGTCTCTAGTCCCGTATAATAAACCCGTCTTGGCTGAATACCCATCACAAGATGCGTCATAAGACTGAGATTTAATTAATAAACATAATTATCACAACCCGTGAAACCTCCTATCAATTGACCGCTATCAGTTGAGACGGCTAATTAAATGAGGATCTGATCCTGGTTATGGTCAATAATGTTTCTGAGGACGGCGATTAGGCCCTCAGACCTTTTTAGATTACATGCACTCACGTCTTCATTCCCAGAGTGGGGTAGGTTGAGCTACAGAATTACCAACAACTCTAACAACTTGTTGTTAATTCTGAAACCACATTTTTCATAAACTGGCGGTAAGATGGTTACCAGTGTACATTAGTGACAGGTTGTAAGCCCATCGCTTAACAATACTACAAGCCTTTCTTCCCTTAATAATCCACGGGAAGACGTGGAGTAAAACACTGTGGTGGTACTATACTAAGCCGGCTACCACGCGGGCCTTGGACCTAGAATTTAAAGATCAGATTTACTCACAAGTCTAAAAAAAAGCAAGCCTTAACCTCCTAAAGCTCACCTTAGAACTAAATTTGCCATTGGAATATACACTAACTGTATCTACATTACGTCAATTTTCCAATTTGATTGGCAGACATAAAAACGGAAGGAAATCCACTCTATCATCATGGCAATGAATCTTTATTCCAATGGATGTATAATGCTTATGGGTTTTCTTTTTAAACAATGACCTCAGAAAGTTAAGAATCCAACTTCACGTTTTGATATTGTCGTCTATGTAATGTTGAATGCCAATGTTAAATACATTAAAATCAGCCATTTTGGATTTTTTAAATGCCCATAGACGAATCCAAAACGTTTTATTTATTAATACTGAAAGCATCTGTATAGTACTGCTAGAAAAAAAACATTGTAGTAAAAATGTTTTACTAGCAAATTAATAGTGCCACCGTTAAACTATTTGTGGTCCATTTAGGTTTCAATGTCGTAGTTACAGTATTATTCTACAGTAAACATGTGATTATTGAGCCGTCGTCTATGCCCGCTCTACATTATCAGTTTAATCTTTTGTCTATGCCGCCCCAGTGTTTTAGAGGGTCGGGTTTCGCGCCATTTGGCCAACCGGCCGTGTAATAGCTCCGAGAAAGGGCAGCGCACAGTGAGTCGTATAATCAAATGTAGCAATTGGATTATTACGAGTCTTTTACAAAAATGTAGGTTTTTCTGAACGACCTTTATTTTTACTCTCAATTAAATTCTTAAATGCGATTTCACCATTAAAACTAAGGATGAAAACAACGCTGCTCGAATAAAGAAATATTTTATGCTGCAAAACAAATAATAAAAAGAACACATTAAAATGATTCACTCAATTTTGCATCAAGAAATCATTCCTTACACTTTATCTACATAGTTCCCTTATTCTTAGATATTTAGTTTGATGGTTCTCTGATAGTGCCTTGCGTGCGTGCTTTTAGATATTGACGAGCAAAATATTGTTAAGTGGTCCTGAATGATACTTTGCGTGACTCGTGCATTATTATTTATTTGCCAACGACACGTGGTGCATTGAAATCTAAAAAATAAAACAAGTAAACAGTGACACTGGACAAATGATAGTAGAGAGAGGATATGACATTATTTTGCTTGATAACATTAGTAAAATTATCACATTATGAAATTTTACTACAAATTATATTGTATTGTTCATGTCCAGTGTCCGGTGCCCCCTCAAATCCCTAATGTTCCTCTTCAGCCAGCATTGTCTATTTGAATTTCGAATAAGCCTGTTCGAAACTCGAATTGAGATGTTTGTTTTCGATTCGGTGGTTAAATTTGATTCGCTGTTAGCAAACAAGGAATTTGATTTTGGAATCCGATTATTGTGACGAATTGGCCGTTTCAAATTAGCGTTTTCACACTAACTGGTTTAGTAATTGTTGTCTTTTATGTCCTGTTATAAATAACGTATTACGAGCGTTTTTTTTTTAATAAGTACTTAATCATGTTTGGGGCGTGGTAAGACATTTTAGTAAAGCAATCATGAAAAGATTTTCCGATTACAATAATTTGTAATACATGTTGCTTTTACTATAAGATCAAAGTGCAATAACAATGCGTCCATTACAATCATGGGTACGTGATTGGGGATCTAAGTAGGGGCTGATCTTTCGCTCAGTATAAGGCATCGCCTTGTTAATTTCCCTTTTGCTCTTTTTCTATTAAGGCAGAAAAATGAGTATTTGAGACACTTTAGCCAAAGTAGCAACAAGATAGTGATATAACTGATACCTATTCGTATTATAGTTAAGTGCATTATTGTGAAACAATCGAAATTTGGCATGTTGTATGGCACAAGATGTGGTCTCGTTTTGGTTCGTATGACCACCAAAGGATGGGTATTGGACGTTATCGTACATAATTTTTTGTACTGGCTTAGAATGCTTCCGGAATGAAATATAGTGTATGTGATAATCCAGGATATAAGCTACTTCCATATCAAATTTCAACCAAATCTGTCCAGCCGTTGCCGCGTGAAAGAGTAATAAACTAACCCACAAACTTTCGCGTTTATAATACATAATTATTAGTAGAGGGAAATGTATGTATAAATAAAATATGTACATAAAACGCTCCCTATCCCTATAATACAAACTCATACCTATAACACATACATCGTTATTACATCTCTCTATTAAAACACAAAAAACCACTAAACTTTACAACCACCCCAAAAAACCGCAGACGTCATCATAAAATTGCCCAAACAACTGGCAAAATACTGTCAAATTTTATGGACCTTTAGTCCCAGTGGGTCCCCGATGGGCCCAGTGGGACCCGTAGGGACCCACGCGGGGGAGCTAAGTGCACTGGTCTTTAATGGGGATAAACACTAGTTAAATGATTGAGTGGGGTGGATTTGTGATGGTTAATGTGCCATCAAAGAGATAAGTTGTGACATTACTTTGTTATTATACAGTAGCCGCGTATTTTTAAATAGTTGCATTTGATTTGGACATCATTTAAAAGTGGGAATACGGTTTATTTGTAGAAACAAAATGTTAAGTTTATTACTTTTTCTAAGGCTAATTCTTATCTTTGTAAAAAAAATATAGACTCAATCAACAATGGTATTATATCGTATTTCGCGATTTTCATCATCGCCATCAGCCAGCTAGTCTGCATCAGCAAAAAAAACTGAAAATACCTTTTTTAAATGAATATACCAACATTTTTAAGACTGGTGTATTAGTGTACACCAATTGACTTACCTTAATTTTGGACTTCTACATAATATAAGATGCAGACCGATAGCTGCGCATTCCAGACCTATTAGATGAGGCGAGTCTACGTAAGGCCACCTTCCAGCACCGAGGCGATTTGATGAGGGTTGTGGAAAACAGCTGGATGTAACACAGCAACCACCATGGTGTAGATCTTTGAAGATCATAGTCCAGCGCTGTAGCTTTAGCTGGTGTCGAACTAAACTATTAAACCTGGGCAGGGGCCGTATCAGGCACTTTTCCCACCGCCGGCGAGGAACCGATTAGCTATCGATTATTTACTAGCTGAAAAAACGAACAAAAGATATAGATCCCGTGTCAATAAAAGAGCTACATATATTAATAGTAGATCGCTTGCTGTTCACACAGCCAGCAAACCATCTCTACTACGAAACAAAAGATATACATCCCGTGTCAATAAAAGAGCTACATATATTAATAGTAGATCGCTTGCTGTTCACACAGCCAGCAAACCATCTCTACTACGAAACAAAAGATATACATCCCGTGTCAATAAAAGAGACACGTATTTATAATTGATCGCTGGCTCTACTCGCTTCGCGCTCATCGTCGGCGATGGGACAAGTGCCTAATACGTTACGTCACTCTCGCACTTACATACGGGTCAGATAGTGACAGATGTTTTATCCACCTATATCCACATCGATAAACACGACAAGTAATAGTCCTGTTGTTCTAGAAGAACGACATATTGCGTGTTAAAACTTTACGCCTAGGCTTATATCATATCCCTACCTTCCCTCCACTTAGCCATTATTAAATAGACCCGAAACACATGGTGAAGTCCATACCCTTTCCCAATTAATATGATCTCAGGACAAATTGGCAAGCACATTACCCGGGCCGCCGACATCGTTCTGCAATTATCCACCCCATACAATAGGGCATGTTGCTCTACGGGGGTTACAATGAATGTGATTTAGAGCTAAAAACAGCAGGATTGTTTGCAAACTTTGGTGATTTACAGCTGCAATGACATGGTATAATTTGACGTCACGTTGGTCGAAGAAGCTAGAGGTCCCGGATTCAAATCCCAAACGAATGATGAGCGCGAATATTTGCTCCTGAATATGAGTTAAGTATTTAGGTACTTATATGTTTCTCTATATATATAAGCATTTACATCGTTGTCTTGTTCCCATAGTACAAGCATAGTACAAGCCTGGAGCTTAGTTTGGGACTAGGTCAATTGGTGTGACTGTGTCGACCCCCGGTATTTATTATTTATTATTTGGTACTGAGATCGTTGACCACTTGCCTCTACATTTTGCCCCTGTGCAACCTTCGCTCCATGCATGCAACCGGATACTGACCGCTACCGCTACAGTAACCTCTCGTTACGACCTCACCCTTAATTGCTGTATAAAGGTACCTACAGTCGGCCAAAAACGTGGTCTGCCACCCTACGGTTGAATTTCATTTGCACGTCATGATACAACAAGTTCGATCTTCCCTTGCAATAATATTATGACAGTGACAAGTCAACCTTAGCAATCATTAGATCTCACTGAAACTTTTGTCAAAACTGGTAGACCACTTTCTTGGCCGACCGTACCTAAAATAGGTTCTACGATCTGATCGACCTACTGTACTTTACGTTCATACGAGTACCTAGGATGTCATGCCATAATAAGTCACTCAAATAAAGGTATTTTTTTACAGTAATACTATAGTAGTCGAATGGAATAACGAATAAAAAATATTATGAAATATGTCTCCCTAACCCTAACCATACCTACCTTAATACATATGCTACAAATTCTAGTTACAGTCAGATTGGATCCAGAATGTGAAAGAATTGGACAAACACTTGCCCTTTTTTGTAGTAAACTCATAACGGACATCCTCTTTAGTCGCGTGTCGTTCGCTTCGCCGTTACAAACTATCGATGCATTATATATTATTCGATTAGTCGATATACAACTTAATCAACCTACTACTCCGTACGTCCAAATAATTATTGCACTACAATAAATAACAATGAAAATTGTCAACAATATCCACCCGAAAATTACCGCCATCTGCCGTTTGACAATTGACAGTTCCCAAAGGGTTTTGGCGCGCTTTTTCCATCTGTCACACGGCCATCTTGCAACAAGGCTACAACTTTAGGTTGCTGTTGTCGGTGGCGCTGTCGACTAAAGAAAGTCATGATGATAGTATGTAGAAATGTTAGTTCCGATTATGGCCACCGCGCGTGTTATGTTTGTGGTGCCATAGACAAATTTCCGATTTTCTGCGCCATTGGCCACACTTGGGTTAAATTAGGCGCATTCGATCCTTTTAGCCGGGTTGAAATTATTGTTTTGTGCGATTGTTAGTTTGCAGATGATTTGGTTTAAGTTAACTGAGCGGAGATGCCGTTAATGTTGTTAGAAGGTTTAAGTTCGAAATGTACCTATATCTTTTTTTCAAAAAGGCAAGAAAAATAAGCCACCAAAAACCACGAATAGTTAGTACACACATCTCAAATGTCTAGGTATCAATAATATAATAATGCAATATATCACAACACAGTACTTAATTTTACATTAAAAATCTATGAAATAAAAACTGAAGGGATTTGTTTATTCATAGATATGTTTGATGTATTTATTTAATACAGAATAGAATGAGTAATGACTAATAAATTAAATGATTAAATACACCATCTAGCAAAGAGAGACGTAGGTAGTCAGTAAACAACAATACCTACTGCCATTTTGGACGTCAGCCATAATATTATGTTTGACAAAGGGACATGACAGAAGCGCATGGAGGTAACCCAATGTGATTCTGTTTAGTCCACAAGAGAAAATACTCTTTTACCGAATAATTGTCCTCAAGATAATATCCAGGGACTTATTTATCGAATACGTCAATGAGAGTGTCTATAAATAACTCGACATTGGCCAAATACACGTAAACAGGAGCCAGCCAATGAATGAAAGCCATTAATTATAAATAGGATTAGAATGTTCGACCAAAAAAGGTTGTCTGAGTAAAATATGCTCAGTGGCATTAACGTTGATTAAGTATCGTGCTAATACTTAACATATTTGTTGATAAGAAAGTATCCGAAGTTGTCCTTATGAGGCATTATTGCTAATTAGTAATTAACGATGGAGCAACTAGGTGTTTGAGTAAAGTGTAAAGTTACTTTACTCGAACTAAATTAAGAAGTTTAAACAAGTCCACGCGGAGTTGACAAAGCCTTTCAACACGCAACAAATTAAATTGTAGGTGTACTATTTACTAATTATTTTAATACTATTTATACAAAATTCCATATAAAATTAAAAACATCCCCACGGAACAGTTAGTATCTATTGCCCATTAAACCAAATAGCGTCCAAACAATGCCCTCCCACACGGCGAGCGGTGCGTGAAATATAAGAGCACTCCACAAAAGGGCTAATAACTCGTATGAAGCACCCTTAACGTGTACGGCTAGACAGTCACAAGCGACGAGTTAAAGCGGTTTAATTTATTTACTAAAAATGATGACTAAAACGGAGGATGGCTTTTGAGCATTATTCAGCATTAGAGGTGCAAACGCGGTTTACAATATATTTAAAAACGTCACATTGCCTAAAGTACCTTAAAAAATTACCCAGTTTTATTGTTGTAGATTGACCTAGAATCTAGGTCCTAGATATATTATTACAAGGTAGTCAATCGTTAATCAATGAATGTTGAGAGTAAAATTATTTTTTTACATTTATTCATATACGAACTTCAATTATTTTATAATAGTAACGTGATGTGATAAAAGTGTTTGGTTTAGTGAAATTGTCTTCTCAGTAAAAGTATTTATTTGTACCCTTCTCAAGGAATAACATTATAAGATTCATGAACCGTATGTATACTTTAACGCCTTGCGAATGCTTTCAGTTTTGCTACTATCGAGCTGCCTTGCACCATGATTACAAGTCGAGCAAAATATAAATCGCTTCCGCTTATGACTCGAGAGTAAGCGGTGAATATGAAAATATTATTTATCTATGGTTCGATCAGCTCTTTTGTTGGCATTAAAGGCGGTAGCGCTATTGTTTACCATAGACAGACAGAGCGCTTTTTTTTCTTGGCGTCTGCCATTTTTTTGTGTGTGGATGCCGCCTTTTAGAAGAAAGTGATTGTTTAGCCTTTTGTTTAATTTTCGTAAAATGTTATTTAGTTTTTCTTTGTAATTTTATCTGGATAACTGGGAAAAACTGGTTTTTGTGGTAAAATAGAAAACTGCTTATGATTGCAAATGATTGACCAATGCTTTTAAAGCGTTTCTGAAATAGTAATAAATACAATTGTAGGTACTATTTTCCATTTCATGGAGGTTTAGTTTCCTTTATTTTTGACTCAAGGAATCGAATACATGTACATAAAAGTATGATGCCTAAGTTAGGTACAACTTATTAGTACCGATTTAGCTGCTTTACGAGTATTATACCCACCCAATAGTTATATGAGGGGAAGAAAATAGTCATCTTAACGTTAGCATATTCTATTATAAGATCGCCGTCAACAGAACTGGCAAAAGATGTAAACAAAACCAAACGAACCAATTCACAATGATTACTCCATAATCACGTGCTTTTAAAGATCAAGTGAGGCCTTTGCAACGATTTATACACTAGATCATTATTTTGATTTTTAGTTTAAGATGAAATAACTATTATTCATTATGCGTTATTTTCAATAAAAACACGTTTGGTGGATATTTGAGGTTATGTGTCAAACAGTACTATTTTTGTTTACATCGTTCACAAGCTCTATTGACGGCGACTTTAGGCTTTATACTTTCCATTGGTATGTAAATTCCTCTAGTAAATTAGCAATCAACAACATTGCTCCATAAATCGTCTACATTGCAATAGTCGCAAAGGCCTTAATCTAAAACAGCCCCCTTTTGACTAATTTGATTAGGATTAGGACACGCATTAGCCCTTCCGCTCCTGCGCCATTAATCGTCAGCCACATCCACGGCGCAGCGCGCGCGCACGTCTCTCGTAAATATAATAAACGCGCACGCGACTAATGACTGAGTAACTGATATTTACGCCCCGGACGACGCTCTCTCGGTTATGACTGTGCGTTGGATGTTGGATACCATTTAGTATGTAGCAAGAGTGGACCATATAGAGATCTCTCCAGGCGGGTTTTATGCCTGGGGAACGAATTCCATTAGGATGAAGTTGAAAGTCATATATATACTATTCTATACAAAATGAGCAACCGCAAGCACTGTAAAAACAAAACAATTACACAACATAAAAAACCACAGCTTGTAAGTTAAATATTGCAACTTTCGAATGGTACTAAGTTCGAAAATGACAGGTTAAGATTTGTTATAATAATCCTTCTCCGAAAACAGTTCTTTTGTATGCAGGATATACCGTGGCCCCTATTTTGTTTTGATTAGTATATGTCAACTGACTAGAGAAACTTCGTTAGCGCGATGTAGAACACTTTAGTTGCGCTGCTGCCGCTGTCTGACGATGGTGGTGCTGGCGAGTTGGTCTATACGAGTAGGTACTGCATTTATAAATCGTTGGTGATTTGCGATTCTGCGTAACTAGCAAATTCAATAAAAAGCATAATGCACCTTATTTTTTAATTCGGTGGGGCGCATTTTGCTCCGTATAGAATTTTCGAGTTACACGGTTTTGCAGTATCACCGACGAAATTACCTGCACTTGTATCTGTTTAGCTCAGAGGTTGAATGATACTTTATATGTTCTGCAATAAAGTTGAAATAATTAAATAAGTCCGCGCTAGGAGCGAGTGATAAATGGCGTTACAATGACGTTATTGGTGATTTCTCGATACAATCATTAAAAAAGCTGTATGTCAAATTTGTAGAAGTAATAGGCACCGTGTCTAATATTGGTTAGACATTGTCTAATATGTTTAAATTGGCAACATAATTACAGTAAAGCCAAGCTAGCGGGCTTTATGTGGTTGCGTTTATTGCAGCGAATAAATGTGACAAAAGCACCGTATACATTCTTCACAAAAAGTGACAATGACCTCCCTTATCCACAGCGGTGAACGCAACGATAGCATTCCCACAAATCACATACTTATGACTTCACTTGGGTTAAATACGCCAACGTTTCAGCGAATACCCTTCGCAGCCATACATCCACGCCGAAAAGTAATACACGTCAAATAAAAAAGAGTTTTTTGCTCCGAGTTATCAGCAAAACGAATTAAAAGAGATTCTAAAAGTATGGTTTCGGCAAAGGATTGGATGGAATGAAATATGCCCGGTGGAGAGAGGGGCGCTGTCGATGGTAGGGTGGGGCTTATCGATATGGATATTGCATCGAAACAGTGTTGAGGTTTTTTTTAAGTGAGAGCAGGTAAAATCGTGGAGTACCAGTCGAATATTTTTTTTGAGGTTTCATTCATTTATAATTTAATTTATATTTGCTAAGTAAAATACAGCTGTATATCGACTTAAAGGAAATTAGTCAGTATTCTATATTTGAAAGCCTTTTTTACGAAATGGTTTTAACTAACTTACTTAATATTAGAAATGCGAAAGTTCGTGTAACTTTGTTTTATTTCACGATGCTGAATTGGATTAAGTTTAAATAGAGGCTTATACCCTACATTACCACATAGCGTACTTTTCATCTCTGAAAATTTAAAAGTTCGTGAGGAAATAACGATAATTTGAATCTACGCGGAGGAAGGCGCGGGCAGAAGCCTACACCCCTAAATGGTTTTATGAATTAATGACCATAAATTGTAAAACTATAATATGATGTATCTAGACGCGATTAGAAAGGGATTAGAGTCGACAGTTTTGTCATATACTTACGTCAAAGTGCATATGAATTGACAGCTATTCCAATCGCAAACTAATCGCGGTTTCATAATAATAGCGAGTATTCTCAATTTGAATTTAAAATTGGAACATGTCTTTTTACATTTACAGTTCCCAGTCTACCCCACCGCGGGCCCCTAAGCCCGGAGCCAGCGTCAAAAGAACTAAAAGCCAGTCCAAATGGGTTGAAAAAAAACATCGATGACTGATGAAACTGTTCCCCGCCTTTGAAGGATTACGCTCTTGAATCTCGTATGTACGTGGAAATTAACTAAAATTGGATAAAGGCTTGCGGTCATTAATAAGTCACATACGGACTCATTATCGAAGTATTTTAAGTACTGTATTTTAACTTATATTTAGACAATGCGTTTAGTTGGTAGCTGATCCTACGGTCCTTGGCTCCATTCTCATTCCTGAGTTTGGGATGTTTTCTATATATTTAAGAATGTATTTTTATCATTGTCTAGATCTCACAGTATGTACTATCGAACCAACGGAACCCTGACCCACCATGGAACCTTGTCACAATGATTGACGTACAATTGTCGTATAGCTTCGTATGACAGTCCTAACGTCAATCAATGTGACAAGGTTCCATGGTGGGTCAGGGTTCCGTTGGTTCGATAGTACAAGTCTAGAGCTTAGTTTGGTGCTAAGTCAATTTATGTGAGGTTGTCCCCTGGTTTTTTTTCAACCAACTGTTCTTCGTTGAGATACCCTTGCCGTTTTCTTTGAAATATCTTGAGACGGGCTTTTTAACAGAGATTTGTTTATTAATACGTCTGTAAGTATAGTACAGAGAATAATAACTAATGAAAGAATGTGATGTGGTAGTAGAATAATGACTAGTTTAATGTGGATAGAAGACTAAAAGACTAAAATAAAAATATTCTGGTTATTCTACCACAACTATTCAAAAATATCCGTCTATATCTGTTCCTTCAAGATATACTTTTATTGCCTTGCTTCACTCACTCGCTCATGTCAGCCGAAAGACGTCCACTGCTGGACATAGGCCTCCCCCAAGGCTCTCCACTCAGACCGGTGTTGTGCTTTTCGCATCCACCGCGGTCCCGCGATCCTGACGAGGTCGTCACTCCATCTTGTTGGAGGCCTACCTACAGCTCGTCTTCCGGTCCGTGGACGCCACTCCAGAACCTTCTGACCCCATCGGCCATCAGTCCTGCGCGCAATGTGCTCCGCCCACTGCCACTTCAGTGTAGCTATTCTTATCCTATTATTATGCCTTGCTTATCGAGACTAAAATAAGTAGTCCAAACTGATACCGTCTTCCTACTCCATTATCACAAGATGTTGTAGTAACCTCTACTTTTAAAGCCGATACCTAATTTAACCCTTCTTGTTCTTCAATGAGCAGTAGCTAAAGTTTGCTTGAAACGTGCTTTGCAATTAACCTACCGCCAAACAGCAGTGTTCGCATTGTTGTGTTCCGGTTTGGGGATAAGACAGCCGGTGTATTGGCTAGCATAGAGGCATTCCATTTTAGCCCTCAGGGTTGGCAACGCATTTGCAGTCTTAGGCTTGCAGTCTTGTCAATGTGAATGTATATGGGTCACAGTTTCCACTTACCATCAGGTGGCCTGTGTGCTCGTTTGCCTTATTTATGCCATAAAAATTAAAAAAATGTCCTGGTTTATCTGTCATTATCACATTTATATGAGAATGGGCAGAAATGTATGAACACTGGCCTAGAAACCAATAACAATAAGCACTGTAACTTCGTATATGCTTTTTAATTCTACAACGATTTTGGTTAGCGAGAAAAAACTGGAACATAGGCGACGTTAGCATAATAACAACTTTGAAACATCGTCTTTGCGTGGCGGTAACTTTTTCACAACTTAGAATTACCTATCCGGTGACGTATCGCTTGTCCTCATTGGTCATATAGGCCAATTAGCCCACCCTCCTTAGACAGAAAGGGACAATGAGTACTTTAATATAGTTTATAATGCGTTTATGAATAGGGTCTTGGATTTTTTTCATCCTAGCTAGGCACCACCCCAGTCAAACAAAAAATCACGTATGATCAGTCCATCCGTTTGGGAACTTTGATACTTTTTTATGGCAATGGGAAGGCATGCGAGCACTCAGGCAATCGGATGGTAAGTGGGACCTGAGATCCAAAGACATATACAGGCTGACAGACATCCACAGACAGAATTAGGCGTCACAAAGCACCCCTCGTCGCGTTGGAGTTTAAAAATGCCTTTACTTTTTCACCTTTGACACTGAAATATTCCCAATTTAACCAGGCACATACAAAACATTAAAACATGAAAGAAAAACAAATTATTCGATTCAAGTTTACTAAAACGTAATTAGGTTGAAATTGGAATACACGTATATTTGATATCGTCTCTTATTACCTTTAGTGTTACATTAAAACTCGTGTCCATTACATCGGAACGGGTCTAGTAATTAATGGCATTAGAGGAATTAGCGGGGACACTTTTAGTTTTAATTGTCTATGACATCTGTTGTCTATGGCATCTGCATTAGTAGTAGTGTACCCCAATAGAGTAAAAAAATGGTGTGTTAGGACATAATATTCTCAGCCATATAAAATAAGCACAGTAAATTTAAAAAACAAAAGAAATCTTACCGGCCAGTAACTATAGCATGACACACTTACTTATAATTTTGTGTTTATTGTAAGAACGTTCTTGACTAATCATGTGACACCGATTCGCGGTTCGATTTTTAAGAATCGAACGCCATAAAGTTTCATTCGAAAAATGAAAAAATAAACGGTAAATCACTACTTTTGATTTCAGGGTTGGTCGTAACGTAAGAAACTCGATACGGCAGTCCTGTCGTTCTGAGCACTTCCTTCTCAAGAATCTCTTAAATAGAAGCTCGTTGATCAATGTTAGCTTATTAGCTGATCATGTATTAACAACCAGTGAATAACTCTAAACAACTACAAGGCAAGAAACGTGGGAGAGTTTAGGGCTTTAAGGACCGTATTAATAAACTGATCTCAACTCTAATGCTCGTCTCGAGATGCGTCAAAAATGACAGTGTTCTATGGTTTGGCGTTTACTTTGACGTATCTTGAGACGGGCCTCACAGTCAAAATGAGTTTATTAATACGGCCCTAAGGGTGGTTCACAAAAGTAGGGGGTTAAACTACACTACTGGCGGGTTAGAAGGCTGCCTGTAAAAAAAGTAAACTATTTGTTTCTTCAGCAAACTTATCTCGATGTCTAAAAACAATTAACTATCGTGTAAGGAATATAAATTAGAAATGAAATGCAATTAAACGTTATCTCGTTATCAGTACCACTTAAATCTAACGCCGCCGTCACAACGAAGCCCTAATTTATATTTTATTCAATGTCGGTGTCCCCTATAAGAGATTTGTTAGTCATCGAGAACACAAGAACTACGTTAGGTTGTTATTAATTAGTTACAAGTCTTTTTTTTTCTATGGAGGAAATTTGGGGAGGCATGTGCTCAATACTGGAGAAATGAATGATGATGATAAGTTTTTTTGTGGCGGTAGGATCTTGTGCAAGGTCTGTCCGGATCCGGCACCTTTTGCCGAGGAGTAGTGTTCGCATTGTTTTGTATCGATGTGGGGATAACCACGGAACTATATCGCTATAGTTCTGTGGGGATACACATGAGATTACTAGCATAATGGCATTTCATCTTGGTCTTCAGCGTTGGAAAACTTGGAAACCCATTAGCAGTCTTAGGGCCGTATTAATAAACTCATCTTGACTGTGAGGCCCGTCACAAGATACGTCAAAGTAAACGTCAAACCATAGAACACTGTCATTTTTGACGCATCTCGAGACAAGCATTTGAGTTGAGATTAGTTTATTAATACGGGCCTTAGAATCACAGTCTTGAGATTGTGAGTTTTATAGTTTCTGATAAAAATGAGTGCGACATACAGACAGACACACGGACATAGCGAAACCACACGGATTGCTCGTTTGACTACGGAACCTTAAAAACAGGGTTTGTTTAAAAAACGAATGGGTCAAATTTAACCGTATAAAATTGTCACCTTTTTCATTCAATTTTTAAATGCCAGCCCAACCGCTAATAAACTTGAGGTTATCTTCGAAATTGAATTAATGTAATGGTCACAACATACGAGGAATTAATAGTGTTTTTATTCAAATGGCGCCGGCGCGAGATAAGAACAGCGACAAAATGGAGGGGGCTCTACAAACTTGTGTGCGGCTATTTAAATTAGTTGTAAAATTAATTTGATGCAATTTATGTTATTTAAAGCGTAAGATTTTATACGCGTTGATAGTGTTTTTTTATGGCATGTTGTCAAAAAAACCTTTTTCCGGGCGACACTGCTAGTCTCTCCGTAATATTTATAGGTTTTTTTGTTCCCAACTAATTTCAACAGAAATTGAAACTTAACTGTTCACTCCGTTAAACAACCGTCAATATCCAAATCTGCCAGATATTCGGTTGCAATATACTTTTCTCTCGCTTTTGGAGCCTATGAGGGCTTTTCCTTTTTTCGCGAAAACAAAAAATAAACAGCGCACCCAATGAGCAAGTCCTCTTCCATGTTTACTCTCGTCAGAAACGGCCCTTGAACTGACGTTATGTTATACGGTGTTATACGACACGTTTACCAGCATTTAAAACATTTTAACGTGTTTTATAACGTTCATCGAGCAACACTCTCTCAAAGTACAAGCCCAAGCGGGCATGCGCATCTAATAAAACTAGTTGTCACTCGGATTGTCAACTAGACAGACTCCAGTCGCGCGAGTGAACGTTACCTACACTTTACCAACATCGAGTCCGCTCGCCCGTACAAAAATCGGATCTGTTGAGCAACTAATCCGACTTCCCGCCGTTCAGCCTTATCGTGTCAATGTGTGAATTGTGACACTAGAAATGACAGAACTATTTTACTGTAACATTCATAGCTAACGGCTATGGCTAAGGCGACTCCCTTCCGCTAGGACGGCCGTGCTGCTAGATGATAACGTTATACAACATTTTATAACCTCTGTCTCTATTCATCATTATGTTCGACAATAGTTTTAACATGTTACTGTGTTACAATTTGTTGTAAAAAAAAGTTACATAACGTAATGTATAACTTTTGTTATGATTTGTGATAAAATGTTATAATACAAATGTTTTATTACGTTATAATAATATTTTTAATATATTAGCTAGTGTGGGAGCACCCGTGAAAATATTGAATATTAATGTGAACCTTGTAATTTCGAATAAGGAGTTTAAGTTAATTAAACTGTTGGATTAGTTCTATTATAATTACTCGATTAGTTTTCACTTAAAACTCTACTGATGGCCGAACTATTCCTTAAAAAAAAACTCGACATACGAAGACGGTTTTAACGCACTTCAAATAACGCAAGAAACCTAATATGAATGAAGTACTGGGTAAATCAATAGTAAATAACTAACCCAGAATGAAATGCAAGACATTGGCAAATCCCATAGACTGGCATACCCCATTGAATTATTACGTCAGTATACATAATTACAAAAGACATACTCGGAGTTCATAAATATGAATTTGTATAGTTTAGTTGGTACCTTATCTATTTAATGTCATGTTTAAACTCCAATTATATGAATTGTCACAGCGATTATCTGAGCGATTAAAGAGACAAGGTAATAAAGTGTACACATATTAATGAAGTCGACTGTACCTAATCTTGAACTTCCATACTGTGGCTATTTTTTTATACGATGATAATGGCAACAATTATTAGAAGACATCAGGTATTTAAATTAAATGTGTTTCAATTGAATTATTATTTAAACTAGCTAAATTACAATATTTGTTTTGGAAGTTTCTTTGATTCAAATGAAATAAATACTTCTATAAACTAAACGATTAATGCAAATGTACGCTTAAACTTTAAACGGACTCTGTTATACTTTTTAAATGCATGATTCGATCAGTAGCTTTTTAATAATTTCGTTAAAAAAATTAAAGCTCTCCAATCAAACATCTACCTTGGGTAACACTAAAAAACGTCGTTATTTGGTTAAATCAATGAGCTCCAAAAGTTTAATAGTTTCAATGCTTTGCAACACGAGACGCTAGTATTTACCTATTCATTTTCAAAAAAGGAACTTAACGCCCAAATCGACGCATTAATCCTGAACAAAGAGAAAAATAAACGGCTTTATATAATTCAACAACGTTACTTTTATCGTTAAAATAAATAAGATCAACCTAAACTCAGAACGATAACGGCTAAAATAGAATATTTATGAATTTACTAAGGGCGTAGTGTAATTTGGTACACCATGGGAGCAAAAAAATAAAAAACAGCTCCCTACTTTTTTCAATTTGTAATTCGTAGGTTCAAATTGCGAATGCGGCGTTCTTATTTCAAAACATCAGTGAGGTGTCATTGGACACTCCCTCCTTTGTATGGCGGATGAAAGTACGGGACATTTGCCAAGATCGTCATCATCATTAATAATTTAAATATTGGTAGCAGTAGGTAGCAGATACTTTCAATGAAAAATGGATTCAAATAGAAGTTAACGAGTGTGAGATATCATTTGCGAAAATTTAGAAGTCTAGGGGTTTAAGTAGTAACTTATAGCCCGGAACCCTAAATTGTTAGATAAACACTCCATAAACACGTGTGGCCATACAAAAAAAAACATTGCAATAACATTATCGTTATAGAAAATGTATAAGATTGACGTAAATTACCGGACGGTCGCGTCGAACGCTTATGTCAGTTCCATACATATTGTCAGTTTTCAAAAATAGTTATGACGGTGTTTTTTATTGTTTTTTTTAAAGAAGCTCGCTAACAGCGATAACACATTAAGAAAATCAATATACATTCAGCATGCTATAAGCCTAGTTGCTTTTTAAATAATGAAATTGTGAGTGAACATTGTAAAATTGTAAACCAACCTATGTAACGGCTGTTAAGTACGCTTGAATATTTGAACCTTACATTATTGCAATGCAATGAGCAAACGAATAATTATTAAACGAAATTCAATTAAATGCCGTGTCAATAACATGCAATTTGGTGATGATTAAACAGTTAATAATGTCTGCGATATCGAGCTTTCATAAATGTTTTATCGCATAATTTTTTTGCTGGATGGAAAATATGGTTAACGAGATCTCCAACTTCATTCGCTTAGTGTTTGTTTTGCTTAACGTTACGAAACTTGTCACTTTTAGACTACAGAGAGGCTAGACAAGATGCATAAATGTATCGAATTGACATAAGCATTCGACGCGACCATCCAGGAGTTTACGTCAATCATATACATTTTCGATAACGGTAACATTCTCATAAAGCCACTTGTCAAGGGTCACAGTACTAGTAACGTACCTACTTCGTTTTGAAATCGGATTTGGACGGAGACATAAACACACTTTCTAATATTCGACTTAATAGAAACCGGAGCCGCCATTTGTATGTTTGCTAGAAGATAATATAACTTAAATTGATCTAATCTTCTTTTCGTACAATTCGGTAGAACAGAACTTGAAGCAAGTACATTTTTTTTATACTGGAAAATCGGTCAATAATCCTCCGTCGGTCGTCTCTGTTCGGAACGAACGACTAGTCTGTTACACTAGTTAGGATACATTTCGATGGCACTAACAATAGCATCATGTTGTCGCAACAAAAATAATTAATTCACAGCAATATCATGTCCTGGACTTTCGTGAACAGTACACAACTTTGAAGTTTTGAAATTGGAATCGAATGTTTTTAAATGTCGCCTTAATGTTGTTCGAATTGTCGTCTCTTTAACACCCTGGAATCAAATTACAAGTTAAATTTGCCGCCCATATACCCTTTATTACAAGAAGAATAAAGTTTAAATTGATTTACTGGTTAAGTTAAAAATTAATGGTAAAGTTCTTTTGTCGTTATAATCTGTACTTTGCTTTTTAAAGATAAAATCGTATGAAGCAGGTAGAGATTAGGAGAAATTTGAAATTGGTATTTTATTATGCAACATTTAAAGCCCCTGGGATTTTGTTTTTGGAATGTCTTCCTGGCGCTTGGCGAAATACAAAATATTAGGAGTGAACTTCTTCTTATTTTTAATTAAACAAAAGTTTTTCCTTGTAAACAATTTAGCCTTTATAAGAATTTTGCACCCTTGTATGAAATTATATGCCGAAATTATGTTAAGTAAAATATTTTGTCTGAAAAAAATACCCCAACGAAAACGTTAAGCACTTTAGTGCGTTTTCATAGTAAACTTCAAACAGAACTGATGATACACATGACAATGACAATGACATTCATAATGACAAGGTTCAAGATGTCAAGGTATGCTCAACATTTTTATTGGGTTTACACTCGTTTTTAATAAGTTGAGTGTTCTACTACAGTAGAACTGGTGCTCCATTCTACTCTGGCTAAACCATATTGCTCTTGACATGCTTTCATAGTGTCAATAGTAGATTGATAACCAAGGGCTGAAAGTGACCCATTTCACCCGAGATATTTCTGGCGCTCGAACGCAGTGAGAGCGCCAATAGTTCGAGGGGAAATGGGTAATTTCACCCGAGTTAGACACTCTACTTTTCATTTCGACTGTGAGGAAAAAAGACACGGTATACCTAAATATATTTAATGTCGTTTCCCGCTTTATCTATTGAAAACTTTTTTTTTCTAGATTCATAAAAAAGGTAAAATACACATGCTGCCAACATTAGAAAAGTTAAATCGAGTTGGTCACGGCCAAGGAGCATGACTTCCATCTCATTCTTACCCTAACTAAAGAAAGAGATGGAATATATTCGTGACGTAATAAAGGTCAAATTTCTTGTTTCGAACGGATGTTCGGTGTTCAACCTCCTTTTTGTATAATAAGCTCCTTGGTCGTGACCAGCTCGATTAAACTTTTCTAATGTTGGCAGTAGTGTATTTTCAAGATGGCCATGCCGAAACGTGAAAGAAAAACTGTCATGCTATGCTATCACGGCATTATGGCGGGCAGCAGAATAGAGGAATAATTTTAAATGTTGATTTTCTGTAATTGCGAAAAAAATAGACCAGTCTTAAAATGATTTTCATATGAACCTATAGGCCGTAATAAATACATCGTTTAACGTATAGCCGAGTTTAGATATATGAAAATCTTTTATTTTAATAATATGACGTAGCTCAATTATCTTAGACTCCGTGGCCAATCGTAACAATTAAAAAAAAAATACTTTCCACCCTAGAGATGAAAACGCAATTTTCCACCCGGCTATCCACCCATTCAAATTAAACTTTCCGAACAGGAGAGATGAAAATAAAATAGCGGCTGAGTTAAGGTGCGCGAGTCAGACTCGCACTTGGCCCTTTTTTGACCAAGAAACCCTAATAAAAGGTGGAGTGACCAATTCTCGCGGCACCGGCGCGTACGCAGCGCGTAATGCGTACTCCGCGTCTAACGCGCTTTACATAAAACACGCATCAACAAATGCCGCCCTTTAAGTACACTACGTTCGCCCAAATAGTGTCCTTGCCGTTCGGCCGTAATACATCGAAGCAGTCTATTATTTATTCATGAACACATTAAATTTAAAATTCTGATACTATTACTATACTACACCACATAGGCTAGAAAAATTAAATCACGACAGTTGTGATGTTTTTTTTTTAGCCTATTTGGTGTCCCACTATTGGGCAAAGGGCAGAGACTTGTACCATGGTTTTCTATTGCTGTAATGCTACGATTTGATGTATGTAGCGTTCAAATTCTTGGTTTACTAGATACTCGTATTAAATGAGATTTTAAAAACTAGATCAAGAAATTTTTAACTTTTGTAAAGGTATATATGTAGCGTCGTCGTTTCGGCGCTTGTAATCTTATTTATAATTATGTAAATTGAACCGTATTGTTAAAACTTTAATAACAAACAGACCAACCCATTTAAAATGAACGTTAAATTGGATAGGTACTAATCATTTTGCATGTGCTTAAATGAAAGACAAATCTTTAAATGATACATATTTAATTTACAAATGACCGTAAGCTTTTGTTAAGGTCTCAAGGTGGTTAATTGAATAATATAACAAAAAATATCAACTTAAAATGTATTAAAAACATGCACTCTAATCAGTCGGATGAACCTCCCTCGCATCGCTCATAAGCAAGTTAATTTATTGTCTAATTACTGCGCGTGTGTGCGTGTGTGTGGTAATGCGATGGACACAATTACAGAGTAACGAAAATTAATTGTTTTTTAGTAATAAGGGGAGATAAGCTTAAATGTTGTCTTATTAATCGTAACGCGTGCCGTAGTTTTGAGGGCTTGTGTTTTTTCCAGGGCTTTTGAGCATTTTTTTTATAATTCAAATGGTTTTTCAGATCGCACTCGTATGCTAATGTGGGTGCGTTTTTATTAACTTGCAATGTGTGTATGTATCTATGTAAGTATGTCTGTATGTATCTATGTAAATTTGGTACTTATACCTAAGTAACTTCGATAACAATACAAAATATGGCATAATCGAGCTGGTCTGATGATGATTGAGGGTGGCGACAGGATCTCCACTAGACTCAACGTAGACTCACCGTGTTGGGACTCTCGATAAGCCGCCATTACTGTGAATTCAATAAGAGATATCGTAACGTTTACAATATGATAACATGCCAAAGGCAATATAGTTTTACCGAGTAGAATAGAGCTCCTGTCCGGAGCCTATGCTATTTGTATACTCTGAAATAAATATTTACATACGAGTATTCATGTATATTTATATATAGCGTAGATTTTATGTCACGTAAAATCTCTACATTTATACCTTCATGCCTGTTTCCCATTGGGGTAGGCAGAGAGGACTATGGAATGCCAGATTCTGTATTCATCAATCGCTTCATGCGCGAGCTTACGTGGGTTTCGGATGCATTTTTATTTGGCCCTTTTTCAGTTCTCTTTAATCTGATCACTGTATGTACGTCCAGGGCCTCCCCTACCGACGTCTCCAGCCAGTCTCGCTCGACAAACCTATTTCGTTACCCTTTTTTCATCCAAAATTTCTAAATGCCCAAACCATCTTAGCATACTCCTTCGATCTTTGTCGCTGCATCTTCGCTGCAAATTAAAATCTATTATTTAATATAGAACATAGCATTACAATTTACCAATGCAATGTGTGTGTGAGTTAGTAATGTTTGTCACTACATCACACTAATAAGTTTTTTTTTTAAGTATACACATAAAGTTGTCAACACTCTTAAGTACTAGTAATTATAAAAAAAGATGTAAAAAAGAACCGGGCCAATAGGTTTAACAACTTCGCTGATTCGTAATGATTCTTCCTGACATGGACGTAAGGGGAAATTACTAAAATTCAGATTAAAATGATCAATATCTCCGAAACTAGTAAAAATCGTTGAACATACATAGGGGTTAAATCGATAGCTTTTTAGCTGCTCTATCAGCCCTAGGCGGTTTGACGTCGATATATCCCCCGGTATATACAAACAGGTCAAAAACCCTACTAACCCTACTTCTTGCGCAGTCGGTCAAAAAAACAAGGGCGTCACAAAATATAGTATATTAAGGTACACCACTCCTTTCAATATACACTTTGTCTAGAGGTTCCATATTCAGAGTCTCGGGCTGTTACCTACGGCCGATAAAAAAACTGATAACTGAGATACCTCTCCTAAGATACGTTAAAGTCATAGAAAAATAACGTTTCTGATCAGCCATGTTGTTCTTTTCTCACAATAAGGTGTCCTGTGTTTACCTTGTCCATGCCGTGCATGTTTAGCTCGTTTGGAATACAAATACATTTAACTTATCTCCAACATGTAAAAAGTTGGTAACAGCCTTAAAAATTAAGTCGTAACGATATCTCTAATACCCTACCGAAAACCAACTCGAAACCGAAAGTCCGTTATTAGGGGTCCTATCTCGGAGCCATCGCTATCTAACGCGATAATATCGACTCGACTTTAATTCGGGGGTCATTCTGTTTAACACAAATTGGGTGCCAAGTGGTTTATACGCGCTGCGTTTTGTATGCAAGTATTTTTCAACGGCACTGAATGAGTTTTTTAAAAGTAATTATAATGAATGGTCAGACAGAAATGATGCAGTTAATTTAATTTATTTGTTTTTAGCACGACACGGCGCGTGTTTTTGACGTTTTGGGGATGCGCAAAATTGTAATTAGGTATGTATGTTTGTTAAGTAAAACGTTGCTTTTAGTTGTTAATTATGATAATTTTAGCAGAAGCCGACAAAACTTGAATTAAAAAAGAACCGGTCAAGTGCGAGTTGTGCATACAATCCTTTTTACAAAAATAAACAATTATTTTAATTAACTTAGTTTTAATTAAGCTACCACAAAAACATTATAAAGCAGGTTTGGTGACTGCTTTAAAACTTTAAGTATAGGCTGTATAGGTAACTGCAGATATCAACGAGCCATCGAAAAGTATGGGTATTACCGACCAATTTATGTACGTAATATCCACCGATTATAAAAAGGATACATGTTTGTTTGTTGGCTATCATAGCGAGGACGCCAATCATGCTTTACTGGGCATTGCTTCTGCTGGTAAGCCGCTTTTTTTTCCATATTAACTAGATGAAATTGTATAGGGTGACGGCACCAATGACGGACACTTTTAGCTGACAGGACAGTAATGGACACTTCACTCTTAATTCAAATTTAATAAGGTTCTAAATTCATTGTTGCAAAAAAAAGGTATTCTGGAATGGTTGAAACTAAAAAGTTTCGATGAAACTGAAGCGCTACTATCGAACATTACCTAGATACAAGTACTTAAGTATACGCCTACACACATATACATACAGACACACACACACACACACACACACACACTCACACACACAAACACACACATGTAAATTACACAATTAAGCTTATTTAAAGTATCTATTTTATAAGCTGTTTATTTTTTAAAATTAATTCATATCTACTCTGTAATGAAATGCCACCCACATAATCTTAAACATAACTTAAATTGGGTTAAACCTTTGATTGTTACTGGAAGAGCGGGGCCTTCTGCCACAAGTATATTCTATGCTTACTAGAAGGACCCAACCTTTGTATTGTTTTTAAATTTTTATTTTCATTTTCTCATTTATCATCTTCAATAGAATAACCCTTATCGTCTGTAAAATAAGAATCAAAGTCCATTATTGGTGCCTTGTCCATTAATGGTTCCATCACCCTATCTACTTTTTGGACATTATTAAATTATTAATTTAAGTGTTATTAAGTTTAGAGTTACATTACACATTAATAAAATTGATACAGGTATAGAAAACAATAATTAGTTTAATTAAGATTTAAGACGTTGTAATAGAAACTTAAACTAAAATGCAACTAATAAAAAATAAACAAAAGCTACTAAAATTAATAGTTTTAAATCGTACTTCAGTGATAAGTGTTTGTTGAATAGCTATGTAACATTAACAATTGTTAACCTTAATTTGGCAAACATACATATGCCGCCGTGTTTGAAATACAGCCTTTAGAAAACGTTTTTAGTGATGTACCGGTAAACTGGGGGGGGGGGGGGTACTTTGATTTACGGGGTAACATTGCCCGACCTTAAAACGATAACTGTTTTAGTTGTTATCTTCTTAAATTGTTGAAGTAATTATATAACTGTATGAGTAGCTTATAAGCTTAGTCCTGATGAAACATTTAATAGAATAATTAAATATTAAAGATAGTTTTTGGGGTGGGCAATGTTACCCCGTAAATCAAAGTACCCCCAGTTTACGGTATGGAAATCCTCTTTACGTTATACTTTAAATGATTTTCTATCATTTAAGCTTTGAGGTATCCGCTACAATAACATACAATTTAATTGTTAGATAGTTGCATCTTAACAAGTCGATTTTTGCAACAAGTCATAGTGTGTTTTGATTTCGAGTAATTAAAAAAAAAGCACGTAGAAATAGGATACGGCTAACATCGACATTCTCTTGGTTATGATGCGACGATAAAATCCATAGACAATGTCTGTATTAACGATAGGTCGTTAACGACCCACTTTGCCTTATTAGAGTGGGTGAGAACCGCGCGTTAAGGCCAAGGATTTGAGAATAGCCACCTTTCGAATTGACTTTTTTTACTTAAATCGTTTCTGTCAAAGAATACATTTTTGAAATAAGCTTTTGTTACTAAATGTTCTTTTCTGCAGCCAGCCGGTGCTTGGCGAAATCAATCACAGGTTCAAAAGTAAAATTCGTTGCCCATACAGTGTGGCTATACTAGTATAATTTGGAACCTTAGAGCCACCCATGCCATGGAATAAATTATAGGTTGACGCAGCATCTTGTTCATTAAAAAAAAGATAAAAGATAAAATAAATTTATTCAGTAGGTAGGCCGCTCGGGCACTTTTACACGTCAAGATACTACCAGCGCTTCCCAAGAGGAGATCACTGCTGAGAAGAAACGCCGCAAGAAACTCAGCAGTCAGTTATTTTTTAAACATATTTCATATTTCATAATTTACAATGGTACAACTTAATCTAGCATTATATAAAGCTACAAGTATTAAATTAAATATAATATCAAATAACAGTAGTTCAGCAGGAAAACATGCCAAAAATCTTACGGGAGAGAAAGATAGAAAAGAATAAAATAAAATAAAATAGAATCAACTACTTATATATGAGTATATGAGATGGTGCAAGATGACCACATAAAAGTTTCGATATGTTTTCCTGCATCAACGGTGTCCCCCAGACAAGAAAAAGCAGGATCCCAGTGTCCCTCAACCCAGTGTATGCATGTATTTTACAGGGTCCGTCCGGATCGCTACCACCATCTTATCCATTAACCTACCATCAAACAGCAGTGTTTGCATTGTTGTGTTCCGGTTTGTGAATAAGACAGCCGGTGTAATGTCTAGCATAGAGGCATTCTATTTAGTCCTCAGGGTTCTCAACGCGTTTGCAGTCTTATGCTTGCAGTCCTGTGAATGCGAATGTTTATGGGTCACAGTTTTCACTTACCATCAGGTGGCCTGTGTGCTCGTTCGCCTTCTCTATGCCATAAAATAATAATAATGCGGGCCTATGTTATTTAGCGGGGAGATTCTGTAGCTACTTTCTAACTTAGTCATAAGATCAGCTCTTAAGCGCGGATTAGACTAGCAATAAAAATTACAGAAGTTGGTTGCTGACTTTAACTTCAATTCTGGAGCAAAAAGCACAATTTTGCTCTTTTTATGGCTTCTTTTTTTTTATTTACACTCCGTAACATTGCATTGTTATCAAGTTAACTTTATCCAAGTCCTCAGTTTTGGCAACACATTTGCAGTATTGCAGTCTTAAGATTTTATCGTAAGATTAACTTTTTTAACTCTAAATATTTTACGGAGGTCCAAATTAAGCACAATTTAGCCCCAGGGCTCCAGGGCAGAATACACTTTGATAAGTTGCTCAATGGACTTCTCCTTAACGCTAAAAAAGTGGCGCCGGCGTCACGGCATTCGCTCGTTAATACTCGTACACATTATGTACGGTATCGTATGGTCATACAATCAACTACTGTATACATATCATACAATCAGCTACTGTATACATAGACCAATATGTACAGCTTCGTATTATTAGGCCAAATTAAAGTAGAAAAATAAAGCTATTTTGACAGGCGTACATATAAGTACGCACGTTTGCGGGTGGTAGGACCTTGTGCAGGGTCCGTCCGGATCGCTAACACCATTTTATCCATTAACCTGCCGCCAAACAGCAGTGTTCGCATTGTTGTGTTCCGGTTTGGCGATAAGACAGCCGGTGTAATGACTAGCATATCTAGAGGCATTCCGTCTTAGTCCTCAGGGTTGGCAACGCATTTGCACTCTTAGGCTTGCAGTCTTGTGAATGCGAATGTCTATGGGTCACAGCTTCCACTTACTATCAGGTGGCCAGTGTGCTCGCTTGCCTTCTCTACGCCATAGAAAAAAAAGTAAGAAATTTAATAGTGACGAAGAAATTATGCGGTTTTGGTATCGTCTCGACCTGCACAAGTCTTTGTTTCTTTGTTCAGGGGCTCTGTTCTACTCGGTAGAACCATATTGTGTGTATAGGTTGTCAAAGTTCTTTTCTGATAGTGATTTGTCCTTTTCATGCTTATGTATTGCACAGTGATAGAAGACTGGGACTTATTTCGTGTATCTGGCATCTTTCTACTCGTTTCAAGTGGACTCATAGTGGGGCAGAAGTTAATACTATCTTGACCTCTGCCCTACAAATCACCGTATATCGTTACATCCAATTTTTCTAGAGAAGTTTGGATTGTATTTTATTGCTATATTGATTTATACTTATATATTCTTGACATTGGCGAAATCACTTTGTGGAAACGCCATGTCCCCGCGGCAGTAGCTGTTGAAGGTGCCGCGGGGCAAAAAGGAGAAGAAGAAGAAGCAACATGGTTTTACCGAGTAGAATAGAGCCCCTGGACAGTCTAAAACACACTTGAGCATGTAATTAGGTCATGACGATACTATGTCGATTACTATCGGAAAAGTCAAATAACACGAACCGTAGACTTTTTCATTAATTGATACTACCAGCACCTAACTACAAATACTGTGGCAATATTTGATTTTAACTTGCAAAGGTTAGGAGTTTAAAATTAAATTATTTATTGCACAGATCACAAAGATGTAAAGACTCCATCAGAAAAAAATTGCCCGAGAGATGGATGGCAGGTGACAAATATTTTACATTATTTTCTTAATATCAGGATCAACCGTTTATTTTTTATTCATATCTTGTATCTGGTGTCCTGCCGTTTGACCAAAAGTCATTTGGCAAAATTACACTTGACAAACAACGTTTTGCAAAAAAATGTTTCGCCAATTGATCATTTTACTAGTTGTCATTTTAAAAATGGCTCACTTATTCAAATGATCAACAGTTAAATTTACATTTTATAAGTAATTATTTGACAAAATGAACATTTAGCAACGGAGTTATCAGACAAAATTTTAAATGCAACGAGCAAGACGAATCCGGGCAGAACTGACTCGGATAGGTTAGGTTAGAAGGCCAAGGCGGGAGCTTTGCTCCCGCCTTGGCCTTCGAGGTTATTTTTTTCTGCCCAGAAATAGGTAAACTACAGGAAATAATATTTGGTGAAATGGAAAAACTGTCAATTGACATTTTATTATTTAACACATTTACCAAGTGTAGTGTTTGCTATTTGATCATTTGCTAATTGAGTTTTTGCAAAATGATACTTTTGTCAAATGTCACGTTTGCCAAATGATTATTTGGTGAAACGTTGTTTGTCAAATGATCATTTGTCAATATTTTTTTGGTCAAACATTAGTGAACCCTTGTATCTTTATTCAAGCTTACGGCGACAAATTCTGTTTAACAATTAAACGTATCATTACCTCCTTTGCTACAGTTCAAACGTACATTTTGAAATTTACGCAAAGTTTACATTAATTAACTTTTTTGGAACTTACCCTTATTTCTTATTCTTAAGGTATTAAGAGTGAATGTTCAATAAAATTCATTCGACAAGGTGTAAAAACAAATTAGTCACTCCTAAAGTTTACAAAATTTTATCAATCACTTCAATAACTTGCACCTAGAACGTCACTACCGTGAGAATAAAGACTATTTTATTTTTAATTTCTGCTATCCATCCGCAAACGGCGCATGATGCGAGTCAAATTGATTATCGTTTCCGAACGCATCTGCCATTCCAAATTTGAATAATTACAAGTTTTAAAAACAAACATGGCTGACATGGAACCGGCCATTAGGCCAGTGTTACCTGTTACAAAAAATGACGTCCCGCGTAAATTACCTTTTAACAATTTATTAATTGGCTTGTTTTTGGGTGATACGCGTGCCTCAAATTGCTTTAGTCAATTTCAAAAGCTTGTTGTGGGTGGGCATTGATACGAAACATAGGGTTAACAGTACGGCTAGCTAAGTTGCATTCTTTGATATTCGAATTGGTATTGACGGTAGAAATCTACTGAAATGTGTGAATTAGCATTGGCGAATACACAACAGCTTCAGTTAATAGCATATTATAATTTTTTATATCTACATTCTACATTGCAGTTATCATTTGCAGAATTTTACAGTTTTGCCATGTTCGTGTGTCTGTCTGTCTAGCTGTCTATATGTCTGTTTGTATGTTAGACTCACTTATTCTTAGAAACTATCAAAGTTACATAGTTGATTTTTATAAATATGTATACCATGCCCTCAGACTAATAAAAAAATAGGTCCTAAAAACTGTTTTTAGTGCATCTCCCGTTCCTGTAGGCTGGAGTTGCGTGTCGTAGCCCTAATACTAAAAATCTCGAAAATATCTTAAATGAAAGCAAATACTTGGGAATAACAAATTTGGAAGAAAAACTGCCACGAATAAGTATGCAAGTACGTAGGCAACTAAAATGATTATACCTACTGATAATGATCTAAGTTACCAACCAAGTAACTTTAAATAAAAAATCACTCTTATACGTGTGCGTAATCCAGGGTAGAATCTATGTATATCCATTCCCTATCTCATCCAAATCCGTCAAGCCGTTGCATTGTGAAGGAGTAACAAACTAACACACAACTTTCGCATTAGTTAGTAGCGGCAATTGAATGGTGATTTAGTATGCCCTTGAAATGGTTCATGAATGACTATACATATTTAAATATACGTAGGTAGGTATATTGTTCTTTCCAAAATCTTATGTCAACTAACGGTCGAATTCTATATTCAATCCGCGGATAATTAAGGCTTACTTTGGGTTAAAATTTGACATTTACCCATATAAAATGTGTCAAATTTTAGTCCTACGTAAACAGCAGTTTGAATATAGGGCTCGGCCATAAATGTCTAAGTTAGATTGAGTTCGGAAGTTTACCGTTAGTTGCTTTATGCCGCACCCTATAAACCGCGGACAGATAAGCTTACTTACTTCAGATAAAAAAATTACACATTTTGTATGGGCAAATGTCAAATTTTAATTAGGGTTTGGCCGTTAGCTAAAGTCCTAAAAAAAACCCTATTGGTAGATAAGTAGGTACACATGGCGACCGCTAAGGTCCGAACTAGGCATGTTGCCACCCGAGTCAACACCAGTTGACAATCATTATTAGCTAAGAGAAATGTCTTTAAAAATTATATAGGGTCATAATTATCTGTCTGTCTGGCAGTCCATTTTTTTTTTTGCTTTAAATTATGTTTTCACCAATAATTGGCATTGTTCATATTTTTACACTTACTCTAACTCGAAAAACATTTCGAGACATAGAGGTTTAAAGCCGTTCTGCATGATTAAGTTTTTGGAATATTTATCTATTTCGGATATTTCGCAAAAGTACATTTAACCTTAGTTTGACTTTCGTTTTCGGCTTGAAGCCCTCCTAGGTGTATCTTACGGATTAGTCGAAAACCGCGTGAAACGTTTTAAAACACAATTACACTCACTTTTTATCATTAGATATCATTGAATTGTTGTAATTTATCAGAAAATGCCATCCCAAATTTATAATAATTATGTCATCCATAGAATGTCTGCTAAACTAATAAAAATATTAAACCAAAACTATTGGATGAAATACAAAATTAATAAATTGTTCTCTTCAAAATACCTATTCTTTCAAATTAGAATGTAAAAACGGTGAGTTATTTTTTTTGGTCTATCCCAAATTCCCAATTAAACTATTTCTATAGAAACTATAATAAATAGGTACTTTATTTGGACAAGGACGGGGCGGATCGCTAGCACATTCATATTTTCATCACGACATTTTCTAACCTTATTAGGTACAAACTTAACGTCATAATGAATTCATCAAACAATCAACAAACGCGTGTCATGAACCAAACAAACATCAATCGGCACAAACCGCCAACGGAACGCGGACCGCGTTCATTGCATGCGCGTGCATTTTCAATTTCGGTAATTAAGTGACAGCTGATAAACATGCGCTTCAAAGCTAGAGTGATCAATGTCCACGTGCAATCTTATCCTATTCCAGAACAAGTTATACTAGCCTCTACAGAAGTACCTTAATCGCGTGTTATTCAAATGGACTTAAGTCAATTTGGTTAAATGGAACGAAGAACTCAGAAAATCCCCCGAATCCCCGACAATCGGAGCGTAGCAACACTTGGGGGCATGCGACCGATCGCGCGATAAGCATTCCAATTTTAATTAAATTAAGATTCCTCGTGTTTTTGACGAGGATACGAAAGATGTCGTTGTTTTGTAATACAACCCAAATTGAACTTTATCCGTAGAGCACACAATTGTATTTTTGCTGTAGCATTTCGGTGTTTGGATGGCATAATTAAAAGTTCTCCAGAAGTCAAGCCATAATGTAATGTAACTTTTAGACTTAAGGTTCAATTTGATACAATTGATCCGAATAGCGTGCGATACCGTGAACGCTCGACAGTAATTAGAGAATCGTTTTAATAAAGCAATGAAAACTTTATTACTGGTAGATAAAGTTGGAATTTCTTTATGGCTGTTTGGCGGGTGTCGTGCAGTGTTGCCGTTTGCGCTAAAAGGTCTGTTTTGTAGTTTTTACGAGTGGTAATAATCGAATTAATATTGCGGATCGCTTAATTAAATAGATATGTTTATGAAATGGCCATTTTATTGGAATTAATAGGGTATTGATACGATGTTGAGTAATTAAAGTCAACGGATGTTGATGTTTTCATTGTCTTTGGTAACATAATGTGTTCGTAATATAAAATACTGTTATTTTATACTAGGCCTGCATAAATGGCTAAGTTAGGTTAGGTTAAGTTTTTTTTAAACTTTTCGTATGTGAGGAAAAGATATTGTATAGCTTCTCGAACGCTGCTAAACCGAATCGGATTCGACGATTGACCTCTTTCTCAATGTCGGATCCACCTATCTGGACACTATCGGAACAAATGCAAATACTATTAATTTTCTTTTTCTATCACTCAAAATGTATGTATGTAATGTAACATTCTCGTGAGTTGCGATAAGCCACGTAGGCAACTGTCATACCATAATGAGTGATAGAAAAGGAAACCGTAAGTAGCGTTTGCATCTTTGCTACGGCGCGGCCCCTGATGGCCCATGGCGTCGAAGACTTCTAGAGAGGCTTCCGCGTGGGTAGGCCTCCAACAAGGTGGACCGACGACGTGGCTAAGGTTGCGGGAAACCAATGGATGCAAGCAACAGAGGACCGGTCAAAGGCGTTAAAGCGACAAGCGAATGTGTGCAGCTACTTATAAGGCTGACTGTCCAACTTGCAGCTCATCTGCTGAGTGCTATCGGTTTGAATGTTGCCAGGGGCTTTTTGATGTGCATTAACCTCTATACCAAAGTCACGGATGTTCATCTTTATAAGTAAATAGCTTCTGCCCGTGACTTCGTACGCGTAAATTTCGATTATGGTTAGTCGATAGCTTTTATTTTCCGGGATGAAAAGTAGCCTTTGTCCATCTATTTCATCCAAATCCGTATAAAAACTAACAGACACTAACACACACCCACACACACACACACACACACACACACACCCACACGCACGCACACACACGCATACACACGCGCACACACACGCACGCACACACACGACATGTTGTCGTTTTTTTTCATTCAATCTTAAGATTGTAGTCTATAAAGTTGAGTTGCTTTCCTGTATGATATTTTCAATCTCACTGGATGTCAGGACGCGCAAAAAATGCATAGTTTTTTTTTGAGCACGAAATGAACTTCAATTTCAATTTCGCCGTGCCCCCGGCATATAAGGTCGTCAACGACCTTCATAACTTAATCCCTTTAATTGGTCAGTTCCCAAAAAATATAACAAACAATTCCTTTGACAACAACTACAAAACCCTGTAAACAATTAAAACGTAAATTAAAATTTCGACTATTTCCTAAAACTTTAATCTGTACATCGGTCGCGTGGCGCGGTTTACCCGATGGTTATCTTTTTACCCCATTCCGGGGTAATGTGGTGACCGGGGCGAGCTCGCAACACTAAGCGGCCGCTTCCGGCTCACTTCCGGAGGGCAACACTGTTTTTATAATGGCCGTGGTTGAATCTTTATTGAGAATGTTTTGATATTAAGTTTAGTAAGTAATTTCAATTAATGATTAAAAGTTGAAAGTGATCGGTCTGATTTGAGCCGATTTTTATTCCACGTGTATTTCTAATAAGAAAAGTAAATACATAAATAATGTAATTGTCCAACGCTTAGGGCCGTATCAATAAATTCATCTTGACTGTGACGCCTGTTACAAGATACGTCAAACTAAACGCCAAACCATAGAACACTGTCATTTTTGACGCATCTCGAGACGAGCATTGGAGTTGAGATCAGTGTGTGAATACGGGCCTTAGAGAGCGAGATAGAAACAGAGTGTTAAATTATAAAGTTAAGAAATGTACCTACGTTATAGGTGTGTGTATGTAGATTAAATTATTGACGAAGGTCAGACTTATACGAGGACTGTCAATGTTAACGAATTAACCTGTTAACCTGGCGTTAACATTTACGTGAAAGCGGGCCATAAAGATTTTTTATGAAACTACTTACCATTGATAACTGAACTCTTTGTTATAATTAATTGTAAAATTAAAAAGTTTATTATCTCATCACTTCAAGCATTCTGTTTTAGTTTAGACACGCGAAATTTTGTAAAGGGTACTTACCTAAAGCGATAAGGTATGTTTTTCAATGACGATGACTAACGAATCCGGCTGACCAACGCCCTTACGCATGTCTGTCGAGATCGAGTGATTACCCATTAGTCAAGTGATTTTTCTGTAAATTTTGTTCGTAAAAGGTATTTGACAGGTAAATCAATAAACATGATACATCAGCATATTTCTTTTATTCCCCTCACCTTAGCGTAGTGTTACAATATGACGAAGATCTCAACTACTATCAATAAATAACATTAATATTTAGAATTAAGCATATAATTATTTAGGCTAGCAACATTGCGGAACGAACGTCCAAGCGACATGGCAACACAGTACTGTACAATAGCTTGTAACTTATTTTTTAATATACAGTCTCAGGGTTGTTAGGGTATGTACAAAATAATCTGCAATTGAAAATCTGAAATTGTGTGATCAATATATACCTAATCAATTAAGTACAATTAAGACACGGAATTCACATTTTTCACTACAAGAATACAGCATTACAAGTTTTTGCGCGGTACAACTTTAGTTTGCCAGTTAATTCGTCAACGAATCGAAATCTTTTACATGTTTTCAAACACGGAAACAAACACAAAACCCAAGTGTTTATATACTAGCCTAAACTGGCCTCGTCAGCACCGTCCCCTTGATCAATTCAAAATGGTAACAACATAAAAACTATTGGGTATTCTATAACATTTGCGTTTCTCATTATCTTTTTTTGCTTATTGAATTGATGTTTAACAATAACGTATATCTTTGAGATGAGTTTTTCAAATAGGTTCATGGCTTTTTATTTTTAACTGGCAACACATTAAAAGTAAAAAGTAGGAAGTGTAGTAGTAGTAGTAGTAGCATTATGAATGTATGAAAACGTCAAAAACATTAATCGGTACAAAGCGACAGTGTTGGGCTAGACGACAATTCTACCATTCATATAACAACAACTATTCAAAATCATAGGTCAAAACTCAAAATATCCTTTAAACAATTGATACGAGACCTGGAGCTCTATTTGACTGGGTAATTCCATATTGCGTTTGAAATGTTATTATGTTGTCAACGTTAGGATAGCTCGTCTAGTTGACAGCAATGGCGGCTGGGTTACAAACAATACGATAACATGTCAAATGCAATAATGGTAATAGAGGTCGACTAACGATTTAATGTCGAAAATGGTCACTATATGCGTTTTTGGTTGTATATACGAGTATGGGGAACCTATTAAAAAAAATCTCTCCCACCTTAAAGGATAAAGTAGAATTACTGCTAATCGATAAAAAGCATAGTCAGTTCTTTGCAATATATTTACATTTACATCTAGCTTACTACTGAATAAATACAAGAGAATTTTACTAGAACATTTTATATACAATAATTTACAACGTAGAATGACAATTTGTACGTTACAAAATGGCACAAACTTAGTGTGGTCGTTAAAACCGAGATTCAAGTCAATACAGTCCGCACTCCGCAAGCAGAACATGTTTGATTCAAAATATATACATTTAAAGAAGCGAACTTTTATCCCGATTGTATAACGATACAAGTGTCGATGAAATAAGACTCGTCAATAGGTGTGTTATTTAACGTCCTTGATGTATCTATCCACAAATCTGAACGACTACAAACAGAACCTTTCGTTCAAGCTTGTGAAATCGTTATACATTGCAGACGATGGTAGTGCTTCGTTGTATTTTGAATTAAGAATGAAACCGTTGATTAGAGTTGGTTTTCACTCAGCTGAAACGAGCTAAGCGCTGAAACAAAGTTGACCAGAGAAATTAACTAATCAGATTGTACGAAAATCTGATTGGTAGTTATCTCCGCTCTGCTTTACCGCTCAGTTGTACTTGAGTATAAACGTCCCCTTTTATCGTTTGGTAACATCAAAATGCCCTGGACAAGTTTGTGACACTATTAGACGTTCGTCTTTCACAGGGTCGGGTAGTGTACGGTGTGCTTAACATAAAACTAACTTGACCATAGCAAATAATATACTCGTAATATTTATTATTTAATTTATGCCAGTAGATGGTGTTTTTTATTTCTCGCGTAAAAGCGGCGGCAGCGTGGTTTTTCCAGTTATAATTTTATTTAAGCACCCCATTCACTGCAACCCGAAGACAACATCTTCTTACTCTACATCTGATACGTCAAACTCCAACCGTCAAATTGAATAAAATATCTAAATATAATTTTCAATAACTTGACCAATTATCTTACAAAACCTAGTTTACAATAACTGTTCAAGCAACTTGTTAAGTAACTCGACCGATCTTCAAAGGCTTTATTCATAGGCATTTTAAAAGTCATAATCTATACGCTTACAATACCTATACATATATGTCACATTAAAGATTTGGCATTTGACATTCATGATATGACTAGTCCTCCTTTGAACACTAACTTTTTGTTCCTAAACATTAAATACTTTATGCAAAAAATTACAGTCCAAAACATTATACGCAGTATCGACTTCTTAACTGCTATAAGTAGATCCGGTCGGTCCCTACGTGATCATGGATCCAAGTTGGTCTTCAACATACTGGCACTGACAAGCAAGTATAAGTAGAGTAATGTCCACTGTGATCACTAGTCACTCGCTTAGGAACCGGATCAAGCTAAAATTGTTCAGCCGCTTCACTAGCGGACGCTTGACACTACACTAGACTACTCAGTGGCGCCCGAGAAGTCACTGGAGAAGCCGGCAACGGTTGGAGTTGCTGCGGTGCCTGCGGTTGGAAGTACACAGCCTCATTCGAGAATTGCGGATGCATCGGAAGAGGCGTATGAGGCATCGTGCCCGGTCTAGACTCGTGGTACAGAATCGGAACGCGGACCAAGCGCTGCGCCGCGTGGGCCATATTTGCCGCCTCTAATTCCGCGGCCAACTGCCTCTTCCACTTGTTCCGCCTATTCTGAAACCATATCTTCACCTGCGTCTCTGTTAAGTGGAGGCTCGCAGCCAAACCGGCCCGCTCCGAACTGCTCAAATAACGCTTCATGTCAAACGTTGATTCGAGCTGGAACACTTGAGACCGCGAGAAAACGGTCCGGGTTTTCTTCTTGCGTTTCCCAAGGCTCGCATTTGGGTCCCTCTTTTCATCTTTGTCGAAATCGTCGCTTTCGTCGACATCTGGGTCGGAGTCCTGAGGGTCTTGTTGTTGCGGGTACAGCGCTGGGTGTAGGCGAGGGGAGCGGGGCGAGGAGCGCGATGGGGAGGGAGGGGAAGGGGCGCGTGGGGGGCTGCGTGCGCGCGGGGAGCCTCCTGCTGAACCTTCCTCGTTGGTGATGGAGTCTTCTGTAACAAGGACAAGAATGTTAAAACAAATCGTAAGGTCTTCTACCGACCAAAACGCTAAAATAAATTTAACAGGGCCGGACCGAAAACACCTAGGAGGTACATTTAACTATATAGATTGTTTAAGTGTTATCGATTGCAGACGGCACGCCTCGCTACTCAAATTGAGGTTATAAGTTTGTGTCAATGTACGTAAAAAGTGGATAATCATGTGAATATATTTCATTCATGACTAAAGCACGTCTAAAAAGTGGAGTAAACGTCGCTCTGACATGGAGTTGTAAAACCCCACGCTTCTAATGGGCGCAATCAAATCACCGCGTCTAGGATTACAGCGTATAACCGGAACGCGGCTAATCAGAGGCGTAAAGTCGCGGCTTGAGCCGATCGAGTAACAGGATCCGACGAAGCCGCACCAATCGATCTAACTGAGTAAGCTGTTTTAATAAGCTGTGATTCTACAATTCTTTTTGCTTTTTCAACTGATCATTGATAAAGTGTTGTATGTTTGAAGCATTTGTGTGGCTGTAACAGCTGTCTGATTAAAGATGGTTTGCAATTATTTTTATTTCTGAGCTTACTCTGGGGTGGTTCTTAGGTAAGTCTGTAACGGTTAAAATATTAAAAATAAAAATTATCCAATTTGCAATGTGACCGAAAGAAAGGACAAGCGTATTTTCTTGTCAATAGGTTTGTTTAGTTTATTTGTCATTTTCAGGCCACTGTTCGATATCATTGATCAACACTTCGTAGCATCTAATTCCAAGTGTAGAAAGTGTAAAAGTATGGTCCCACTTTTTATTACTCTATGAATACCACACCACGTCCATCCAATTTATATCACACGTCGCTAATAACGACTTTATCAAAAATAACTACCGAACTAAAAACCGCGTTCAAACCCTTCTATTCGTACTGCCGCTTCAATATTACGAACAGATTGAAAGAGAAGTAAAGAAAACAATCTTTCTCTTTTGTTGACATAATTTATAAACACAGATAGTTAAATAATTCGGATGGCACAGGCAAAACTAATAAATAACAATCAACGTCGGAGCCTAAATACCAACATACGGCAAACGTTCCAGAATCAAATTTGAAATTGGAAAATGGAACTCGTTGGCGTGAAACCGACTGTCATCAACGCTGTTGAATGAATCACTACAATCGAATCCCGAGCGTTTGGCTTCACAACTAAAATTAACCCGAGTTTGCTCACTACAGAGTTGAATTTCGAATGTACTGGAGCTACTTTTAAAGTTAAAACAAAGATGCATCGCCATTGTAAGTTGATCTTGGGAGTAGATTGCTTTGCCTGGTTGTGGAAGGTCCTGTTTCGTTGGTTTGTTGGCTGTGATTGGAATTGATTTTCGAAGCCGTAGCCTGTAATCCTTTGTTACCGTTGCTTGCTGTTTACACAAACGCTTACTAGTTTAAGCAGTTTATGAGTTTGTTGCGAATACATTAGTTGTTTGCTTTTCCATTTGCTAATGCATGCGGCATGTAATGAAGGTTCATGCGGATTTGGCTGAGTGCTAGCTAATTGCATTAACATTGTGCCTGCTTTTACAAAGCTATTTTGCCTAAAAAAATGTCGCTATGACCCTGTCTTAATGACGTCGTGTCAAGAAAGAAGAAGCCAATGGTACTGCAATTATTCATTGATTTTCAATGACAAGGTTTTAAAATGGCTCGTCAATTAGCGACAATAACTTAATTTGATTCGCACCAAGCGGTCTCTGATTTGAAAACCTTTTAATATTAGACACAAAAGAGCTTTTTAAACAATATTCGTTTTCCAGGATTATATGGTTTAAAAAAAACGAATACTCAGCTAAATGCAATGCGACAACATCACAAACAAAGTACAACAACAGATTAACTAAACAGCAATCTGAACAAACCACGTTCAAAAATTAAAACAACCGCACGCGACATTTCATCCAAAAGCGTAGCAACACCGCTTTTGGCGCGAACGCGGGCGTGCGCGAGTACGACAAATGCTAAACGTGCATGTTAGAGCGGGACGGTTGTACATCTCGCATAGCGTAATATAGCAGTGTTGCTATATGAGAATAATTGTAGGAGGATGGTAGAAAAGCATTGTTCGCTCGGTTTGGACCGCGTGAAATGGCCGCTTTGTTTCGGATGGGTTTTGGGAAATTACTGCGACGCGGGGTTGAGAGAGCAAAGATATGATGATGATTGCTTTTCCAGACGAGATGTCGGCGGAATTACTGGGGTTTACTGGGGTCATTTGAGTTTTTTATAACACTGGATGTATGAGTATAATCAACGTTGTAAGTACATGATCACTTTTGTACCAAGTCGCTTCGATTCAAAGTTAAAGCTTGACTCAGGAGTTACAAGATACGGGATTGCCGTAATCTAATCACTATCTCGTAACGTGCCATTTAATTATGTACTTATAGGGTGTAACAAATTTTATAATTTAAAATTCAATAAAATGCATAGGTAATGTTAATTTACGAGGATTTTCGGATGTAATTACAATAAAAATAAGAGTGGTATTTGGCCGTCGAAGTGATCGTACGTTAGAATGGTGAACCTACCCCTTTCGAGCTTCAGCAATTCTCACAATCTGCACAAAGTTACAGCTAAGTGTGTAAAGTCCATCTTTTTTTATATTTATAACATAAGATAAGATAAGTGGTATTTCAAGTCACATCCACTATCTATATTTTTCTTGAAGCGTTTGCGAAAGCCAATATACAGCCTAAAGCAGCATTTTGAAATCGTTAACCACTACGCGATGTGTTTGAAGTAATCAATCTCTGCAGTAACCGGACGCGTAATCGATGCGACGCCTTACCAGTGTAAGCTGCTACTGTGACGCAATGAGCTTGTAAGGCAACTCGAGTGCAATAACGGCGGTATTATTCTCTTAAACGCGCTATGGTGAAGTTACCGGCGAGATAACTTGACTCGGTGTCATTTTGTCGACGTCCGTAGTCACTTAATAAGGTCATTCATCTGTTATCGAATTTCTAATCTACATATTGAGTTTTCGGAAGATCTTAAATATTAATTACATAGGTTAGGTTAGCTTAGACTGGAAGCTAACAAAAAAAAATATCGTGCGACAAGAAATGCTTTTCAATGAAATGAAAATTCTGCATTGAACGTTTGTTCATAGTTGTTCCGATAAAATTATAGGTACCCAGGTAGAAGCACTACCACTTTGACAGAGCTGCTCTGAGGACGAAATGTGCGAAAAATGACAAAATACCCGCATTAACATGGTAATAATAGCGCTCTGACGGGTCAACTGAAGGTGTCTGGGAGAGCCGTTTAACAAAAGCAGTAATAGCAACGTTGCTCTCGTTTCCCTTTGAACAGTTTTTTTTTTTTCATTTCAATAATTAAACGAAATAATGCGACATTGCCAGTTCAAAAGAGGTGTTTTAATAATTAATTTATAAATAAGCAGGTGCTTTTAACATTAACCTAACTTTACATGATAGAATAGACTATGCCCGTAACTTTACACGCGTAAAATTAGTTTCCCTACCTCCCTACTTATTTGTTTTTTTTTTGGCAACAAGAAGGCAAACGAGCGCACAGGCCAAGTGGAAACTGTAACCCATAGACATTCGCATTCACAAGACTGCAGGCCTAAGGCTGCCGTTGCCAACCCTGAGGACTAGGATGGAATGCCTCTATGCTAGTCATTACACCGGCTGTCTTATCCCCAAACCGGAACACAACAATGCGAACACTGCTGTTTGGCGGTAGATTAATGGATAAGATGGTGGTAGCGATCCGGACGGACCCTGCGCATGGTCCTACCACCCGCAATTTAGTAACGGAAATGGTGTCTATTTTCGAAAAATCCTTTTTTACTGCACCCCTAGGGCAACCAAGGTATATCGTCCCTTTCTCAACCACGTGTCTGAAATAGTTAGATAGGAAAACCACTCATGTTTCCTAAATAATAAAGACTACTTTCCTATCTAACTATTCGATCAGATACGAGGTTGAAGGTAAAGGGACGATATTTCCTAAATTCTAAGTCGCTAGGTCCAGCGGTTGGGGTTGTGTGTATCTATCAGACAGTCAGAAGAGTTTTATAATAATGTTGTTGAAAGGGCAGTTAGCTCGCAGTCTCGTACGTTTCTTCCTGAGTCTTGGATTTATTCTGTTTTTTGTAGTATGTTTATCGTTGTCTAGTAGAAGCCTAGAGCTTAGTTTGGGACTAGGTCGACCTGTGTGGGATTGCCCTCGTTTTAGTAGAATAAGGATGTAAGTACCTCGTGGTGGTGACCGCTCGTGGGACCTGAAGTACCAGGGGGGTACCAGTCCCCCGTACCGGCCCGCCAGCGCGCTCCAGTGGGAGATTAGCCCCAACCTGCAAGAATCATCTTTTATTAACCATAATTATCCAATAGCATGTAATACAACATATCTTTTTCAACATCACTTTTTTTTTAATTTTAATGGACGCTGAAACTCATAGATAATCTCAAGACTGCAAATCCTTTGCTAAAATGACTGTATGCTAGTAATTTCACCGGTTATCTTAATCCCATGCCGGAACACAACAATGCGGGCACTGTTGCTTGTTAGGTTAAACTGCACAGGGTCCTACCACTAGACCAGCATTTGTGCACCATTAGGACATCTATCAGTTTCTAAAACCAAGGTGACAGCACGTATCTTAAGGTGTCATTAAATTTAATGAATCTTGTGAAACTGAGCTTAAGTGTTTGGAGCCGCGTCATGTGAATTTTCACTTGTGACAATTCTATACATTCTGTCAATTAAAAAAATCGCTGACTTGTCTAAGTGACTAAATAAGTGTATAATGACATATTTAAACTTCACTCGCTCTAAACAACCGTTTCCAAGAAAACTTCCCACTTACAAACATCTAAAAACCAAACAAAAAGAGAAGTAATAAATCACTTTGGCGAAAATAAAAAGAAAACACAGAGAATTGTCTATTGAGAACAAGCTTTCTCACTTTGGCTGGAGAGATATCGACATATCGATATCGAACAAAGGGGATTGTTCGGCCCTAGGGGCTAGGGACGTGCCGACGTCGATGAGAACCATCGATGCTTTGTTCACTTCGAACTATTGTACTTTAGACGATGAAACTGCCGATGTTTTTTACTTAAATAAGTGCCGATTAGTTACATGATACTTTTCCTTAGAGTTTGGAATTCGGTTTATTTTTAAATTCACATCATTTTTGACGTATCTTCAGTAAGGCCCAGTTTTATTCGTTAATATCCGGCTTATAGAAATCCATTGACGAGTTGTTTTCACATTATTGCACTGGAAGGAATTGCAGCTACGCAATGTAGTTGTGCTGCTGTTTATCGCCCAGGATCTCGGCCCTGATACCTCTACATATTATTAAACCGGACCTACCGGTTAAAACGAAACATGGCTCCCGAAAAAACTAAGCGCAACCAATTGATCAATTTCTGAGGCCATACTTTAAAAATCGAAGTTTGAAGTTACGTCATCCATCCCTTTCTCTCAATTCAGTCTCGAAAGATGACAGGGATGGAGCTAAAATAACTTCGAACTTCGATGTTCAAAGTAGGGCCTGTGCTTCGATGCCACAGATTGATATACATACATAGATACATACGTAAAACTTATAACCTCTTTCTCCGTCGTAAACAAATCGTCGATCGCCGCCGTCTCGTGGCGTGCTCCACACAGTGTGTCGCGCCAGGCCTTAAGCGATATTTCTGTCTGTCCGTATCCCGACAAGTCTCAATAGCCTAGTGGTTTACTAAAGTATTACCTACATCGATAAATTCTACTACTAATATAAATGTGAAAGTTTGTATGTATGTTTTTGTTTCAATAAAACTTAAGGGCTAAGCGGCTATTGAGGGTTTCAGATAGTCCTAATGTTGAATCGACAGAAAAATAACAAAACAAAAAGTTGCCAAAGGATTTATAAATTGAATCTATCGCACCATAATCCATGGCCCAGATTAAAGTATAGTTACTTTTTAACCTACAAAATTGAATAGTTCCTGAAAGAATAACAACACAACCGCGCATTGTTATGCTCTATGCGGAAGGAATCGTATATTGTTAATAACAAAATAAATCGACCGGTACAATATACGACGTTATAACCCTTGGCTACGTGGAATAATATTTCCATTAGAAAAAAAATGTTTCAATTTAAAATAACATTTTACTAACGCGATAAATTTTGAAAAAAAAACATGATTCTGCCCTCAAAATAGAATAAGCGTGATATAGTCTAGTAATAAAAATAATTATACCAATCTGAATTTTGTTGACAATTAAAAAAAAACGTGGCATCATTTCTGATACTGTACTTATGCATATAAGGGATAAAACAAAAACAAAGGGTTTAATAAACAGTGTCAAAAACAAACGCACATACACCCTTTAATCATCTGAATACAAAAAGGATTTCATAATTATGATACCAAATTATCATAATCACATTACACAATCAGTGCTCTATCTCCTAAACCCCATATAAAATTGGTCCGAAAGTGGGTCCGCGGCATTTAAGGGTTAAGCCTTAACAAGGTGATTATGAACACATGTTAGGGTACAAATTGGTAACCGGATACCGGTTAACTCGTTATTGGAATGCTACAAAAGATTGTAGACTTTAATATCATGGGTTAAAGTTTACGCTTACTTGGTGCAGTAGGTTACCAAATGTGAAGAACACAGGGTGATTAGGAAGTATTAATTTTAAAAACTGCAGCCTAGTTTATTATTTTACTCGGCAATGTAATCCACGTCATGACTAAGTGATTACTTTGGACTTTGTCGCTTGATCAGGGTTGAAATGCTACACGACATTATCAAACGAGTTAAAACGAAAACGTTGACGTTGACAATGTTATGATATTTTTCATTTATTATAGTGCTTGAGAAGGATATCATTTGACAAATTTAGTGATGTGGCTAGTGAAAATCGCATACATTTCTTTTGATTATCGACTCGGTTTATAAAGGAAATGTAATCGATTAATTTCTCTCTCTCTCACATCACGCTACAACTGTAGTCATCGTACGGTAAAGTCTAGATTGGTGTTTTAGGTCATTTTTAGGTTTTATTCACTTTCATATTGAGACAGAGCTATGAGAAGAAAATTTATTATATGCGTAGGTGATTCGAGTGTAAAGACATGTACTGCAAAATAAGACCAAGTTCGGCAAGAAAGAATAGTGGTCTTGGAGGAAGCACATAGAGTTAGCTCCACGCGCTTCTGCCGATTCCGATCCGATCTTACAAAATGGAATTCGGTCGAAGAACGAGGATATTGTCAAACTCTTAAAGGTCCGTTTCGCATATAGGATGTAGAAGTACTTTAATTATTTTGTTTTTAATTCCATGACATACGGGCACAATTTTATAGAATTCGTTTATAAAAATGCGTTACACAATAAATATTGTTTTTTGAAACTAATTTACCACCTATTTTTAAAGTTAGAATCTTGATCTATCACGGGCACAATAATATATGAAACATATTATAAAAAGCCTAGTTTCACCTAGATTTTTTAAGGTCACTTAATGTAATTTGTTTAGTTAGTTTTATTTTGACAGAAGTTACGTATTTGAGCCTATGGAGACCGTATATTTAAGGATAGTTATGTGCCTGGTCGACGCAACTCGTGACTAAAATGCTTTTGATAAAGCCTTGCCTACCACGCGGCAATGGTGCCCTCTGGTAACGGGTTGTTAGATTATTGTAGTTTTAGGTATATATAGGAGTAGTTAATAATCATTATTTTGAAATTAATGCTTAAGATGAATGTAGTTTTTAAAAAAAAAACATGATTATACTGTTCTTTTGTTAAACTATTTTGTTTTTTGGTAAGTGCTGGTGCAATTGTCCTGCTGTACTGCGGGGACAGGGATCTATTCTCGCCAGAGGATTTTTTTTGTTACGAGCATGAACTTTAAGATAAGAGTCATGGTGGTTTCAATATCTAACTATATTTATGTATATTATGATTTCATTTATGCATATAAATATTACATAAAATGGTCAATCACAAGGAATTTTACTTTGGGGCTAACTATATGTGTGTCAGATATAATACCTGTGCACTTACTTTTATAAATATTTTGAAGTATATTTTTATATAATTTTCTTATCATGCGTAAGTATATATTTCAAAACTAGAATATATTGTAGCGCAACGACTATTAAATCTGAACTCTATCATACTTCCAATTAAATTTAAAATACGGAATACTTGTAATCGTAGGTAATTTATAAATGTCGAAGTTTTTAATTAAACTGCGAATGCTACGATTAAGCTACGATGCTACGCCGTAGCACCGTAGCATCGAACACTACGCGTCGCTTCAAAGCACGTAGCAAACTCTTTACATTACAATAAAAGAACGAACCTCTTTTGTTTCAAACAAAAACTTCAAAGATTTCAATTTTGCTTATAAAACTAATTGGCACCAATTAGCTCCAAACAAACTTAAACCTGCGGGCGATCTTAAACCCTTCAACAAAGGCTAATTACAAAAACGCCAAAAGCCATAAAATCAATAGAGGAAAAAATCCCCCGCTTAATCCCGGCGTTCCAAAGTTCCGAATTCAAATTCCATTACAAGCTCTCCTTAAAGAGAGAAACGGAAGAAACCGCCTGATTGGTCGGCTCACCGCGCTCTGATTGGCTGACTGCCTGACCCCGCCTCCCTTGTGGGGTATAAAAATCGATGCGCTCTCGGGAGCTCTTTACTCTTTTTGCAACTCCGCGCGACACTTCGCGCTCGGTAATAATAGAATCTTTTATATCTTAAAGCGTTTAGTATCTGTAGCTCACGCCTTTTGTCGAAGATTTAAAAGGTAGCTTTCAACTTATTGTGCTTTACGAGTCGTTTTAGTGAGGCGTTGCGTTCTGAGGAGCACAATGGTATTTGTTGCAATTGAGTATTTTGTTTAGGAGTAAGTCTGGGTCGGGAAATAGTTCTGCCAAGTTTCAACACTGATGCACAAATATTTTGAATTGGTGTTGCTATCTGTGCTGATAAAAATGTAGCTGTTTTGTAAGGAAAATCGTATTGTAGTAGTTTTTAAAAATTATTATTAAATATCTTTGTATTTATATTTAATGGCTTCTTTATTCTACTTGATAAAAAAATGTTACTTTGGACATGCTATTGTATTTTCAAAGTTATGATAACTCTTATTAACTTGACAGTAATGGCTGTCAATAAAAACAATACGATAACATATCAAAAGCTATATTGCTCTACCTAATAAAATAGAGCCCTTAATTATGAAACAACGTACCTTCCTATAAATGAGAAGACAAATAACAAACATTTATAAATAAAGTATCTGTACCCACTTATATTAGTTACTGCGCCTTTTGACTTCAATTAGTTTTTGTGGTCGAAGAGGGCAGACTTTCGTACCAAATTGTAATAATAATATTTAAATAGCTTTAAAGCTCCGTCAGACGTCTAGGATTAACCGCGATAACCGTGTCTTAAGCCGTGCACACACGGCGACACTTGACTTTATAAGAAACGGTGTAATAGCCATTGAAAAATGGTTTGAATTTAACTCGGTAGTTTACAATTACAAGACTATAATTTTAGTGCTAAAGCCAGTTTGGATCACAACTTTTTAAAATTTCAAATGAAAATATGTATTTTTTTAAATATTTATTGCAAAATACAAAGTTCCCTATAGTAATATTTACCAAACACCAAAAAAGACATCCCAAACTCAAGTTTACAAATACCAAATGAAAACACCATCGATTATTGAACGAGCTCTTAAGTACCCCAACCGTCTCAAGCCAGGCGCGGAGCACGAAACATTCCGCCCCTCTCAAATCGCCTAAACCGATAAGTAACCTCTTAACTTAGCACATAGACTCAGATTTTAGAGTGGTACAAGTGTCAAGCTTAAGCGGGAATAGAATTTGCTCTTTGACTTAGGCACTTGGAAAATGTAAGCTGTTTTTATAAAAGATTCAATCTAGCTGAAACTCTAATTATCCAATTTAAATGAGATCATTTTGGATATGTATATTTTGGGGTCTATATCAGAATCCATAATGTATCATATGGCATAAAATTGTTTGACCTAAAACGGTTTTTAAAATAGAAAGGGTTTTATTTTTATTATTATAAAAAACTAACGTAACCTGACCTAATCTACACAATAGACGTTTATTAAATTGTGCAATGTCAGCCTAAAAGGGTGTTATGCGAAATGATACATTATACGAAAAATAATATGCGTTTCGAATGACACCCGTATATTTGCTTAAACTTAAGTCTACATGACAACTACGGTTGGAAATTCCTATTAGGAAATAATAACCTATGTCACTCTCTTCCATAGCTACAAGTCTCATCCGAAAACAATTTGTAAGGTAAGCTAAGATATGATGACATGAAGTGTTTTTTGTAAATCGATTTTTTTGTTGGGCAATAAAGACTTTTTACTTACTTACAGTATTCCCAGCTTCTTAATAGCGTTTGGCTAGCTATCGCTATCACGCTTGCACACGCAACTGACTATATTTGTCACTCGTGTGTCATAGAACAACGAATATTACCGACCGCTATTTAGAAAATGGTTGCACTGTGCCTCTATTCCCGACGGTAAAAACATATCGTCTTTGATCTGTTATGGTATTGTTTTGACGCCATTACTGTCAAGTAAATAAGAGCTATTAAAACGTTGACAACACAATAACAGCTTAAACGCGATATGGTTTTTACCGTCAGGAATAGAGGCCCTGAACATATGACGTGACCCTTCACTACTTCCACTATGTTCTTATGACTTGCGCCCCGGCCGAAGGGTGTTAAATAATTTATAGCCGGCGGCGCTCCCCGAAGACGCTGATTCGCCGGTATCGCGTCATTAGCCGGAGCCCTAATCTCTTCATACACACGAACAGGGCTTCCGATAATAACGGGAGAGGACTACGCTTGCTGAGACTTAATAACTTATTTGATGACTCGTTGGCCCTGTTAGTAGGGACGCTGCCTGCGAACCCCTGCCCTTACCCTTCTTTCATAGACAAACATTTCATAGACACTATCATAGCACAGAATTTTTATTAAATAGAAATTCTGCTGATTTCAGTTTATCTTGTGATGGTTACAAGTCTAACTGGTACAAAGTCTAACCTAACCTTATTTTTTTATTTTTTTTGCGGAGTGGAAATGCGTTATGCTTGCGGGTGGTAGGACCTTGTGCGGGGTCCGTCCGGATCGCTACCACCATCTTATCCATTAACCTACCGCCAAACAGCAGTGTTCGCATTGTTGTGCTAGCATAGAGGCATTCCATCTTAGTCCTCAGGGTTGGCAGCGCATTTGCAGTCTTAGGCTTGCAGTCTTGTGAATGCGAATATCTATGGGTCACAGTTTCCACTTACCGTCAGGTGGCCTGTGTGCTCGTCAGCCTTCCCTAAGCCATAAAAAAAAAACATCCCCCGGCCCAGGGTTGGCCATGCTATAGGGGGGGTATGACGGACTCTCTCCCCCCACTCTCACACGAGAGTAGAGGGAGCAGCCTAAACCTAACCTAACCTAACCTAACCTTTTTTTTTTAAGACGGGAAATGCTTTACGTATACCACCGCGTTTAACCTAACCTAACCTAACCTACGTGCATCGACCATCTCTCGCCCGTGTATAGTGACTCAAAGTGTGTGTTGACGGACGGAGTTCTGGGGCAGTTTGCCGGAAATAGATCTGCGAGGACCTGATCTTTCCAGCTCAAAAGCAAGGACTTTTGTCTTTGGCCCCTCAGGCGATTACCAAAAAAAAAAAAAAACCTACGTGCATCATATTTAAGATAACCAGAAATCAACGCGAAAGTTCCGCAAAAAATAGTTCTGTGAAGTGGTTGTGTCTATGAATTGTTTGTCTATAAAAGGAGGGGCCTCGGTTTTCATTCATAGTTCTCTGATCGGGTAAGTTAAGGAACTGGGTTTCTTCGTTGAATTGGAAGCTTTGATGTTTTCAATCTGAAAGCCCGTCCCGCCATTTATATATCTATGACATAGTACGTTTCCGTCGATTGCAGGACTTCAAGGATGAAACACTATATGGATGCAATTGGTTCGTGTGTTCGCCAGCTCTCTTTTCTTGGCTTGAACTTGGCTTGACACGCTCCCGCGGCATGTACTTATTTTAATCGTCTGATAAAAAGATCAAATCAAGTAACAGGCAGGAAAGAAAAGTCAGAAAAACATTGAAACTTTAGGTAAACGTTTTGATACTGTTCAAATGTAGGTACAGTGAGTCGTCCTCTCCCTATAGGGACTGCAGTGTTATAATACTGCAGTGCCCATCAGGTTCATAATGAACTGTTGTAATAGTATAGCTAATAATTAACCAAGACTTTTGTTTGTAACATTATGACAAATGCAATACGTTACTGAAACGCTCAGATGATTTCATTTAAATATTTATTGAACTGTACCTACAGTCCAACCAAGATGAACGGAGGTGGGTGAGTTAGCGCCAGGTCGCTTTTGTAGTTCTGTGTTGCCAATCTCAGAGAGTACCTTACTTTTGTGGAATTCTTTATAGTAATATCCTACTGCCCGGTGCCTAGATTTTTTTTCTTGTTATGTTGGTTTTTATATGCCTTATAAAAACTAGACACATAAACTTTGAACGCCACTGATAAAATTTAATAAACATATATAAAAATATGTATTTATACAAGTTAGGCGATTTTATCACTTTTAAACTTTTTTTTATGTTTTAAACAACCGAAGGCAAATGAAATAACTGAGAGAACCGTTTAAAATAAAACCAAAGATGATTATTTAGATAACGATTGAAAGTATAAATGTCAAAACAACTGATTTTTATTCATGAATGTATTTGATAATCTGGCTATTACATTTAAAAATGCACAATATGAGCTCGGTATTTACGGCGACAACAAAACATCTGAATTAAAACAAAGAAGATAAAGGTAAAAAAGGCAACATCTAAACAAACAAATTCCCCTAAATTAACAATATCTTTCTTAATTAGCGGACTAAGGAACACGGGTAAACAGCCGGAGAATTAAAAAGTTAAAGATGTCAAGATGGCGCGCGGTGACAGATCGTACACGGGTTCACAAAATGTCCGACACTGATAATTAGAAGGGGACTTTGTCTAACTTTTGAATTTTATAGACAATTTTAACGACGTTTTACACGAAACAAAAATATGGTGATACGGATAGATCTGACTTTGGAATCAAACTAATTTGTAACATTTTGATTATTCAGATAAAGTTATTAGCAGCTATTTGTTTCAATGTTACAAATTACTCTTTGTAGGTATGTACTCAAACGTACCTGTTTTTTTGAGTTGATTTTTTAAAATATTTTTAAATATAACGATATAAAACGACTTAGGGCATATAAAAAGTAGAGTTAGGCATGCTATAATATTTAAAACTAGAATTTTATATTATCTATCGGTAGACATTTTTTTTTGTTTAAAGGTTTTTTCCCTTTTTTTATAAATGATCCTCTATCTTTTTAAACTTATTTCTGAACATCTAAAAAACTCAAGCTTTCTTAAAATCTCTCAGCCAATCAAGAGTTACCACGTCTAAAACAATCTCTCCTATGGCTTTATCTCCTATGGTTTCGGATTTAAATAATGTCCTAGTTAAAAAAACCACACCGTATAATCAGGCTTTTTTTAAATATACAATTGATATATTCCATCCCTACACTTTCATAGTGTTATTATCATTTGTACAATAAGAACAAAGTACAATATGAAGCCATTTTAGTCATAAATAACCGGGTGAACTATAAACCGGCTGATAATCAAACCGGTAACCGCCGGCCTGTATCCCACCCGGGCTATTCAATAGCCTGTACCTAAGTATAAGGCACTTGTCTCACTCCCGGCGAGGAATCGAATAGCTATCAACTATTTACTCGCTCAACAAACGAACAAACGATGTACAGGGTGTCCCATATACTGACGTAAACCCGGCTGATAGAGCAGCTAAGATCTATCCATATAACCCCTAATGTAAGTTCAGGGATATTTTGTAGTTTCGGAGATATTGATCATTTTAATCTTGATTTTTGTAATTTTCCCGTTACAAAAAATTCTTAATTGATATGACTATCGTATTTCAAAAATGTTTAGCGGTTTCTTACATAATTACAACCATTACGAATCAGCAAAGTTTTTAAAGCCATTTGCTCATTTTTCTTAAATCAACTTTTCTAGTAATAAAGTTTGTTTCTCCATACTAGGTGTCCCAATATTTGTTTTTCTCTTTGCATGGAAGAAACAACTTTATGTGATTACGAAGACCGTTTGTTTAAAAAAACGGACAAATAGGTTTAAAAACTTCGCTGATTCGTAATGGTTTTAATAATATAACAAACTTCTGAAAAATTTCTGCAATAACACATGAAATGAAGTATATTTCGTAACCTGGGTATAAGGGAAAATTACAAAACATCAATATCTCCGAAAATAATAAAAATCGCTGAACATAGTATAGGGGTTAAATCGATGGCGTTTAAGCTGTTCTACCAGCCCTAGGCGGGTTGACGTCGGTTTATGGGACACCTTGTAGATTCGGTGTCAATAAAGGCAAATATTCATAGTCGACCACTGGCTGTTCACACGGCCGGCGAGAACTCTCCACTAGTTGGTTGAAACAAAAGATATAGATACCGTGTCAACAAAAGAGATAGATACGTATAGTTGATCGCTGGATCCACTCGCTTCCCGCTCATCGTCGGCGGTGGGACGCGTGCCTAACGAGCCACTTGGTAGCGGTGGATAATGCCCTGCATCGATTAGTTGTGGCCACTATGCCGCCTTTGGACACGCGAGCTACTTTCCTGATTGTATGGTTAGCAGACACACGTTTGAGTGGTTGAGGCTGTCTTAGATAACGGCACAATGGTCAAATTATCCGTGATCACTGTGCCGATTTTGAATGGGTTTGTGTGTATTAAATGGCAGATTGGTCTGTCGATTGTCATCATATATATTTACTCGTAGTAAATGCTAAGCTGTATGCTGTATAAGGTTGCACAAGCACTTTTATAACTCAGTGACTTAACAAAAATTCTTAACGTTAGTTTGTTACGTTTGGATTTGAAAGAGAATATGCAAGTCATTTTGTTTTTAAACGTACTTTCACCTGAACTACTAGAGTTGGTAAAGTTAATAACCGTATAATACTTAGGCTTGGATACTAAAATGTTATTGGTAATCATATCTGTTATACATACTTAATCATAATAAACGCTCACGAGCTCGGCTGACCTAATTCCGATCTAATAGTGACTTATGTCTCGATATATTATGCCTGCAATCTACGGTATATATGTACGTGTAGCATGGCGCATAAAATACATACTCGTAATAATTTACATTGATACAGTAAATGTGCTTAGAGGAACTTATTTATTCCCTATACTTAGAATCTGTTCCAATTAACCCAGAAGTAGAGCAAATGATAATGCAATATACAAATCTGAATTCAGCATTGCTAACATTCAAACAGTTACTACCTTAATACGTGAGTAGCCTGTGGCAGTGTTTTTTTTTTGTTCGCAAAATGACTCACGCTAATTTAAATAGGCCTACGCTTGATTATTTTTCTAATATAACAACGTTTGACACTGTTGTGATTATTTAATAAAGCATTCGGTAGAAAAGGTTGCTAACTCTCACGCCACGTTCTGGCTCAAGATCACGACCGTCTGGACAACCAAGTAACGTTAATCGGAGTAAAGGCTGAAGAATAATAAAATAGCGGGGTTTGGATACATTTATTGATGGCTGGAGAAATGAGGAGAATTTGCTCCTTTTGCTGCGGTAATTTCTTAATTTATAAATACTGTAAAACTAGAGCTTGTTATATAACGAATATTCTTATTTTTTTTAATGTTTATTGTAGTTTTATTCTGTTTTCATTTTAATTAGTCACGATCAGATACGGGGTTGGCCTGGTTTGGAAACCGCAGTTCATTTGAGTCACTTATTTACTGAGTGTGTAATTAATTTTCATATCAATATGTATGTAACTAATTTATGTGCAATAAGTAAATATACATTTTTATTATTATTTGTTATTACAATTATGTCGTGTCACAACATATATATCCTGATTAAATATTTGACCATCAGCTACTGGCGTGCTCGTTTTTTAACTGTTTAAACGAGGCACGCCGGATCACTGTAAGATCGCCGGTTGCAAGTTAGTTACCGCACTTTAAGGCAGTTTATACCTAAATTGAACTCACCCCTATTAAGTGGGGACTAAAACAAACCCTTTAACCTTCCCAATAGAGACCTTATTTAATTGTATAGCTGTTTATTAAAAGTGCTTGGGAGTTCGAACGTCGCTCTGGTTGAAACTAAGTTATCCCAAAAATTACAACTGGTCAGATCAATTTCTGGCTCCGATACCAACATTATTCCATCAAAATCTTTGAGGGGTTTTTGATAACGCATATTATATACACATTAATAGTGACAAAAGTAAAGCTTACTTGAAGTATAGTATAATATAGCAATTAGGTCATTACACACTCAACGAAACAAAAGAAAAGAAAGAAAATACGCTAACGTAAATCTGTGTATGACTGAATTACAACGTTACATTCTCCTACGAGCACGGCTAGCACAAGTTTCCCGCGACTTGTTTGTCGCTCTTTCTATCTAGTCAGTAACGACAGAGACGCACTGATCGACAAGCGAGAAAATACAACTTGAGCTACCCGTGCAAACAGACACAGGTATCTCTAATTATACATGGTTGAATTACCAACCATGGTTCGCTTGACCATTCTTTAATTTAATCAATATGTTTGACATATTGTATAATGGTAAAGTCCAACAATAAAATCTCAATCAAGATTGAGCTTGAACATGCACAATTATAAGTTACTAGAGGCATAAGATCGTGCGAGAGATTTTACAGCTCAATGTTGTATATATTTTTGCTGCTGACTTCACGTATTCCGGAACGCACCACACGGCGTCATAAAACCCACAAACCGTATGTTTATGTGTACAACTACTAACCACTATCACTACAAACCCGGCTATAAACTGGCTAACAAACCGACAGCTTATCCCGACCTAGATTACCCAAAAACGGCTGTCATTGCCCCTGGCATCAACTGTCGTGTCCTACAAGCCGTCCGTCCGTCCTTATTTCCCCGAACAGACGTCGCCCCATTTGCTAAACATTAAGTCCATCTTCTACCCCATCGTTTACCCCATCTTTTACCCCATTCGGCAGATAAAGGGACGGAAGGGGATGTATGTCTGATTAGGCGGTAATGATCTTGGGCCCTTTTATGGAGTTAACTTGGGCTAGTGTTTTGGTCTGTCGGTTATTATGATTTGCCATGGGATTTTCTAAGCGTTCAGAACTATGTTGTTTGGTTAATCCTCATGTGTTTGAAGCATTTGTTTGTTTGTGTTTTTATAGATCCGTTGACATCTCCTTGGGTTCAAACTGGTGAACTTTTTGATTAGATTTTTTGGTCTGGCAGTGGACTATAAATTATTTTTTCTTTCTTACAGTTACTAGTTTCCGCCCAGGCGTTGCACATGTAAAATAGAAACGTTTTATAGTTCTAAACGTTAATAAAATAAATCTAAATGATAGCGAAAATCGTATTAACAGCCATAAGATTACCGGTTGCATATGAACATCAATTCGGCTGGTGACTACAATTAATTATTATGTATTTATAGATATTTCGACAAAACAAATCAATACATACATCCTTACACTCACGCCTTCATTCCCAGAGTGGGGCAAGCAGAGCTACAGAAGTACCAACAAATCTAAACATTTGTTGTTATCCTTCAACAACATTTTGCACATTCGAGCTAAGATGTTTACCATGTTTTCGGTATATTAGTGACAGGCAAGCCCATCGCCTAACAATAGTACAAGTCTTTATTCCTTTAATCGCCTCTTAAGACTTTCACGGGAAGACATACAGTAGTAGTAATTTATTAAAACTCACCTCGACAACATAGCATCATTGCTTCCAAAATGGTTCGCCGCTAAAGCCGCTTCAAGAACGTTACTCTCCCTCCTCGGCTCTGTCCGGTTCAAGATTGAGCTGATGGAGAAGCTGGTGTATGGCGCGCTGCCGGTGGCCTTCTCTTCTTTGTCTTTCTTCAGGTCGAAGAAGGGGCTCTTCTGGGCGCTTCTAGAGGGAGATATGTCGGGGCTGGAAGCTCCGGAGACCACGTTGACTTCGATGTCGCGTTCATCCTGAGATGATAGTGGAGAGTCCATGGTGCTTAGTGCATTTTCTGGGACCTGTGGGTGATTAATAATTATTGTTGAAATTGAAATATGCATTTCAATACTAATTGTAATTTTAAGTGCTGCCATCTGCGATACACCGAGTAAGACTTCCTAAAATATACGCAGTCTGTTTCATTAAGAGGTTATGGGCCCAGACTCGTAATAACAGGGACAATAACTCTCAAGTTGGGGGCCATTTGCAACGTAAAAATGGCCGATGTGTAATTTGTTTTTTATTTTATTTTTGTGTATGTAGGTTTTCAAAGTTTTTTTTTGTTCGTGATTTGTACTTTTAATGCCTTTGTGTTGCACAGTGATAGAAGACTTGGACTTATTTTGTGTATCTGGCATCTTACTTCTCGTTTCAAGTGGACTCGCAGTGGTACAGAGGTTAAAACTTTGCCACCAATTTTCCTAGAGAAAAGTGGACTGTATTTTATTGCTATATTGATTTATATTTATATATACTTGACACCGGCGAAATCACTTCATTGTGGAAACGCCATATTCCCGCGGTAGTAGCTGATCAATACGCCGCGGGGCAAACAAAAAAAATACTCAAGTTGTAATAGTCCTTGTTGAGATAAAGCGCTGCTAAATCTAAAAGAAGAGGTATGAGTTGATAGTCTATGTGTAAAATAAATAGCGTGGGACAATGTGTAATATGTCCAGATCCTAAACTATTCAACCAATTAAAATAAGTGGAGAATGGAGCTGTATTGTAAAAATTATAAGGGTACGTCATACAAATCGCTAGTCGTGTAAATATTAGTTTTTAATTAAATTATTTTATAAATGAAATACTATTGTTACATAACTAGCGACCCGCCCTCGCTTCGCTTCCGGTGTGGCAGTAATCTAGAAATATTAATATTCATAGTATTCATTATCTTCTAAGCCCTGCAAGATATCAAAATAAAACATCCATAAAAATCCTTTATTATCCGCTAGAATTATTATTAAAATCCGTTCAGCCGTTTCGGAGCCTATTCGAAACAGACAGAGAGACAAAAAATCTGAAAATTGTTTTTTATGATACAGTATTGTATTTCATTATGTCATGTCAGCCGAAAAACTTCCACTGCTGGACATAGGCCTCCCCCAAGGCTTTCCACTTTCATTGTATTTAGCAGTATTCATTTCAATATCAACATTTATTTTGAAATCACATTTGTTTTACTGACAATGAAGTTGAAATTTCGCGAAAATGTATATTTTGCGAATAAATACGAGACGTTCAAAGCTTGAAGTATATAATTAGCTACCAGTTGATATTTTATAATCACGATAAGCAAACATCGCACTACAACACCTCACACTCAATTTCTGCTACAGCTCACACTCAATTTCTGCTGAATTACCGTCGAAATCTTCCCAAATCTTGCTAAAAATCCATCTGCTCTTAACTAAGTCTCCATTATTCAGCGTTCTTAAGTGCGTTATTGCTGCCTCGGGGGCGGAGGGTTGTGCATAAGTAATGGAGATTTAGAACTCCTTAAAAATGCCATAATCGCATTAGGAAATGTAGAGGATATCAGTAACGGGATTGTTTTTGCGTATTATCTTGAGATTTGTCCGTTGGGGTTTTATTTTTTTGTAAAGCAGGAAAGCGGTTTGTATTCATTTCGAAATAAAGTACATATACAGTTAGTTGTGGTTGTATATATTGCCATGTTTTGTATCCTCTAAGTTTTTAGGTTAGGTTATAAAGAGTAAATGTAGCAAAAGATGTAGAATGTATAATATTTTATCGATTTTAACGACTGATAGTTTAATAAAAGCTTTTTAGTTTCTTATTTTCCATAAATCTTAAATGCATGCTTAGATCCTCAAACAGTTATTAATAAAATAAAATAAAGGTTTTAAAAGCAATGAACCGTCTTGAAATAAGTATATTAATTTCCTAAAGGTACAATAAAAGCTTTCAATCCCTAAAACAGCTATTTACATTTTTAGCCATCTCAATTAGAATACATAAATTAAATACTGACTTGTTTTAGTGCTTCCACGGCAGAACATATAAATTTAATTCCAATATAGAACGCTCATCGATTTAAAATATATTCATGGCAGAAACCGACGTCAAATTAAATACCGCATCGACGCCGCGATATCCGTCGGCAACTGAGCATTCGGACATCCGGACACGAGTCGGACAGTGTCGGACGTACGGCCGTCCGGACGCGCGATCACATGAATCGTATGATTGCAAACGATTGCGTGTTTAAAACGGCTGCGGTATGTAACGGATAGCTTTCATGTTTTATCATTTACTTACAGTACTGTAGATTCAGTAATGTCTATTTGATAGAGGTGCTATTGAAAAAGCTATTGAGTTAGCCTCTATGTAAGGAAATATTAAGCTTCTTCTCAGTTTCTTCTCAGCAGTGGTCTCCTTTTGGGAAGCGCTAGTCCATTTTTGATGTGTAAAAGTGCCAGTGCCCGTGCGGTCTACCTACTAAATAAACATATTTTATCTTTTTATTTCTATCTTGCACCAAACTCTTTAATTATGGTTTAAGCCGTTTTATACATTTTGTCTTTTTGTTTGTTCTTAACCTAACTTGAGACTTATAACTAGTGAAAAGGTTAGGTTAGGTTTTTGAAAACACAACACACTTACGGCCACACTCAGTCAGGTAATGACAATTAAGTAAGAGAACAGTTTTATAACGATTTATTTACTCTGGATTCCCGATAACGTAATTTTCTTACGTAAATAGAATGTCGAACGGTCGTGTTGTTTTACAACTACCTACATGTCATTTAAGTGTTTCCTATAACTTCTTTCTGTTTTTTTTACTATGAGTAGGTATGAGTAGGCTAGTGACTACAAAGTCAAAAACACTGTCAAATTTCAAAGAGATTCAATAATCAATCAATAAGAGAACAGTTTTATAAGCATATTCTTACCTAACATAATTTCCATCACCCATAGACAAAGACAAAAGACAAAGACAAAGACATTTATTGCCAGAACATAGTAATTATACAGATCTTCGTGGGAAAGGATGTGCTTATGTTCTACCTTAATTAGGTATGCAATGTTATAGTACAGATAGTTTTTCATCAAGGAACTCCCGAACGGAGTAAAAACATTTTTTCAATAGCCACCTTGTGATAGACAAGTTAACTTATTCAACGTTTGAAACAGTAGGCTAACTTAAGCCCTGTCACTAAGTACATTATCAGTTAAAGCATTAGGTTAAGTTTACGAGCGGGCGCGGCTGGCCGGTAAATTGTTATAACTAACCGCCCTTTGTCATGTTATCGCAGTACTTTCGTTATTGCGACCTTATGAACTTGGCCACATTACACCACTAAATGGCTTACACACGAGGTTGCGTTTAAAAACATAATTAAGCGTGACATCTATCCATTTACAAGGTTTTATTTTAAATTCACACTAATACCACGTTTTTTTAAACAGGAAAATGAGCAAGGCTATCTGGGGTAGCAGTTCAGTTTAGCTGGAGAGAAATGGACAGAGCTATAGTAGTTATACAGCTCTATCCCTTTCTTTTAACCTAAACTGAACTGCTTTATCATGTCATGGTAGCCCCCCTGATGGTCAAATTGTACCGATATGAATACTTTACTAAATTGTGAAAGTTTCTTATCCAAAATTCTCAGTAACTTCTTAGAATATTCTCAAGTTTTGGATCGCCAGAAAACATGTCTGATAATTTTCCTAGTGATTAAGCTGAGTCGGGGTAAGTGCGCCTACGGCGGGCAAGTGCGTTTACGGTGGGCAAGTGCGCCAAGCCAACAATATCTCCTAAAAATATATTGGTTTGGTGCACTTGCCCCGCAGGCGCACTTACCCCGACTCACCTTAATTGAGAAGATGTACAAACTTCTGAGATTACTCTGCAATTTGCACATTGCTAGGTAAGTGCGCTCTTTTTAATCTTGGCAATTTAAAAATTGTATATGCGTTGTTGCAAATGCGTTACCTCAGCGAATTAAGCTGGAACGCTTCAATGTATCTCCAGCTGTCTACCACCTGCCCTACACCGGTGCAGCACGGCTAGCACAAGTTCCCCGCGACTAGGTTGTCGCTCGGATCTCCCTTTCTATGCATAGAGAAACACTGAGCAACAAGCGAGAAAATACAACTTGTGCTACCCGTGCTGGCCTATTGCCTAAGGAAATCGCAATCGCGATCGCTTTCCTTTTCAGTTACTTTTTATTATCGTTGGCAGTCTGAACAGGCCGACTGCAAAAAGAAGTTCATGACTAGAGGAAGAAGAGAAGAGAGGTTCACGAAGCGTCACTGAGTTTCGCGTTTAGTTTCATGCACATTTATTGTCGGTGAGTGTCAGTGCAAAGAAGCGAGAAGCGGGTAGAGGACTGGTGAGAATCGGGGTAACGTCCGCACAAGGTCCTGGGTCATACACACTCAAAAAGACAAAAGTTGTCTCTCCTTTGGTCTTTAGTTAAAGGCATATAAATTATGTTTATATTTCATAGGACTAATGTAGAGCGGACGCCGTTTATGCGGATGTGAGTTCAGCCAATAAATTAGGGCTTAAAAACTTTATCTTTGGGTATGTCCACAGCAAAGACGGTAAACTAAATCTGTGTTTGATCCTCCTATCATCGCAAACCTAGACTGTAATTACACGGCCTTAAACAATACATGAGTTGAATTCACGCAGAAAATTTAAAAAAAACTTCCCACACTATGGTAACCCAATGCCACAGATGTAATCGACAAACGCGATCGCGCGTAAACGTAATCGATATGTTCTTGAATCGATTAACGTTCCTATTCGATTCTGGCTGTTGGCAAAATATGAATCAATTAGAAATACGAGAAGGCTGTTTGCACCTGCTTTTTTAATTTTATGGTTAAAAAGTTCTCATAAATAAAGCAGAAGTTTACAATGTAAACTTTTTAATAATAAAACTACGAGAATAAATCAAAAAAAAAAAGATTGTATTATAAAAATTATAAAACGTAGAATGTATTTATCTACTACGTCTTTTGTGACACTCAGATAGAGTAATGCAGTTTTGTGAGTGAAAAATAAATTTCATAAATGTTAGCTGGCATACATTACATTGTCAGATATTTATAATAGGTACAGCCTTATAAGTACCTAACCTACTCTTTAGTACCTTGGCGCTTTAACAGTTTTGAGAGATTAATGCAGCAGTCCAACCCTTACGTTACTATGACAAAGCACTAAAGTGTGCAACTAAGCTGTAAGGCCGACCGGTCAAAATGACGACCACTCATTTGCGTTCGATTTGCCATTTATTTGTCTTTTAGAATTTTTAAATGCGTGTGTTTTTCACGTTTTAATGGGTGTACTCATCCTTCGTACTTAACAAAAAACTGTATTATGGTAATATAGCATCATCGCAAGGTCCGTTAACAGTAATTTAAACGGCTTTAAAGGCTTATTAACATCGGGCCTTGATTAAAATGTGATATAAGGCGTGTTGTCAGGCGGGCTGTCATAATGCGGATGACGTGTAAAGGCAGCTGGCCACTCGATAGCATCGCGACTTAACACCGGAAAATGGGCCTAACCCCTTACATACTAATCAAGGCGTGCGTCACACCGCAATGTAACTCGTTAGGAATAAGTCTTGTGGCGGACGGTTTATGTTAGATTTACAAAGGAACAAAACAATACCTAAGTGTGGTTAATAAGCCACATGAATTGAAAATACTTTAATAAATGTACTAAGTATTTTTTACTTTAATAAATTAAACGTAACGGAACTAATTTTTTATACTTTAAGTTCGAGAGTGAAGTCAAACGCAACGCTGTTTTAAAATGCATAACTATTTTCACAATTCCAACATATTGGTTAAGTTTTATTTTTATCTTTCTACGCTTCTTAAATTCAAAGAAATATTTAAACCAACTGTAGCCGTAGGTATAGCAAAGATCAATTTAGAAAGTCAAAGGGTCAATTTACAACATGCTCTCATAATATTTTCGTGATACTTTGTCTTACTCTTTCTTTAAAACGGGAGTGCATTAGCAGCAGCTGACGACGAGTCCAGCATAAAGATATTTCATTTTTGTCCTAAGGGTTGGTAATGCATTTGCAGTCTGTGGCCCAAATACTTACAAATTACAAGTGGAAGTCTCTTTCTAGCAAAAAGAGTTAGAAACAGACTTCCGCTTGTAATTTGTAACTGGTAGCTTCATGAAACTTGCCTCTGAAATTTATAAAGCCGCAAACGCATTGAGAGCAGAGAACGCGCGGTTCTAAAAACGCCCCCGCCACGCTTTTGGAACTCTTTTTATTAAATTGCGGCTTAAATTTAATATGGCCTTACCATCAGGTGACTGTATGCTCTTTGGCCTTCTCTATCTAATAATAAGACACAAACGTAGCAACACAATCGAACAAGGGTTAGGCCCTGCAAAACGAAATGTTCGTTCGCTACGGTGTGACGGAGGTTCTAACCCGTCTTGGTTGTAAAGGGTTATCTCGATTTGACTTTGTAATGTAATTTTACGACCAGCAATTAGAGCTCAACCGCGCTTTTACGGCCCGGCCGATTTTACAGCTCTTTACTATGTAGAGCAGAATAATTTAAAACAATACAATTGTAGAGTTCATTGACAGTCTTTTTTTTAATAACCGAGTGTCTACAATTTACTACAGAAATAAATAAACACCGAATAGGTACATACCTAGGTATTATGTATGGCTATCTAGCGTAATTATTTATGATTGTACGTAATGTATGTTTTAATAATTGTATACTTTGCTAACTCGTAGTTATTATGTAAATGTTTAGGTTCGAACATAATCAGTCTTAACCAAAGCTTTGAAACACTTAAACAGAACTCTTTTTAGCTATATGTGAAGCCTAACCTGGTTTCAATAAGTCAGGAGGATAAAAAATGATTAAGTAAACGAAATTAATATTTTTGATTCATAATTAGCTGAGAGTTCACAATAATATTGTCACTTTAAAAAAGAACTAGATAATACTAAACAGAAGGTATTTTTAATATATTGTTAAGTATCAACGATACATTTAAAACGAGGTCGTTACATTTTTACCCCCCATTAAAATGGTCATCCATATTTTAAACCTAAATGAATTACAAACGGCAAATTAATTCCCCGTCACAACATGACGAATTATTATCATAATCGAAAAAACACGACTAATTCCGCGGCAGCCGGTACTCTAATTAATCCCCTTTGAGTTCATTAACTAATCGTCTTTAGTTCAATTTAAACTAGCGTTATTTTGAACTTTTTAGTTAACTTGACGTAGTTGCTTTTGCAATAACTTAATAGGATATGATTACTAAGAACGTGTGAGTGGTAAACGCTTAAAATAGCTTGAAAATGAGTGGACCTTGTGTCGAAATTGAGGCTTAAGACGAATAAAAGTGTGCGCTGTTATTTACCAACTTTTTTCTTAGTTTTTACGTAAAATAAGTTTTACTTTGCCATCCCACAATTTTTGGGTCTGTGGAGCTGTTTTTTTGTAACAAGAATAAGGCACGCGAGTACACTGGCTAAGTCCAGTGCTGCAGTGCAGCTGATGGTAAATGGGATCTGAGACCCATAAACATATGAATTGTCAACCCTGAGGACTAAGATGTAATGCCTCTATGCTAGTAATTTCACCGGAACACAACAATGCGAACACTGCTGCTCGGCGGTAGGTCAAAGTATAAAACGGTGTATCTATAGTTTTTTGTTCCCCCGTTGGTGTCGTTAGACCCGTAGCAGGATGCCGCTAGTGTCACTAGAATTTAAAAAACAAAGATGGCGGATTTAAAAGTAAATTTATTTTCGTTGTTCCTCAAATACGGTAAGGATACGACAATATACATTCAGTCAGGTTTCTATTGAAAGCTTGCTTTTTAACACTTTTTACGTGAAAAAATAATAACAGATTTTTATTCTATTTTAGAAGGTATTTTTGTCATATCAAGGAAGTGCTATGTGTACCTTTTAATCTATACCTCGCGGTCCGCCCCGGCTTGATCCGGGTTGAAAATACACCTAACATAACCTATATCCGCATCTGGAATATTGTTACTTACACATGGTGAAAGAATTTTAAATAGGTACCCAAGTAAGTGGCTCCGGAGACTGCCCTTTACATTATGAATAAAGCTACAAAATCCGCTCTTCCTTTTTATAATATTATTATGTAATGTAATATCAATATAATAAATATAAACTATAAATAAAAGTAACATGTTATTGACAGACAGTTTATCTAACAGTTAATAAACTTGCAAGTATAATAAACTTCTTGACATGTATTCTGGAACATTATTGTAAATACAGCGTCTGTATTTAATTTATAAATTAACTATATTATTCATAAGAACGCAATAGCTAAAGTGTGCTTTAAATATCTAATTGCTAGCTCTATCGTTATCTGTCATTATGACTTAAATTTGACAGAAAGATGCAGCGGATACTTGAACTAAAATAAGTTTAATGTGCCTTTATGAATAAGTGGTGTTTCCAATGATCGTAAGGGCGGCGCCAGTCAAATTGACGCTTGACTTCGTACGGGTGCGTTAATGTACGGAAAATGAAGGAGAGGGGCGGGACTTCGTGGATTGGATATACCTACTGTAAAGCACCCGTGTAGCCTTGTCATTGTCACTTTGTATTAAAAATAAGTATACATGCAAACGGTTTTTAAACTGTGTTCAACATCTCAAAATCCCTCCATATGCTTAAAAAATATTTAAAAACAATGTACTCTTATGTTGTTGAGGGCAAGAAGGTCATAAGAACCGATTTTTTCCACGTATTATTAGAACGTAGATCATTATGTAGGTCGTCGCCTTAAGCATATGGTTAGATTCCAGGTTTGAAACAGAGAAATTGCTTGTCAACCGATTATAAAAAACAGTGAACATACCTTTCAAAAATCTGTAAATTCCTTCAATTTACAAACACATTCACAATCATCATCACTACACTGTCAATCCCTGAACGTGCAGTCCAGGCCGCAGTCTCACCGCCGCGTCCGCCCTTACAGACAAACATTTAGCAACTGACAGCGACCCTTAAAATTTGGGGCGTCACTCTTCAAGAGAACCACCCCTTAGCGACTCAACCAACCGTTCTCTCGAGTTACCCATCCCTTTCACACGAAAAAACCACCCTATCAAGCTACGCAAACTGTTCAAAAAACCGCCCTATGGCTTAAGCTATAGGGTGGTTGGGAGCGGTAAAGGTATTGTTTTTTGTGAAGGGTAGCGATCGATTCCATAGCGAGCCTAAAGCAATTACGGGGTGTACTTAGATACTAAATCGTTGAAACTATTCCCGTGTAGTCTGATGTAGCGAATAATATCATTATTTGGCAATTAGCCGGCTGTTTGTGGGGGTTTCGTTTGTATAGCTTCGGTAAAAGAAGTAAGGACATAACGAATAAAATAAGAGGTTATTTTATTGTTTAATACGTGAGGCGGTGTTTCCGCTGAAGGGCAAAAGCAAAGATAGAGAACTGAAGTGGATGCTTAGGGGGCTTGCGCTTCGTGTCCGATATTCTAACTTCCAACTACACTTGGATACGTTCAATATTGGATCGTATTTATTCTTTTAAAATTGCTAATTGGTATGTTCGAGCTGTGACATAGAAGTTGGTGTATAAAGATGGGTCAGAGCGTTTTCATTCGGTGAAGTTCTGAAAATATTTAATTTAAAGTTTAATTGGTACTACTGCTATTTTGTAATTTAATAGGTGCGTTATTCATCGACTAGTGCCTCAGTTGATTGTTCGAAAAGGGTGTAAATGTCACAGTTACAACCAAAACCGCCGGCTTTTAACTCGGTAAAAATCGCCGTATGGTGTTTTTTTTACAGGTAGTATGTTTTAACAATTTCTTTCTTTCCTCTTCTTGGCAAACTAAGAGTAGGACAAAACATGGCGACGTAGAAAACAGTCGGAAACAATATCGTATACCATTTATACCACTAACTAACGCAGTCAGTTGTTTTAAGCAAATCTAGTTATTGAGTCTGCTGAGAGTATTAGTTAAGTAGTAGTAGTTAAGCCCTAGTTTACTTATTAAAATTAATAGTATTTATTTGTGAAAATGTTTTTTGTTTTCTTTGTTGTAAAGTAGGTACATTGGGAAAGTTAACGCTGTAGGGCCAAGACGTTAAGGCTCTTACAAAAACTAAGCTGACAACATTGCAGTATTCCTTCTTCGTGATTATTGAAACGGAGTTTTTAATTCTCAAATGTAAATTTATTAACGATATTAATTGGCTATATATTTTAGCGTCATGCAAAACTTTGCTGTCATGGAGGTTGTTTTCGAATAATAATTGATAATTTAAAAAAAGAATCGTAATTAATAGGTTGTTAGTATAATAAATCACAGCGTGATTTTTATTGCTGCTATGAAAGCAAATAACACGGCAAAAATTTAATTAAATTATAAATTAATCGCGGCCATGTACGGACGTCTTTGGAATCCTCCGAGTGCCAGTCGAACTCGTACTTGGTCGGTTTTTGATTTAACTAACATCTTTCCTAACGTTTAGTTATACGTAGTTTTCGTGACTCAAGACGCTTATTCACCACAATGTTTCGCGTAAAGCAATTATTAACAAAGAAATCGCTTTTTATCCGACTGCGTCATAAGGAGGGTTGTGTTTTTGTAGTATGTGTATTGTGTATGTATGCACGCTCTGCAGCCTAAATGGCTTGATGGAAAACATAGATATCGTTAGACTCGAATTGGTTGTTGCCTAGAACGTGTATAATAATGTGAATAAAAGTTATGAGGGAGTTTTTTAAACATTATAGAGATGAAAATATGAAAAATGCAGTCGTGTTTTCAAATGTTATTTTTTGTTACATCTGTTGTTTTTTGTGTCATACGTTAAAATATTTAGTCTGTGCCATTTCTGAAGTAGTAGTTCATAAGATTTTTGTAGGCAGTGAACTCACTCTGCCGTCGTACCAAAGAAGGCGCTAACTACATAGTAATAGTAAAAGCATTTTAAATTTAATGTGGTTACTAATAGAGTATATAATGGTTCGAATAATACATTGCAGTTAGCAGCATTTTTTAGTAGGACGGCAGCACTATGAAGTATCCACTTCACGTTCGAGAGAAAATCCTCTAATTAGGGGCTGTTCCGAATTATCTTCGATCTGTGGCTCTTTTCTTTGCTCTCCCGAAATAACAATGCTTTATTGCATTAACACTGTGGTTTATACAAAGCTGATGTCAATTTCTCTTTAACAACTCACTGACGTCGAGGTATAATGCCAGCATTTTTTTTATTTTTCATTATCATTTCATTATCTCAGCGTCGCACAGCCCAGCCCAATTTCGCCCAAGCCCAAAAAAAGCCCAAGAAAGAGAAGATAGGTATTTTGACATTGTTTTCATAAATAAAAAATTAAAAAAAAAACATATAGGGGAGACCTAGGCGGGTTGACACAAAATTTACAATTCAGGTCATAACTGCCTCACTATACGTTTTAGAACTATGAGATATATATCGCTAGAAAGCAAATTTAATACTCTAACAATTGATTTCAGTTGAAGTGGTAATTAGAAGTTCTAAATATTTAAAAAAATACATTTTCTAAATCAAGTCAGACTGTTTCAACTCTCCTAGTATAGAGGTAAGATGAAACAAATACCTGGGTAAGTTGACACATTAGATAGATGAAGCATTTTAAAATAAAAATAAACATATTTAAGTTAAACATTTTTTTTAATGTTAAAGAAACGGCCTCTGTCATCAATCAACAGTACAATATCTTTACTTATAATACTTTACCTTTAATTATGATTAGTAAGGCACATTGCAAGTAGGTTTATCCTAAATACTTTGTCAAATTTTAGTCTTTAATGTAGCTAAAACTATTTAATCAGGTAATAAACTTTAACACAATGAAGGAACATCTTTGAGATCTACAAATAAATAACTTTTGTAACTTAAAATGGTCTTCTCTTTATGACCTTACCTACTGGAGACTAACTTCTTTGTGGTCTAATTTCAAGTAGGCATTTTTAACCTAAACTTACAATAATCAGTCGTTTTCTTGTTTCTTGAGAAATATTTAAATCTCAATTACCTACTAAAAATACTTATAGTCTTCCATCTCACTAAAATTATAATAATATAGGTACTTGAACACTTTCTTTGAGATCAACAAACAAATAACTGAAATAACTTAAATAATTTAATTGATATGATTTTGCAGCATCGCGGAGACTTTTGCCCCTTAAATTGACTTCCTCGGCAGCCAATTCATAAATTTCCGTACTGGCTTCGCCTCTATTTGTCTTCCGCACGTAATTATTTGGCATTCTAAACAAAACAAGAAAAAGTTAAAAAAATTACCGAGGTGAGTTGCAACAAGCGAGGTGGGTTGAAACAAGGTGTTTCAACTTACCTCTCCATTGAAATTTACGGTTCTTATCGTGTCATTGCGATTATAACTTACATGCCGTTAGTTTACCTAAAATATGAAATATGCATGTAAAACTTACTTAATCATGCTTTAAAAATCATCTACACTCAGCACAAAATCGGATTCATTACATTTAAAGAAACAGTATCGAAAAAATGATAAAAAACTTACTTTTCGCACAATTTTGACCTCCGACGCTGTATCTTCGTAACCGTTCACCTGGCGGCCGCGAAGTGTACTGACAAATCTACTAGACCCAGCTCAAGGTTTGAAATGCGTTGTTGCCATACTTCTATTCGCTACAGTTCCCGAGATATTGGCGTTGTGTCAACTTACCTTTGTTGCAACCCACCTAGGTCTCCCACAAAACAAAACAAAATATAAAGAAAAAGAGAATATTTTGTGAGAAAATAATTTTATGCTTTTTAGATAAGTTATATAGACTTTCAGCAACATCTTTTTCCTGTTTAATTAGTAATTAAAATTGTTTTTTTATGGGGGCGGCCAAGGGACTGAATAGAGGCTTAGGGGGTGGGACGGTTACGCAGGGTGTGTACCAGTTCCTAATCCCGGTTTGCTGTATTATTTTTTAATTCATTAATCTTACTAAGTAAATTATTGCATATACAAAACTATGAAGGAAGTACGAAAGGCGGACTTAATAGGTAGTTACTACAAGCATTCGAACTACAACTACCAGTAGTAGAGACCGGTCCGGTCTATCTTTAGTTGAAAAAGAAATAACAACGTAGATACAATTAAATAACACATTCTCTGACACTAGAAACGGTAGGTATGCGTGTTAAAAGGGCATTTCAAACCCATTAAAAAACTCACAGTTTAGACTATTAAATACGTCTAAACTAGCATCTCTTAATTAAATTCCATCCGAAGCGTAAAAATCTCAAGCCGCGTTATCAGGGCAATTACGGAGCCCGAGGCGACCATACTAATTTGTGAGGGGGCCCCGGGCGGAGGGAAGTGGTCGGAGCCCTGAAAGGAGTTTGTTTCTATTCGAACAGCGAGGGGGCTGACACTCATTGTAAGTAAACAGTATATTAAAGCGAAAAACTCTGAAAAACAACATTTTTTTCTGTAAATGAGAAATGCCGAAGGGGCCAAAGAGTTCTCGAATGGGGAGTCTGTACCGGAAGACGCGAGGGTATACTTCCACAAGGTGAATACGCTGGGTGCGAGTGAAGACTATTTGAGGTGATTTTGGTGAGGCATGTGGCAAGCACAAGACTTCTGCGAATAGCGGGCCTATTACAGTCGTTTTTATCGATGTGGATAAACGTGGATAAAACATTGTCACTGACTATGTAAGTGCGAGAGATAGGGATGCTTTGTCCACCGCGATAACGGAGACAGTAAATAATACGGGCTCGGAACTGTTTTTAGATGACATAATTATGGTAGAAGGAATTACTACCTATTAAATAGATTAAACTACCCGAGGACTTGATAGATGCACGTGGAGATAACCCCGTGTTCTTCTGTTTAGTCCACTCGAGTAAATACTCTTTAACCGAACAATAGTCTTCGCGCGTGTTATCCATGGACTTGTTTCTCTAAGTTAGCGATGGTCTACAAGTCGTCATTGGCGAAATATACCTTGTTAAAACAAGGAACGAAAGCAATTAATTAAGGTAAAAATCCCGATGTAATGAACCTGCTTACAGAGCTAATAACTCTTACCACCGTAGTCAGAGTTTAAGAGAAAGTTTACTCGTTCCTTTTTTTGACGTCACGTTAGCTAAGTTGGTAGTGACCCTGCTTACGAAGCTAGCGGTCCAGGATTCAAATCCGGGTAAGGGCAGATATTTGTGTGATGAGCGCGACTCCTGAGTTTTGAAGGTTTTCTATGGATTTAAGTATGTACTTCTCTATATAAGTAAGTTTATCCTTGTCTAGAACCTATAGTAGGGACGTCTATCTTAGTTTGGGACCAGGTCAATTTGTGTGACATTGTCCCCCTGATATATATATATTTGATATGCTTTTTCAAACTTAGGCTTAATCGTCATTTAACTGGCTCTGAGGGCGGCTGTTAAACTCAACCGATTTTCATGAAACTAAGCTTTACAAAAAACCGCGTCCGAATCGGTCCATACGTTTGTGAGTTACGTTGGTACAGACAGGCATACAGTTGTCAGCTACACAGATACACGTTAAACCTATAACACCCATTTGTATACGTCGTGGCTGAAATATAGTAAAATGAGAATGAACTTATAACTAATAATTTGCGTGTATTTTTTAGACTCTCTGTGACCATGAGCATTTGGAGTTTTAACCCGTATTAATAAACTGATCTCGACTTTGATGCCAATCTCAGGATGCGTCTAGAATGTCAGTTTTCTACAACTTGACGTTTACTTTGACGTATCTTGTGACAGGCACCTCGCTCAAGATGAGTTTATTGATAAGGCTAAGGGCCGTCAAGACGAGTTTATTAAGACGGCCATAAGGGTTGCAGTCTTGAGATTGTAGCCTTGAGAATTATAAATATTGGGTCTCAGATCCTGCTTACGATCAGGGAGCCTTTGTGCCTTCTACTTGCCATAAACGAATGAGACCTATAGAGGACTAGACACTCTCTACGAACGCTATTTATTGACTACTCGTATTAGAATAGGTAGGTACAGTAAAAGTGTATGGAATTCATAGAGGCCAACGCGTCACTTCACCTCAATCTACACTAATATAAAGAGGAAAGATTTGATTGTTTGATTGTTTGTTTGTTTGTTTGTTTGTTTGCATTGAATAGGCTCCGAAACTTCTGGCCCGATTTGAAAAATTCATTCTCTATTTGAATCCTACATTATTCCTGATGAACACCGGCTATATTTTATTTTTCTGAGCGGACGGAGTAGAGGCAACCAATAATAATAACAAATGATAAAAATAATATTTTTTGACATCTGCAGTATGAAACGGACCCTAGCCAAGATTCATTACGCTAACCAGCGTTTCTATTCGTTTCGTTTTTAAGCCACTCGCGTCACTAGAAGATGACGATACGAAGAGTCACAAGATCTACAACTGACGCGATTGGTTCAATTTCAATATTTTAAGTTCCTCACAAACCGATTAAAATCAAAATTATTCTCTCTCTCTCTATCAACTCAACTCAGAAAGTCCTAATGGTAAAAACAATACAATTACAGGTCAAAGACGATGTGTTTTTTACCGTCGGGAATAGAGACCCAGACCTAACAACTCGCCCTGATACATTTAAAATACTACCTAGTATTAGTTGAGATTGTGGTTGAACGGTATCGTTACGCCATCTAGTCGTAAGTAGCAATACTCAGTTTGGTCTCGGATAGTGTAGTTGCGCGCCATCTAGTGTTGAGTAGGATATTGACACTAATTACAGCGCTCTCTATGGTCATACAGCGGATCTAAGTTGTAAGATTTTAGTTCATAGTATGTCGCTTTCCAACATTTTTGCTATAAAATCAAGCCTTTAATTTTATTTATTTAGAAAATATTTTGAAATCCTGCATTTTTATTAGGACCCCATACCTAAACAACTTAATATATGTTTATGAATAACTGATTTTCCACCTCTTATAAAACCAAACTTTGTCCCTACGGACTGGGCTATCATTTGACTGGTGAAAACAGCCATAGTCACATTGGTGTAAATAAGCCAGGCTTCAAAACACACGCTACTTCCTGCAAAGATATCTTGGATCTGATGATGCCAAATATCCCTAGTCCTTTTAGGAAACAAATGACAACTACCCTTGTACTTTTAGGCACTGGTCCCACCGCGAGCGAGTAAGCGATGAACTATCGGCGATTTTCTCGCCCAAGAAACGAACAAAAGATAATCGCTCCCGTGTAAATAAAAGAGAGAGATATACATTTATAGTTCATCGCTGAGCTTCAATTTATAGCTAAATCGCCTATAGTTCATCGCTTACTCGCTCGCGGTGGGACCACTGGGAAACGCTACTTTGACGTCAAGCAAGCTTACTTTTTTGCGGTGTAATGCATCACCTGCGATCCTTACCTTATCGCACCCATTAGATATAAGGGCCACGAGCGATACGTTACACCGAAATGTCAGTCAGTCGTAACCTTTATAGAAACTATAAAATACTTTATTGAGGGTTTACAGGGGTAATTAATAAAATCGTATTATATAACATCTGTAGTAGTTCCGTTAATCTAGACAGATCAAAAGGCAGAGCCGGTTATAATATCGATATCGCGTTCTGCAATCACTAGTTTTTAAGAGCTGTACACTTTGTTTTATGCTGTGGCGTCAGTAGCACGCCGGATTACTTCGTCGCTTGGCGTTCAAAAGGTTAAGGTAAGAAAACAAATAATATGTTCAAAATACTTTATTATCAACAACATATGTATAAAACACTCTCACTGTATCTATAGCAAGTATGTACTAACTATTATATTGGACTAAACGTGTACTGATGCTTATAAAACGACACTGGTACAGTCAGATGCTAAAACAGCCACCAAAAACCCTTTTTGAAAATATGCGGACTACACACGACATTGTGAAGTTATCACTTTTAAACAAATCTGTTTCTATAAAGATATGTTTTGTTTCAATCATAGCCAAGGTAAGAAAGGGACAAAACAAAGCGAAATAGACACTGACTCGTTTTACTGTCGATTGTAGACTTACTCTTAAAATAGAGTACATATTTCTAAAAAAACCCTTAGGCTTTATAAACAAGGGCTGTTTCGAGAGATAGATGGATAGCCCTTGTTTAAATTGACAAATGGCTAACCCCCTCACTTGTTTTTTTCTCGTCTGTAACAGCGTTCACGGCGGACGTCTTTTCACTCACTTAGAAAGGGACTGTAACCCTGTGGTACCTTAAATAATAATGGTGACTGGTAATATCAAAACTCGCTCTTATAACCTGATGAGTGAGTTTATACTATCACCACTATAACTTTCAGGCCATAATAATCCTTTCTAATTAACCGAGGAAAGACGACATTAATACATTATCATCAACAAAGTTGCGAGTGAGAGCAGGATAGAAGGCTTCTCATGCTATAAGGGTATCAGTTTATTTGTTCACATTTTCCAATCCAAATAAGCGTCTCCCCACATCTATCGACGTGGAATCGGCGTTAGCTGATAAAAAAACTCTTTTATCTCCATGCAATAAGAGCGAAAACGACGTCTCGATTTTCGTTCGTTCGATCAGCTAACGCCGATTCCCTGTCGATAGATGTGAGGAGTCCCTTAGACATTGCTCTTTACCATAAAAAATAAATTACTATACTTTTAGATCGTGTTTTACCCCACCCAGATATTAGCAAAGAGGCTTGTTGTATTAATATATTTGACACTAATGAATCCAATTACATAATCGTAGGTACTATAGGTAGCGGCAAAGTAAGGTTAGTTTTGACAGATGCCATCGTAGTACTAAAAAGAGCCGTATCAATCTTGAATAACGTCCGTTTTAAGACGATGTCGATTTCCTATAAACGGACTTTTCAAGCGCTTCACAGTAGGCGGTGTAGTCGCGTGGCAGTCGAACTCAGTCGCGCGACTAGAGACAATACATGCAGTAATGGGAAGACATCCGGTGTTGCCGCGAGAGAAAACCGCCTAATATGAAAGCGCTCGATACCTATGTCCAGTCATAGAAAATTTACATTGTCTTAAAACGGACATCACTGACGTCTCACTTACCAATTTATTAATACGAACCCTGACTTCCGAAGCGAATCATACCAAAAATATAACCATCGTAAGTTTTTATACGTATGTACAAATAGGCGAGAATGGCATCTGATATTAAATATCGCATAAGTATTGTAACATGTATGATTGAACTAATTTTTTTATTATTGGTACAAACAGACCGCATCGACTGATTCACTGCTGGGATGAAATCTGTGAAACTCAACTTCTTACAATGTCACTTTCTTCTTGTTCTTTCTTTATTCGAATTAAAATTTAACAACAAAAATATATACCACTAGGTAAATTCATACTTTACACTTATGCTAAACACAATTTCAAACAACAGAATGGTAGTGAGAATGTATACACAAATTCAGACTTTAAACTTTAAAGTCACATTTATATTTAAGGAGCGTTAACATCCGCTAAACTAAAATTTCACTAAACCAACTAAATGCTACTAATAAAACTTTCGTTGATATCGGCTACCTTGCGACATTTTTGGCTACTGACAGCCTGTAACATGACAAACTTACTTGTGCCCCGAAATGCCTCAAAAATATATAGACTATATTCACTTTCTAAAGACTCCCTATGTTATTTATTTCGCAGACTCTGCTAAATAGCACCCATGTTTATCCTAGTGCTACGCAAGGTACTTCCCCCCTGATATTTTCTTCTGTCTCATTAAAAAATATCAAGTGGAATATCTCTCAATATGGCAATCTGTCAGCACAAATAAGTTTCCCATAATATCATAACGAGCTGCCAATTTCATAAGAATGATGCATTTACTTCTATTAAAAAGTAACTGATGACATATTTTAAGATTTTTCGCCACAAAAATAACAAGATTCAGATTATGTTCATCATGAATATCGATTGATGCGTCACCAATATAAATTTAAACGTCACTGAACTGTCTCGTTGATTTTTTTTATATGAGAATAACATTTCACAGATTCCCACTCGCCTGTCATGTACGAGTGTGACGTCGAACGCAGCCATTAAAAATACTAACTTAAAAGTAAATAATGTACATAAAATAAATACACTCACAACAGAAACACTTCCTCCGTTTGCGTTGACTAGGCTCTCAAACATTTAATGTAAAATCCGAACAAAAACACAATCAACTCGTTTAACTATAATGTAACAAGACGTATTAATAAAACTACAAGCAACAAAATTTGTGTATATTTTGCAAACGGACGTGAACATATCCTATAAATCATATTTTTGCTCCAATGCATTTTGTGCGCATCTATTGTTCTATTTCAATAAATAAGATGCAGATCGCCACTTTTGTTCGGATTTTAACGTAAACCTAGATTAAATTGTGCGCTTACATTACATGTCACTTACATTAACAGTTATGTTCTACCCTACTGACAGTTCAAAGTTTAGCAAAACTTTTATATTGGTGCTTTTAAATTCACTGGTACTGTTACGCTTACAGCGTAAACGTTAATAAATCTCAGAAAAACTATTAGTTTTTACATATATTTATAACGACAAGTATGACAACGAAACGTCTAAGCCGCAGCTGCCTTCAATCCTTCACTACATTTTTTTTATAAACCAGTAACTTAATGCCAACGAAATGAGATAAACGGTGTCTAATTATAACGCTTCGATTAGTAAATGTTATTAACTGCACGATAGCATTAACTGCACTAATACCAAATTATTTCGAAATCATCAAAATTACTCCCTTAAAAACTGCGCATTACTGAGAGCTAAGATTTTAGTAATATCATTTTAGCTTTAGCTTCGTACCTCAGGTACCAGCACGTTACGTACTTATGAAAACCTAGTACTATACCTTAGAAGTATGACTTCAAAATGTTAGTTATCTTTATTTAATCAGTGCTTTTATGATACATCCTGTGTATTCTAACTATGTTCCATAGGTAAAGGTGTTTGCATCCAGGAAGAATAATACTGCTATATTAATATTTTCATTGATATCTTTCTTCGGAACCGTAAACTACTGGAAATTAACTCGGCGGGACACGTTGCCATCGAATACGAACGCTAGCGTTTGGTGATCAAATATCACTTAGAAAAATGTATGTAATTGACATAAGTCACGTGATTATATCACTCGTAACAACTGACACGCTGTAATGTAATCAACTGATCTATATCACTCGCGCTAATCGAATAGTGATAGTTTTGAAGTTTTGTACGTCGTTACGAGGTACTATTTTGACAGGTTGAATTCAACACGAGCACTATCACGATATAAACGTCGGAATCTAAGGGAATCTTGGCTAGCTTGTTCATTTTTGACAACACGAAGCGATAGGTGATCACCAAAGTCTAGCGTTTGTATTCGATGGCAACTTATCTAGCCCCACAGAAGTCGCCTATTCGACTAATCATAAACAGTGTTTTATTTATTTTCAAAAGTTTAACAAAGTAATTTTATTACTGTTTCGCATTTATCCAACTCTATTGCTTATGGCTGTTTTATAATAGATATAGAGCTATAGATATAGCTATAGATATAGAGATAATAGATATAGAGCAAACACCATACTAAATGGAAACTTCACAAGATTAAAATTATATGCGTCGATTCAAAATATATATTGTTTAAATGTTCGTTATTATTTACAGTGCAGTGTACATAGTGTAAACTATAGGAACGAGTTCTAGAGGTTTGGCACTATCAATCTCAATGAAAGCTAATTTAAATTCCTTTGTAGGAACTATAAAAAGTGTAACTCTCAAATGATGTAAGAAACACAAAAGAAGCGTTTGTTTTTCTTATATTCTGTTCTGACTTGTGACTCTATCTAACTTTAATATTAGAGAGATAACATTAAATTTAGTGGTAACAGTAGGATTTACTGTAGTTTGGACTTTTACAGTAACATATGAATTAAATATTTAGGAGACTCGACAATATGTTACTTGCAATTCTTTGTCGTTTACATCATTTGAGATTTACACCATATTACGTTAAAGTTCAATATTTAGATTTAGTTTTTACCTTAAAATGAAAATTAACTGTTATGTAATAACAATAAAACGTTATTAACGTTGAAATATGAAAGCATAACCTAAGTCGTCCCGAATATCTTTAATGAAATTAGCGTGACAAGGTAACATGGCTTATTATGACTGAACATATGCATTAAATACATACCTAGTATTGTTTATGAAGTATTGTAATACAGTTTAAGTACAGGATTCATATAGAACTGTAATTTATTACCATGAATTATATTATTTCGTTAAATTTTTAATTACGTTTATTTTGGCTATATTGGCTTGTCATTGTCCACTTTGGAACACTATTCGTAAAAAAATAATGGTAACAAAGTCATTTTAGACTAACCGACTATAAGCAGATCATTTGACACCAAATGACCAGAAAAAAAAGTTAAATGAACAGTGTCACCATTGTCCTACATTTTTATAGTAGCACTTTTAGTTTCTTAATATCATTTAGCAAGCGAGCATTTGCATTTAAGTTGAAATTGATGTGACAACTATACGTAAATAATCAATGAATATCTATCACTAATTATGAGTTAACACAATTTAACCTGTTGATCTATTATTAGAAATAAAGAAAAAACATATCGATTTCTTGTTCAATAAAGTAATTAACAAAAGAAATAACTGTATGACGTATTTTTATTTTCCCATATTTTAATAAGCACAAACAAGTTTATTTATTTACATTTTTTTTATCGATAAGTGGAGTATGGAGCCTCATACGTCATTCATTTGACAGTCGCACATGCGTTCATACATACGATTGTATGTAACAAACAATAACATTATTATAATTTTTAAAAACATTTTGTGCTACCTTAGCTGGTCGGTAAAATCTTAATTATAAACGAATTAGAAAGCATTTTTTTTATTTTCCATATTTTTTCAACAACATTTTTTAGGTATTTTAAACAATAAATTCGACCTGTTATTTATAATAAGAAAAGAAAACTGGAAACCAGCCGCCAAACAATTGAGGTAGCATTTATTAAGACGTATATACAAAAAAGAACTAATCTAAAACTACTATGTACATGAGTCATTAATAACTAAAGAGAAAAACTACTGAAAGAAATAAGTAGGTACGGCGTGAGCAAAAATGATCTCTAACACGATACGCTTAATGTCTTTTCGATTGCACGATTGGAACATAAAACCGGGCCGCCAATGTCAAAGTGACAGCGGACGCCATTGCACTCTCCCAGACATGCGTGATTTTTAATGAACCTGACAACAGGCATATTTGCCAACATTTATTTTATATATGTACGCACGGAGGTTTTAATTATCGATAATGTCTCTGTAATAAGTATAATAATCGAATATTTTACGTTCTTTAACATATAGTGTCAATTTGTCTTCGAAGCATTCAGAGAGGCATATTTACCATTCAACAACTGGCACACTGATCTACATTTTGGGCACATAATATTCAAATATACAGTTCATATAAAATTTCTGAATAACAACGACGACGACATACGACGACGATGACGACGACGACGACGACGACGACGACGACGACGATTTTACCCAAAACTTATAGAAACACCGAAAACATTTATTAAATTTAATAATGTGTACCCGCGCCTATACTACACGCCAGGTTTGCCGGCCAAGAGGGCTATGGAACCACAACAAAAATTAATCTACTAACTGGCAATCACAGTTTTCATGTTCTATTCTCGCCTTTATGCAAACGAATACGCTCAATTTTTTGACAGAACTATCATCATAGTGTAAAGTTTAACAGACAAATTTACACTTTCAATCCAACAGTGGCACTATGCAAAAAAGGAATTCATTAAAAATTCAACCGCAATAATGTAACTATTAAAAAAGTTTTCTTTGCAAAGTGTCACTGTTGGATTTACCGTGTCATATAGACATCTAACCCCGTGCGTGCGGGATAAAGGAGGGCACAGACCGTCGTCAGGGCTTGTCCTCGTCCTTCTTGCGCTGGCTGAGTTTCTGCTTGACGTCGAGCAGCATCTGCTCGAAGGACATGTCGTCGCGGCGCGGCGGCGCGGGCGCGGCGCCGTGGAACGCGCTCTCCGTGTACTCCGCCTCCAGCCCGTCTGTACCACCAATTATTACATACATTAATAATCTGCGCCCATGTTTAGATCGATTTCATCGTGGTAGATAAAGCATCCGTCACTCTCGCATTTACATACTAATCAGAAAGTGACAGATGGTTTATAATACACGTGGATCCACATCGATAAACAAAACCGGTGGCATATCGAGGTTCTAGAATTCATACAGTTGCTATTTTTTTTATTATAAAAACATACCACCTTGATTTTGACCTTCTCAGTTAATGATGATGAAGCCGTTCCATAGCGCTGATTTATCAAAAAAAAAACGACGAGTTAATTGTCTCTAAAATGTCTCCGAGTACGGCGGTTGATCTAGTGTTGCCAAACGTCCCGATTTTTGCGGGACGTCCCGATTTTCAGAGGTCAACGGAATGGACACGTCTCGATTTATCCCTGATCGGGACGCTAAATTCTCCCAGTTCAGCAGACCGCCAGTACTATTAGAATGCTAAGTAATAACAACTGAGAAGGCCAAAAACCGTTTGTCACAATTTGAATTGCGAGAGGATTGGCATGATTTTGTGTACTGTCCGAAGGATTACAGCGCAGCCCCGATGTATGATAGACTAGAGCTGGCGACAGTGAGACAGCGCTCGAGACTGACCGAGGTCGGCGTAGCTGTGTCGGCAGAAGGCGCGGCGGCCGCCGAAGCCGACGTCGTAGAGCGGGAACTGCGCCGCCGCCTCCACCGCGCCCCACGCGTCGCGCCCGCGCGAGAACGTCACGAACCCGTAGCGCGTGCTAAGGGACAATTCATATTTTCTATCAGGTATTCCAATTTTTTGAGTATTGTAGTAAATACTAGGGATAATTACTTGTATCACTTCGTTTGCCCGAATTTCAATTGCCATAAATAGTATCAATTCCAATATAATTCATTTGCCATTAAGGCATATTTTTTTCTAAAACCGTAAACCTTTTAGGTAATATTTACTTGCCATCGTATACAGGGTTATTGGTAAGTCGACCTATTCCCGTTAGGAGGTGATAGGGGTGACTATTTGCGATAATTTTAACCCCCATATGCATTATGCAAAAGTGAACCATTTTTGAGTTATCGCGATTATTAGTTTTTTTTAAATTAGTCGGAAATTCAACTTGAAAAATTTATTACAAAAAAAGTATCAATATAAATCTTTTTTTTTCTTCTGATTTACAAAACCGATTAAACACTGGTTATTTCTCAATATTAAAACAATAATTATCGGTCCAAATTTGAAAAAGCGAGACTTAAAACGAATTTTTTTCAATATTTTTTGCGATCGCTTTCCACTAAAATGCTTTAAAAACAAAAAAAACTTTATGAAACTTGGCTTGCAGATTATTTTAAAAACATAACTGTTTTCTTAGCTCTCCAAAAACGCATAACAAGTAAAACAATTATTCAAAAAAACCTGAAAAAATAATCATCACAAAGGAAGCGGGCGGAAACAAAAGTCACAAATGCAACTTCAAAAATTAAAATTACAAAACATTCCAAATTTAAATCATACATTTTTTATTTGCTTTTGTACAAGATGAATTTGTTGCTCCTATGCAAAATTAAAAAAAAAATCTGTACACGTTTGGGAATACGAGGCCGAAAACTAAAAAATACATGTTTTTTTATCAAACTCCAACATAAATTACACGAAAACAGAAAAATTTACCAATACATTTGGCGTGCAGATTACACATAAAACATTGACGTTTTTCCAGCTTTCTAACGAGCTATTAAAACTAAAATGAGTTTTGTTAAAGATTGCTGGAAAAATTGATCACAAAAGAAGCAACAAGGAAGTCACGTCCGAACAAAACTTAAAATTAACTAACTAAATCTATCAAAACTAAGTGTTATACTCGTAAACACAAATAACAACATTAACTTATGTAAAAGTTACAAAATTAAAACTAATAAACAATTAAAATTAAAATAATCAGGATTTTTATACTTAATTTTCAAAATGGCTACCTCCATTTCTTATTCTCACATAAGTTAATGTTGTTATTTGTGTTTACGAGTATAACAGTTAGTTTTCATTGATTTAGTTAGTTAATTTTAAGTTTTGTTCGGACGTGACTTCCTTGTTGCTTCTTTTGTGATCAATTTTTCCAGCAATCTTTAACAAAACTCATTTTAGTTTTAATAGCTCGTTAGAAAGCTGGAAAAACGTCAATGTTTTATGTGTAATCTGCACGCCAAATGTATTGGTAAATTTTTCTGTTTTCGTGTAATTTATGTTGGAGTTTGATAAAAAAACATGTATTTTTTAGTTTTCGGCCTCGCATTCCCAAACGTGTACAGATTTTTTTTTTTAATTTTGCATAGGAGCAACAAATTCATCTTGTACAAAAGCAAATAAAAAATGTATGATTTAAATTTGGAATGTTTTTTAATTTTAATTTTTGAAGTTGCATTTGTGACTTTTGTTTCCGCCCGCTTCCTTTGTGATGATTATTTTTTCAGGTTTTTTTGAATAATTGTTTTACTTGTTATGCGTTTTTGGAGAGCTAAGAAAACAGTTAAGTTTTTAAAATAATCTGCAAGCCAAGTTTCATAAAGTTTTTTTTGTTTTTAAAGCATTTTAGTGGAAAGCGATCGCAAAAAATATTGAAAAAAATTCGTTTTCCGTCTCGCTTTTTCAAATTTGGACCGATAATTATTGTTTTAATATTGAGAAATAACCAGTGTTTAATCGGTTTTGTAAATCAGAAGAAAAAAAAAGATTTATATTGATACTTTTTTTGTAATAAATTTTTCAAGTTGAATTTCCGACTAATTAAAAAAAAAACTAATAATCGCGATAACTCAAAAATGGTTCACTTTTGCATAATGCATATGGGAGTCAAAATTATCGCAAATAGTCACCCCTATCACCTCCTAACGGGAATAGGTCGACTTACCAATAACCCTGTATAACCCAATGTTAGGTTCTGTAAGTTTTATAAAAAATCTGAATAGTTCATGCCTTCAGAAAAAATGCTCATAAGGCATTCGAGCAAACAAAAAACCATAATTATCTGGTATATACTTTGATATATACCCGGTAAATACTAGGATATGCAAATTTGGTCACATATTTAGAAACACTAGTTTCCATTGGCATACAAATTATTACACTTTTGTTTGAATGCCAAAGATTATATTTTAAAAATCCTTATAAAATGAAAGCTTCGTCTTCAACAGAGATAAATTGAAAAGTAATTTTAAACCTTAGTTTATTAGTTAACAATAATTAAAGAATAATAAAATTCCAAATTTAGGAAAAACGCAACCGATAAACCCAGTACGAACCTGAATATAAATCCTCGGATACCTGGTATATAATTGAATATCGCCGGTAAATATCTCGACAAATACCCAATAAATACTCGAGACACATAACCACTTTCGTGTACTAACCCAGGCAGGTACCCATCCTAACCTCCCTCATCAAGAACTCGCTAGCTGTTGTAATTTGAAAAGCCAATATTCTCCATACTTTATACATACTTAGGCCTTTATCCCACTTTGTTTTAGCCTATCTTGTTTTTACATTGTAATCATATTGTTAAAGTTATGATAAGTCATATTCACTTGACAGTAAGAGCTATTATAACGTCAACCATCACTGATCAAACAACAATAGCAAACAAAAAGCAACATAGTGAAACAGAATAATTTAGTTTACTATTCATTTTTAACGATAACTTACCCATCCTCCTTATTATGAAGGCGTACTTCTATTATGTGGCCAAACTTGCAGAAGCTCGCCCTCAACGACGCTTTTGTGCTGTCCTTCTCTAACTTGCCAACGAAAACAATGCGTCTCTCTTCCACCGGCTTGTTGCTTTCTCTGAAACAAAAAAAATATTCATGATCGCGACTGTTTCCCAAAATATGAATTTCAACTAGTTTTAATAGGTGTGATGCGGGAGCGTAAAGGCAATACGACCTTCTTGAAGAATACGTAATTAAGTTAAATAGAACATGCAAGCTCTGGTTTCGTAGTCAAACAGTGCAACCACCAGGTCTTATATCTCCAAGTAAATTCACCGGGGGTCTTATCCCCACACCATAACTAGTAATAATATTTCTCTCACCGATCTTCAGGGCTATAGCTCCTATAGCCTTTCCTTCTGTAGGGCTCCTCTCTCCTAGGACTACAAGAGCGCGGCGTGTGCCTGGATCGATTAGAAGAGCTCGAACTTGACGACGATGATGAGCTAAAAAAATAATGCTCGTTAAAATATTTGGATGGTACAATCTGCCCCATTGTCAAAAATCGTAATTAGTCATTTATTGCGTACACCCTGGTACAGTCAAAATCATAAATAAGTGATAATTTATGTACCTTGTCGCTTTCAATCGTTTCACAATTTTGTATGGCATTTCAAACACGACGTTAAAGTGACAAGGTACATAAATGATCACTTATTTATGCTGTTGATTGTACAAGAAAAAACCAAACAACATGACGATTATTATCAGTATTCCCACCAAGCCCTTATGACACACGTTAGATGACAGTTTTCTTTGTTTCGACATTAACTAAACACATCCTCAACAATTGATTTTGTAGCAACACTAGTAAAGTTATTTCATCTCACGAAAGCGGGTTTGCCATACTTGTGTGCGTAGATGCACGTGCACATTGTCTCGGAGTGCGTAGCTGTCGCCGCTAAGCGACGCCGTAGTCCGCGTGTCTATACGTGTTACAACTACAAGTATGGTAAACCCTCTTTCTTGATATAAAGAAAATTGTAACACAGTAGGTGTAAGTTGTCAAATTGTATTATGGAGACAGAAATTGATATAGGTTGACTCGTTCCCGAAACAAACCAATAAAATAAAATGTCCATTAAAGATTTTAATTCAGGGTCAACCTGATAATTCATATTATTTTATCCTTGTGCAGTCTCACTGAAACAGAAAATAAATTAGCTCATACACGCAACGTACCTGGTAGAGGAATCAGAGCTCTCAGAAATAGTAGGTTTCCTCAAAGGTGGGGTAAAAGATTTGTCGCACTTCTTTTCTATGCGAGGAGGCGTCTTTCGAGGGCTTTTAGATCTAGCTGAATCCTGTCTAGACCTCGAGCGAGTGCGCGAACGGTTCGAGCGATAATCTCTTCGAACGGATGGCGATCGTCTGCGATATGGTGATCTTGTTCGCTTCCTTTTGTAGGGTGAATCTCTTTTTCGCCGCCTGTAGCGATCTATCGAGCGAGAACGCCTCGCGCGAACGCTTCGGCTTCGTGAACGTCGTCGTCGTCTTTGACTGCGGGAGCGCGAACGGCGTCTGTATCTATCAAAGCGATCACGCGAGCGAGATCTTTTGTCCTTGGAACGCGAGCGCTTATCGTTTGAGCGTGATCTCTTGTCTTTTGATCGAGATCTCTTTTCAACAGAGTGGGGACGTTTCTGGGCAGTCTCTTTCGCTTTATTTGCAGTCGAGTCGTCCATGCTGCTCGATTTATCGCCGCGCGATGGACTACCATCGCTAGACATAGACATGTCACTATCGTTTCTCTTTCTTTGCATTGGACTCTTCTCTTTAACTTGTTTCTGAGGTTCAACTACTACTTCATCGGTCTGTACTACAACATTAGCAGTTTTATGTTTTCTTCTATGCTTGCCCAAGTGTAGAATTATTTTGTCTTCACCGTGATCAGCTGTACTGTCGTATTCACGCACTATTATAGTCTTATACGTTTTGGGTGCTTGTTGAACAGTTTGTTGTTCTGGCTTCTCTATCGATTCCTCTGGCGCCTTCTTTAGCACTACGTCCTGGATAGAAGCGAACAGAGAATTACTTGATATTTTAGTATCTACTTGCTTCTCTACACTTTTCAAAGCAGCGGTTATGTCTTTGTATCTTTCTCGATCAATTTTAACATCCAGGTGCCTTTTTTCATCAGGACTGCGTTTTTCTTTTTTTATAGGCTCGAAAACATTCTGCTTAAGAACAGGCTCGGACTTTTTGATTTTAAAATTTATGAGGGCCTTTGAGTCTATAGGAGGGGACAAAGGTTTCTTCTCTACCTTTTGCATAGGTTTTGTAAGTCGTCTGAACACAGTATTATCGGTGTTCGTACCAACACTTACCATAACTAACTCTTCATAGTCAGTCACTTTCGGTTTTTCGGTCTTAATTGCTACCGGTACCTCTTCCGGTGCCATTCCGCCAACAATCCTCAACATTTCAGCGTCACTTAGAAGAGGCTGCAGCTCTAAATTCTGGACTTTTGGTATCTTGCTCATAACAATATCTTCATCCCTTTTCCTCGTGGCCTCAGCTTTTTGTTTCTTTGTATTCATAAGTATCTTTCTAGAGGCTTCTCTGATAGGATCGAAAAATTTCTTAGGTGCTTCTGGGACTTTCTGTTCTGCTGTGTTAACTGTTACATGAGGAGGTGTGACATTTACAGGGTTGCTGACAACTTTCTCTAGTTGACATGGGCTTGGCAAATCAGGGAATATTGCTTCAGGGCTAACAGCTGCGGAGCTGTTGTTTGAAGTAACTGATCTCCGCAGTTTATATTCCTGCAGATTAAGTTTCTTCTTTTTCAATGGCTGCTCTATTTCAGTTTTGTCCGATATTTTGACAGCCTTTATAATTTCATCTACTACTTTTTCTTCAGGCTTGATGTCCATTTGCTGCGGTACCTGTACATCGTGTTTATTGCTAAATAACGCCGTATAAAAGTTCTCCTCTTTTGGACGGGGCTCCTCCTTCACTTCATACCTACAATTACTGCCACTATTATTTACACATTTATTTTTCTCGCTATCTAATTCCTGTATGACTTTTACAGTTTCAGTGTTCAATACTTTATTACTAACACTAGACATACACTTTTCAATATCTTTAACATCTCGCTGATAGGCTTTATCATCACAGGTGTTAAGTATAACTTCAGATTTGTTTTTTATAGTTAACTTAATACTAGTGTTCGTTTGACTACTGAGAGTATCACTTGCTTTAGAAGCATTTTTAACCATCACAGAATTGTTAATTTTATCTTTACAAATATCGTTAGCACTATGAATGGGCGAAAGTTTTTTACGACAGTTCGAGGGGGTCGGGGGTTTTATAGGTTGTTTGAGGGTCGCTTTTTTAGCTTTAGTGTCACTGTCATCACTTCCGCGGGGTGATACCTTTTTGTTTTTAGCGCACTTTTCACTTTCGTCATCACTACTCAGATGATAAACTATTTTTTTGTTCTTGCACGACCTATGCCTGGAGTTTAGTATCCTACTGTTGCTTGAGAGCACTTCAGGTTTAAGCAGACTCTGCCCCCCCTTAAGCGCGGGGAGGCTGTGTCGCTTTTTCGTCGAGCAGTAGTCATGGTCGGAGTGGACCGGGCTCGGGGATCGCCTAAGCGCCGTGTTTTTACCCGGCGGCATCTGCAAACGAATTCACCTTGATACTTTTCTTTATTGGAGCTGAGACCGACCTAGAGTTAAAGAAATTTACTTACCAAAATTTGCCGCATTTTGTTCTTGTTAAGCTGGACACCGGCGTCCTGCAAACGCATACCGTTAGTAAGTCCGTTTGTTTTCGCCTTTATCTCTTCTTTAACTAACGGTCTTTTTGGTTTGGTAGCGAATTTTTCGTTCGCTTCGAACTGTTCAAGAAGAGAGTTTAGATTGTTCGCCGCCAAAACCGGTATAGCAGCATCATTGCAGGATTCTACGTCAACAAAATCATCTACTTCTGTTTTAACATCAATGATCTCGATCTTTAAAGGTTTTTCTATGCAGAAATCCAGAACATTCGGCTTAGGAATAGGAGTTGATGTTCGGGCCGGTTTGTCATTTACACAGTCTAAGGTAGATTCAACTGGATGCTCTATTTCCATATCCTGGGTACTGAAATCATCATCGTTTTTTTCTGTCTTTTGTGGGGTTTTGTCAGTAATAAGAAAGCTGTTTACATCTTCATCGGTCAACGTGCGTGGAAGATCATCGCTTTTGTTGCCACTTTCAGATTTATCCTTATTATCATTATCAAATGCTAAGTCAGACAAGTCTAGGTTCAGATCTTCAAAGCTTAGACAAGTTTTTGCATCGTCGATATCCATGCAAGATAAATGGTGCATTGGGGAATGAGGCACAGAAAATGACCTTTGTGAATTCTTGAATTTAGTATAACTCATATCTTCTAGCAAATATCGTTTAATATCCTCAATGTTTGGGAGAACATCAAGGTCAGATTCGTTTATCGAAACCTCTGCGATAGCTTCCTCTGGTTCTGGTACGTTTTCTTCCCGTTCCTTAACATCATTAGGTGATATCACGGCTTCTATTAGAGGGTTTTTTTTTAAATTAGCGAATTTAACTTGCGTATTGTCAGCTGTTTTTTGTTTATGGAAAAAATCATCTACATTCGGAACTTCTTGCACGAACTTAGGAAGTGGTTTGACTTCTTTGACAAAGTATTCATCAACATCATTGACAATCGGCTCATCTTTTATGTCTATTATATCCAAGATTGGTTTAGGTTTTTCCTTAATGAAATATTCATCGACATTTGAAACAACTGGACCATCAAGGTTAATGTCTAAATCAACTTGGGATGTATCTGTTCTGTTTTCTTGATACTCATATTGAGTTTCCTCTCTGTAGTTTTGGGGGTCTTCATCATATTCTTCTTCGTCAGAAGTTTCTGCAGCCTCATTGTTGATGCTGTAATCTTGCTGTTCATCTTCTGAGGAAGCTTCAAGGTCTAAATCAGGATGGACAGTGTATACTTGAATGATGTCATAGTCATCGCCTTCGACTAGAGTATCTTCATCATTGTCGTCAAACTGCGAATGATCAACGTCTACAACTTCTATGTTGTCCTCTTCATCTGAGCTTGTCTCTTGGCTGGTTTGAGTCGTATTTTGCTGTAATAATAAGAATACTTCAAATAACCAAGGTCAGTAAATTACTGTAAACAGAGGCCAACAATTTAAACTTTAATGTGAATAAAAATAATTTTAAAAAGGACTTTAGACAAAATATGGAAGAATAAGTCATATTGTATACATGGCTACCACTAGAGTTCGATTGCTCTGGACCTTGCGATCTGAAATCGACAACCTAAGGGCCATAATAAACTAGACGCAACCGCAAATAAAGTATTACTTGACATGTCTCAAGACAGGCATCCCAAATTATACATGTAGCCCAAGGCTAACGAAACCCAGAAAACCTACACGCCCAACATGAATGCTTGGGAGCCCATAACTATTTTTGGTCATATCATTTTTGACATAATTATTTACAGTCAAAATGTTTATATCGCTGTGCTATAAGTTTAGGGTTTAATTATAACAATCCTGAAATAGTATGTTTCTTAAAAAAATATTTTATGACATCCTTAAATATGAAATAAAAATAATTAGGTATGATAGCCAATATAGACCCTGAATACTCACATTCTGGGTCCAATATTCCCCCTCATTGCTCTCCTCCTCGTAGTCGTCCCTCTGCGCGTACCCCTGCGCCTGCGCCTGCGAGTAGTCGGGGCTGTTTTGGTTGCAGCTGCTCTCCGAGGAGAGGGACTCGCTCGTGGACCCCATCCGCTTGTGCCCAATAGTACGGTACCGAGCCTGGTGGTATGTGTTCAGAACATGTGACTCCATCGCTGGAATGAAGAATTAGTATTTAAAACATCTGTTTCTATAGAGACCACAGGAGCTCAAAATGGTAGAACTCCCACTGAAAACTAAGCTTTTTTTCCTTTTTGAAGTTGTTATAAGAACAAACATAGTTATAACAAGTAGTCAATTTCTTTGCGGGTGCTTGGGGTTGTGAGAATTCCTTTATGCCCATAGGGTTGGAAAAAAGTTGTTTGGTTTTGTCTCACATATGGCATGGCATCCTGGTTCCTATGGTTCCTTCATGATGGGCCATGTATTCTATGTTATTGTATGTGTGGAATGCTTGTTCATGCTTATTACAGATTTTCTTCTTTAAATTTAACTTGTATGGATGTGTAAAAGATAAAAGATAAAAGTCATTTATTCAGTCAGTAGGCCGCACGGGCACTTTTACACGTCAAGAATATACCAGCGCTTCCCAAGAGGAGACCCCTGCTGAGAAGAAACGCCGCAAGAAACTCAGCAGTCAGTCATTTTTTAAACATATTTCATATTAAAATGGTACTACTTAGACTAAGCATTATACAAAGCTATAAATATTAAATTAAATATAATATCAAATAACATGCGTAGTTCAGCAGGAAAACATGCCAAAAATCTTGGGAGAGAGATAGATTCGAAATTAAGTTGAATACGTTGACAATAACGCCACAGTAAGCTGCCTGTTCTCCATGTAGGTAGAACTTAGGGACTTATAGGTTTCATCCCCTGTTCCCAGAGGGACGAGGGATGTAATGCAATAAGGTTGTAGTGATTAATATACACCTTATTGTATTGGACTTATTATGTGATAAGCCTCGTTTGCTTTTAAATAGTTTGAATTTAAAAGCAAATGAATCAATGGAACAGAAACTCTTTTATTGTAGAATTAGGGAGTCTCTTCCAGCCGGCGTAGTGAACGCATCAATGTATTCGTATAACATGAAGAAAAGTTATATTTATAAGTCTAATTATCAGTGTTTCTGTCCACCCATCAGCACAGTAATTACTTAATATTATTATTCTATTGTGAAATTCTAAATTCTAAACCTTTTATCCTTAATATGATTGAGAGAATGTGAAACCTTTTTGGTACCATTTCGATAACACTGGCAGCATTCCCCTACAGATAATTGACAACATGTCAAGCCAACAGTCATAACAAACAATCCTAACATCGAAAAATTATTAAAAAAAACGTAAAATATCAAAAATTAAGTTTAAAAAAACTTTTATTGGTGTGTACAGAAAATAATTACGCTCAAAGGTACCTATTATGATAATAAGTTATTATAAGTCGTCAGACACGAAAAAGCACGCATTAGCCTTTCGATTTAGCTTCCGTATTAAGAGTTAGGTCGCGTTCAAACAACGGATACGGACACAGTTCGCTGATTGTGTGCCAACCCAACCAACTCTGAGCCGCAAATCTGCAAGAAATCGGCGCCGTGCGTAATCAAAATGAGAGACTCGACTTGAGCTAAGCAATCCTACGTTTCGCTGCAAATATGGGAGGGTAGCACAAGTTGTCCGCGACTTGGTTTTCGCTCGGTAATCCCTAATCGGTAACTTTTGCTAGCCATACAGCCGCTGATTACTCGCCAATTATGTACTGTGAACTTAGCGTGAATGATCTATTCAGAATAGTACGGGATGCTTATTGATAGCTCACAATGAGTTACAGTAAGCCATGGCGAGATGTAAAAAAATGCCCGAATCCAACAATTTACGATTGCTAGTATACCTACCCTGAAGAGCGTCGGTGGCCTAGTGGCTTATGGGGTCGACTCGTGATCGTAAGGTACCGAGATCGAACCGCGCGGTCACCATGTACCAATGAGATTTTCTAACTTAAGTGCATTACCCAAAGCTCTTATGGTGAAGGAAAAACATCGTGAGGAAACCTGCGCATTCGAACAGCTGAGTGTGTAAGAGGGTACTTGCACAAAATAACCTAAAGGGTTGAAGTGTCCTTCTGTAAGATAAGATGAGATAAGATACCTACCCTGTATTATTGTAAAATCTTCACCGTAGATGTAAAATTAATCACAATGAAACTTCAACTTCTGTAATATTTAAAGAAGTACTTGCCATACTTTACAAAATGACCCAAATACCACTATGTTAGATTCATGTGAATACGTACCTAGTGTACACAGATGCTTGAATCCGAAAGGAAGTGTTTTAATTAAGCAAATATTAGATAGCTGCAACATCAGATTAGTAGCAAAAAATATACCTTTGAGTACTTTTAAATGTTCGTATTGTGGTATTCTGAAAGAACTGAATATTATTATGCATATCAATAATATTCACTATATTAATGAATAAAACCGAGCAAGAGTATGTTACACCATGCTCAGTGTAGGGTTCCAGAGCCACTAAGTACTACAAACACATACTTCATCCACTTTTAGACCTTATTACAATGCCATACTTAACCTTATTGGATATATACCTAAATGGATGGATGTTATTCTGAGAAATTGTAATTCATTGTTTGGACCAATATTATTTAAAAAACTATAGTTGATTATAATTAACTATTCCTAGATATTTATCTAATCTACCTCAGTTCAGCATAGTTTATTGATATTAAGCAGAGATGCGCCGAATAGTGGTTTCACCGAATAGCCGAATACCGAATACCGGTCGGTTTAAACTTTACCGAACCGGATATTCGGCCGAATTATTTGGTTTACCATTTCATAGTCTTGCCTTGCAAAAAGGTTCTAAAATAAATGTTGATTAGAAGTTTAATTGCTTTTTTTTATTAGCTTTATTCAGCACATTCTTCATAGGATTTCTATGACTTATAATCAAAGCCCGGATCACAGGAGAAATTTTGTGTTGACGTCTCAATAGTGTGAGAACACACATTTTATAAGTCCATGTCTATAAAAAAGCAAAATGTACTGATGTACTGGACAGAGACTGGATATCAGAAATATTATAGTTGTAAACAAAATTAAAACGAATGTTTGTATTTTTTTAATATTTTATATAATTTTCATAATATTCAAGAACCTAGTTTTTTCAAAATTTTCCGGTTTTAAACTTCTTCACCTTGGTGATAAAATCCATTTCGACCAACAAAAGGACAATAGTAATTGGGGAAAATTTAAATAATCCATAGTGGTTATGAATTACTTCTGTACCACGCAGTTCCACTTCTTATCCAGATATCAAATTATTTAAGGTTTTTAAAGTTCAAATGACAACATTTTTACTCAACACATTCTGATTATTTATTGTGAATAACTTTACCTTGAGGTTTAAACATAATCTTGACAAGTGCACTTGGAAGTCTATAGAATAGTTGATATTTAATTAAGCACTAGGAAAAGTGTATTTTTGCTCCCGTCATCCTGGCTTTGCTTATAATATAACTTAAAACTTACATAAGAAGTTTTATATTTTAGTGTTTTACCATGTAGTGTAGACAAGAAAATAGACATACTCGAACCGAATATATTCGGCACCAAAACCGAGTAATTCGGCCGAATACAAATAGTGAAAGAGATGCCGAATACGCCGAATACAGAATACCCAACGAATATTCGGCGCATCTCTAATATTAAGTATACCTGGATATATATACCTAATCGACCTCTGCTCAGCGTTTAATATAAACTTTATTGTATCAAAAATGTGACTTGTGAGTGGTCTGTGTCAAAATATAGCTTATGGTGTAATAGGACATAAAACGGGTTTGTACTTCTCATCACTTAGTGTACTTGCATACTAATCTAGAAGAATCTAGCTCTATATAATCTATAACTGATCATACCCAAACCTGAAAGACTGTTGCACTGTAGGTACTATTAAAGCATGAAGCTAGCTACCTTTCTTCAACATAACTTTATCGAGTCTTGGTCATGAAAACTACCCTAAAAAAAGGTTATTTATTTTGATTGTTTGTCATATTTAAAAGTGTAAGGATTTTTTGCTTGTTAGAAGTCTCAAACAATTTCGGATGTAAAAATATTTGTTAATTCAGGATAGAAAACTTTCATTAGACACAGATCAAAGTAAGGTTTTTTTTTTATTATTCTTTTCTGGTAAATAAACTCAGTGTTAAATGCCAAATTCCAAAGTTGAACCAGGCTTATGTTGGGACTATGGGTCAGCTCTTCCCGTTGTTATTACGGAAACAAATTATAAAGAAAGGAAATGTCTCCAAAAATAGTTCACACTATATGGATGATTGTTAGGCATTCTCTTACTTAAAAGATACCTACATCAAATGCATAATAAAAACAATATTTTTGTATACATTTTCTATCCTACTTCTGACTTCTACAAACATCTTTCAGGCATATAAATTATTTCTTGGTAAGGATAAATCTAAACCTTGAGACTGATTTTGCTACCCCATCAAGGTGTAGGTACCAATCAAGAAAAACTTTCAAACCTATGGTTTACATTCATTATTTGGTCTAGCTACTAACAAAACATGCAGAGCCCTGGGACTCGGTCAGGCCTTCCAAACGGCTCCAGAGACAATTAAGGCTAATTTTAAAAAAAAAAATGAATTAATGAAAAGGTAGGGACCAAGGAGAAATTGCTTTGTGCAAATAAAACAGAAGGTTAATGTTGTGTTGTGCCAAGCGTTGACACAAGACCGGAGTGGTTGGTGATTACTAGACCAAATATAGAGGGAGAGAAAGAATAAATATCTAGAAATCCAGGTTTTGTTTATCTTCAGGCTTTGTGAATTATTGAGTGTGTCAAAAACGTTTTGTTGCTAAGAATGTTTGCAAACTGCTGAGTTAGTCCATTGAATCACATGGTTTTTGTTTATTTACCTTTAACTGCGTACAAAAATAGGTATAGATAATATAATGCTGATAATATACTGAATTAATTTACATAAAACATATTACAGAATTATTGATGTACTTGTGAATCATATAGGTCTCAGAACCTGTATAGGTTGATGCTACCCATGCATAAAATAGGGTGCTTGTAGTACCTTAACATATTAAACTGTTTCCATATGCTGCATATTAAATACCAAAAGCATTAAATGTTTAAAAATAAAAAGGTATCCCAGTCTGCCACTAGGCATAATAAAAAATTAATAAAATTCTAAAACATGTTTTGTTTACAGATTTGAAAAGTAACACATGTTAAGAGCAAGCTCAATTTTAGAAACCTTTGTGTTCATAAAAAAAGATCTTTGACCAGCCATTTTACATCTCAATAGACAATAGATACAGGTAACACCGTAAACAACAAACAAACAGGCATCCATTTCTAATCTAAACATATAATAACGTCCATCTTTGTCCAATACAAGGTCTAAAATTAAATACAGCGAAACATATGTTTCAAGAAATAAAATATGATATAGTTCAATAATGAGTTTCTTTTTGTTGGAAGCATTAAGGCTTTTCTTATTCCATGCATTGATAACCAAGAATCTAAACCTGTTGATTATTATAATCTAACTAAAGCTTCTATTCTATTACAATGTTCAAAAACTATGTTATTAAAATAACATGTCATAACATAACCTAACATGCTTAATCTTACCATATGAAGAAACAACACATGAAGACAATGTCCTAATTTTAATAATTGTTTAATTAATCTTAACATATTGGCACTGATATTATACGACGTAGAAATGGCGGTAACAGATGTCCGGCAGTCGCGGTCTATTATTATTGATTAATTAGAGCATCCACCCACATGTATGCAATTAGTAAGGTTATGTAAATGTAAATATTGCTAAGAACTCGAACTTAACCACGTAAGATGCTCTCATGACACTGTTCTAGAATATTAAAGTGTGTTTGAATTAAAATCGCCAAATAACAAACCGCGCAATGCCGCTGCGCGCGATAAGCGGCGAGGACCCACTCAATAACTGTCAAACTGCAAAAACAATCCAAATATCACGTGATCCTACTGCAGTTTACAGTTAAATCTGCGCTGAACTAAGTGATAAACTGTTAATTACACGCGCTCAGATGAACTAACGGTACTTTAAAGCAATTGTTGCAAAAAAACTGCACCAGTTTACGTTCTAGGTTAGGTCGCGATTTGGCGATTTTTTGCGCTTGTTGTAAACACAGAAAGTTTGCAACGTCTTGCAATTTAGTGAAACACTGGAAATATGCATTTTACGATAACTTGAGCAGTTAAGAAGGAATTCATTGTCAGTATCCCTGGCGTGAAATGAAAACCCGCGCGCTGCACCTAACCTTGATAACGAAAAAGGTTGATACAGATTTCTAGTTCAAGGTCTCATGAAAAAACTGAAGTCACATGAAGGCGTTACACAAACAAAACTGAAATATCATTGCGACCCGCACAAAAATCTATTTTGGGACAAACAACAGATGAAAAAAGTGCTAACCTTACGGACTCAGGTGACGGCTTTATCCATGTAATTTGCACTTGAGGGCTTCTAAGCCTCTATCACAAATTACAGCACCATAAACACTCGCACTGATATGTACTAAACACTTTCAAACACGAGTCGTGCACAATATCTAATTGTTTTTCGTAAAAAATTAACACTTTTCACGAAACATCACATGTTACGAACTTCACGACTGCAAAATTTTGGTGTTGCCACAACAAGAAAAATATTTAGATGGTCTTCACACAAGCACATTTTTATCAATGTTATCACTATACCAACACGCAACGTGACCAATTGCATCTTTTACGAATAGTTCAATAAAGACATGCAAATGTTACCGAATCCGATATATAACTGAGTTCGTGTAATGATTTGGTACTAGGTAATTCGCTTTTTATTTTCGTGGTGGCTTGTCGCTCAGTGCGTGTTTTTGTTGTAGGCCAGATAGAGAGAAATTACTGAGCGACGAACTACCCGACCTATTTTCTAAGAACTCATTCAACTCATTCATTGTTTGACAATTGTAGGTCAGATACCGATAAATTCATAGCTCAAAACAACTGAGTTTTGTTTTAGAGGATTATGAAGAATTTCCTAAGCCGATATCGGCTTTCTCAGGTAGACAATCTACAGCTGGCGGATAAAAACCTTTATTTTGTGTTTTAACGGCATCTTTATTATAAAAGACAAACCAAACACACACAAATATCACCACGTCTTGGTATGAAAACTGCGTTGTTAAAAAAAAAACCATGCGGGCATCATGTAGGTAATAAATAGTTGGTTGAAGTTATTTTACCTACCTATCGGTTTTGTTTGATCAAACAACCCTAAACATGTCTTTAGATAACAATGGCTTTTATTCTACTAACCCCCGGGTGAACTCATGCTGCCTAGTAGGTAGGTATTTATATTAAGCAAATTTATTTGTTTTTAATGAATAAGTACCTTTACTAAGTATAAATTATGGTATGTATGCTAGGCCATAATACCTCGTAAAAAACTGCATATGTAACTAATGTAACAGTCAAAGTATCCAAGTTATAAACTTATAGGAAGGTAATATTGTCTGATAACTACTGCTAAGCAGCTTGGCGGACCTTTTTATTGTTAACAGTATACTTGAACTTTTTTTTAAATAAATGTTAAATAAGTTTTTTTTCCTTTCAAAGTAAATATTATTCACAGATGTCTCGTCACAGCTTTCTTTCGCATTCGCTTTCACATGAACGAAACAGTGGGGTTTTGGACAGTGCGGAAACTCTGGCCGTCATTAGAGAAGAGCAGATTACACCTACTGCTTCAACCTTAGAAGTAGAAAAGAAGACAGCGGCGTCATCAGGGCCCGATGTTGATTATTATGATCCTGATGATTGCCCTTGCGCCAACGTTCTTATAGAGCGGCGGGATGCTTTGAGGATGGTTAAAGAGAAAGAGGAAGAATTAAAAGCTGAATTTACAAATCTGTTGGAAAAGGAGTTAAATGCCGTAAAAGAGAGATTTGATTTTATTTTACAGTAAGTTACTCCCTTTCCTTTCATCCGTTAAAAACCAACATGGAAGCTATGATATAATACCATTGCCTACTTACAGTGCATTTGTAATAATTTTGCATTAGGGAAAACCTACGTTTTCTTCCTAAAGTGACTCTTTTGAACCCTCGACGCAAAAAGTGGGGTGTTATAAGTTTGACCACGTCTGTGTGTGTGCGTGTGCGTGCATGTGCGTGCGTGAATGCGTGCGTGCGTGCGTACGTGCGCGCGTGTATGTGTAGTGTGTAAAGCCCTGTGATTTCTAGGAAACGGCTTGTAATTGGAATATTAGGCAACAAACTGTTTTAATCGTAGTTAAACTTTTTTTTATTGTATTGGTTTGCAGGAATGAGCAGGTACGCGCAAGCTTCATGCTACGTGAAGCTCACAGAGAGAGACAGGAGAAAGTACAGGCTTTACAAAGACAACTGGAATGCAAGAACATGGCCGGTCTTATGTATGTCATGTGCTCCGAAAGAAGAAAATGTAAATTGGAGAAGTTAAAGTTAGTCGAAGGTAATTTTTATTTTATTTATGGATTTAACTCCTGGTTTTAAACAAGTTGTATTTCGCCAATGTCAAGTTTTAGACAATCGAAATTAACTTATTAAAGAAATAAGTGGTCGGTACTACCCTTTTACTCTGGTGGACTAAACAGACAGAAGCACATGGGATTAGCTCCACGCGCTTCCGTCAAGTCCTCATTTATTCATAGTTAGTTAGTCTTCTTTTTCTTTTTTTCTTTATTGCGTTAGATAAAGTCAGATAAGAAGTCAATCCTGACACCTGTCATCGCAGTACAATTTGTCACCTGTGAGCGTGAGTTTATAGTTCGTCCTGGAATGACAGGTGCTAGTATTGACTTCTTACGTGCCTTTTACTAATAAAAAGAGTAGAGTTTGACCTCTATGATAGGTAGCACGCATAATGTGACAGCTTGTTTCATAGGTAAAATTGTTGTGGTAAAATGTCAAGAATTAGAAAAAAATCTTGAGTCACGACACGCTGGTGAGTCCCTACCGGGAAGTATGTATATTGTATAAATTGTTCAAACCTGAATCAATTGGTACCAAGCCAGAGACATCACGACTCGATATTTATACAATACTTACTCACTCTGTAATGTCTATCGTTTTAACGCTTAATATTATGAAGCCGCATTGTTTTGTCACTCATTTTGCTTACTATAAGATAATTGTAATGATTGGATTTTTAATAAAACCACTTTAATTATCAATGCGAGTGGCAGCGTGCTTTGCCGAAGCCGCGTCCGCTGCGCTGTGTTTTCGATGTTTTAAAACATCTAACATGTTTTTCTAACAGAATAGGGGCGTGACCAAAATGGTTTTTGTTTAAAAAAACAGAAACATGTTTTGAGTTTGAGTGAAGAACTGTCAAATAGGGCATTCATTATTTAATTTATAATTATTTGCAATGGAGTGGAATAAAGAAAAGACGATGTATTTTATTCAATTAGTAAAGGAGCGGCCACGGAGCGGCCCATAAAAATAAATTCCCATCACTGTACTAGAACGAACTATTCTGTAAAGTTTCTGCTCTTAGTTCATTTAATTTTAGCACACGCAGAGCAAGAACCGAACAGAGCAGTGAGTGACACTGACAGCAAAGCGATCCGAATAAATGAACGACCGGCCGTACGACAGAAGAGTTTCTTTCACTATACTATTGTACTAAAAGAACTAAAAGACCGAATTAGTATATTTTGAGCGATTGTACTAGTTTGGAGCGATCCGCTCATTAAACGAGCGCGCACAAGTCTAGCCCATAATTTGACAAATTGTACTGGGATGACAGCTGTCAAAAGAAAATGAAATGTTATGACAAGCAAACATTGTCCACTCCAAAGTCGCAAATATGACGTGCAGTTGTACCTAAACATGTTTTGTAACATATTTTGCTAACATGTTTTGTTAGTTTTTTGGCGCAGCGGACACGCCTTAACTCGACCGCTGGCTGTTACTGGTCGAATAATGACTCCCGGCGCATACCCTACATAGCAGTATAATATATGCCATCTAAATCACAATAAACAACGAATTATAATTTTACTCTTGTTATTTACTTCTTTTAAAAAGCCAGCGCTGACAGTTCAATGTCGGATATCCGACTGCGTTGTGTGCTCGTGTGAAGAACCTTTAGCCCTTCAAAAGGTTACGCACCACGATGTGACATTTGTCGAATGACGGCCGATCAACGACCGACCGACATCGGACATTCGCCGGTCATAGACATTTTTTTTGGTTTAATTTACCCCACAAGGGGAAGGCGAAGGGAACATAGCCCATGCAGCCAAGTCTTATGTATAAACCAGTTACGGTGATATGTAGGACAGAGGCTAAGATAGTTTTAACCTCTGTACCACTGCGAGTCCACTTGAAACGAGAAGTAAGATGCCAGAATACACGAAATAAGTCAAAGTCTTCTATCACTGTGCAACACAAAGGCATTAAAAGTATAAATCACTAACAAAAAAGAACTTTGAACACCTAAATACACAAAAATAAAAACTAGAACAAATTACACATCCGCCATCTTTTGACGTTGCAAATGGCCCCCCCCGGTCATAGACAAGACAATGCCAATGCGACCTTTTTTATAAGCTACTTTTTAGAGTTTTTTTTAGTAGATACCAAAATATCTACGATAAAAAAAGGTCATAAAAACATTGTCATCAGTGCTGAATTTTGCAATGCAGCTTTGATTTCGGTTTTGACCTCTTTAGTTCTTGTATATTGTTGACGCTTCTCACCATCTTCTCACTAGTTTATTTGTATTTTAAATCAGTGTATGTATTTTAATCATAGGTACAGTCGAGTTCATAAATATGTGTACATTTTAGTACGTTGTCTATTAAATGTCATGTTTAAACGACCATATATGAATTGTCACAGGGATTAAAGTGACAAAGTACTAAGTGTATACATATTTATGAACTCGACTGTACATATAGGTTTAAGTATGTCGTGTTTTTCAGATAAATAAAAGATAAAAGTCACTTTCACATAAACCATTTTTTTAGCTTTGAACTGAGTACCTACATTTAATTTATGCACAATTGGTTTTAGGGTTCTGTAGCCGAAATGGCAAAAACGGAACCCTTATATGTATAGACCTACCTAGTATCTTGTCCGCCCGTCCGTCCATATGCATGGCAATTTACTCGAAAACTACAAGACGTACATTGATGATGATGATGAGTGATAAGATTTGGGTATAGGTGTATTAATATACATAGAAGGCCGCTACTTACCTACAAGAAAAGGTACCCAACTGTCCGGCTCCGATTTTGTTGATTTTGATATATGTTAGAGAGTAGTTTAAAATAACAGACACGTATTTTTTTGTCTGCAGAAATTGACCTCCAAAGTACAGAATAGTGACTAAATCCTCTAACTAATATAGAAATATTTAAAAAAAAGAAGCAAGTTTCATAGTGTTTGATTATAAATGTTTAAGAAGATGAAAAAATAATGAGCACGTGTTTTGTTATATCGGCTAAAACTCATATTTAATAAAAAATATCCTGCAAAGATCATCGAAGATGCACTTCCTTTGGTATTTTTTTTAATATTAGTTTTTTTTTGGATTAGGTGAATATTTCCGAAAACAATCGCTCCAAAAATTGCATAAATTGCGTCCCCTCCCTATTATCTTTTGAACCTTACAAATTTCCAAAAAAAAAAAACTAGGGTAACGCTTAATGGCGTTTAATAAATACTTTCAACGAAAATTATTTTGAACATGATCGGATACCGGTAAAACTGCGCTTCTCAACAAAAGGACGTCCTAAGTGCCACGAAGATACTCTCTTTTGCTGGTGCACTTTTTTGAGACAGTTTTTGTTAAGTACATAACGGCATCGGTCGGAAGTTCGGAACCCTACACCGAGCATGGTCAGACATGCTCTTGCCCGGTCTTTTTGTTATCCAACGTGTTTTTTTTTTATCTACATACATATTGCATACATAAATACCGCCACGCCTTCATCCCAGAGTGGGGTAGGCAGAGCTACAGAATTACCAACAACTCTAACAGCTTGTCGTTAATTCCATAACCACATTTTGCACAAACAGGCTAAGATGTTTACCAGTGTATATTAGTGACAGGTTGCAAGCCCATCGCCTAACAATACTACAAGCCTTAAATCTCTTAGTCGCCTCTTAAGACATCCACAGGAAGGCATGCAGTGGCACTATTCTAAGCAGGCAACCTCACGGGCTTCCGTTGGTATATATATGGCTGATTAGTTGAGCTTTGGTTGAGCCAGGTCAGACAAGCCCTCGCCCAGGACCGCTTTTGCCCTAGCTACCGCTTATAAGGAAATAGCTACCCTAGATGACAGATCTCATTTTAGCTAAAAAACATTTGCTACACGGTCTAGTAGTTTACACTATTATATTCGTATTTTTTTTTTTTTTTTTTTAAACACGACTGCTGTTTAAAAACAATCATTTTTCTATCTCTATCTATCATCATATCTCTTTCTACCAAAATGAGCTTTAAACACAAGTTGTATATATTTTTGTAAACGTCTTTGTTTTGATACCCCACTTGATAGGTTTGTAATTTTTTTTTTCTTTCGGCCCCGCAACATTTATTATATAGTCCGCCATTTTGTCTTCATTTTAACGTCACATAGCCGTTGTGTTACTCGGGATGACTTGAGGATTCTAACGATACCTCACACATCTAAATCGGTAAAGGGATTTCGAAGGGTTGTACGTTATTTTACAGACTGAATTTGTTTAGAATTTCATTTCATATAATTTTTTTCTCGTATTATCATTTCATAGAATAATCAATATGTAGAATAATTACTTTGAAGACATTTAAATCATCGTTTTTTATTTCAAATAAAAATCAATGTTTCTTTTTTCATATCATAGAATAGCAAATTAAATATTCTTTGTTCTAATATTATTTATTTAAAATATAAAAAAAATAACCTCGAAGACTAAGGCGGGAGCTTGCTTCGCTTCGCTCCCGCCATAGCCTTCTAACCTAACCTATTCAAGTCGGTTCTGCCCAGAGAGGTCTTGGTCGCTATTCGCTAAAAAACAAATATTTTGTTTGATAAGTTTGTGTAATGAAAAAATAAAATTATAAAATTCATTGAATTGATTTTCTGTGGAATGTGTTTCTTTCAAGTAAATAGTTTAAAAAATAATAATATTCGAAGCAAAAATACAAGGACCAAATAGTATATGAAACATTTTCTGTGAAACAAAATTCTGTAATTTTTCTGTCTGTAAAACAAGGGGACACCATTTCGAAGTTATAGTGGCATAAAGAAACTCACATACCTACATACATACATACACAAACATTAACCCTGAAAACATTACACTCCTTTTTTGGGGCAGTCGTGTAAAAAGGAAAAAAATGTTTTTTGTTTGAATTGAATAAGCTCCGAAACTACTGGACCGATTTGAAAAATTCTTTCACCATTAAGAATCCTACTTATCCCTCACACATAGGCTATGTTTTACTTTTGAAACAGCTGGTAAGGTATAAAGTTTTTGGATCCGACAACATACATCATAGTACAGTCAAGGAATTAAATTTGTCACCCACCTGAGATCTAAAGTCAATCTGACATTCTACAGCAATAAGGTCGAGTTTCCTATCAATTACAAATGACTTGGCATCTCTAATGACAATGACATCTTCAAGCAGATTTTCCATGAAATGGGTGTCAAATTAACGTCCGTGACCGTACCGTACCTAATAAATAACTTGACCAAAGAAAGTAATAGGAATGTGCACCAACTTACAAGTAGGTACTTAGATACGAGATTATCGAATAATAAGTACCTAATGATAAATTGGTTCGTTTGGTTTTGTTTACATTTTTTCTAATTTCAATCGACACAGACTATACATGTAAAAACACTTTCTATTCTAAAGCTAAATTCCAAACAGTGACTGCATTTCCATAGATCAGGGGCTCTATTTTACTCGGAAAGTCCGTATTAGAGATGCAACGGATATCCGGTTGCTATCCGGTATCCGGCCTATCCGGCCATTATTTTACTATCCGGCCGAAGACCGGATAGTTGCGCACTATCCGGCCAGATACCGAATAGTGATTCTGCTTGGTATTTAACTTTGAAAAATGGTTAGTATACAAGAAAACAACAACAAATTAACAAAAAAAACTTATCTATTCAGCAAAATAGGCGGCCGCACATGTACTGTATACGAAATAGTTCCGTACAATGACCGAATAAAACTCGTTTCTTGCCTAGAAAACGGTCCGCGCGAACCTACAATACTAACAGGTTGAAACCTGCACGACGCGCCCACCGCCAAACTAAAATGTAGATATCGTTTGGCTGGCCGAATATTCGGCGGCCGGATACCGGATATTCGGCCGGTGATCAGGCCGAATATCTGGTATCTGGTATCTGGCCAAACAACTATCCGTTGCATCTCTAGTTTGTTACATGAATCATCTTTTATTGAAGCTGTGAAATGTCATGAATATTTCCTATTAGGCAGCTTTATACGACATTGGGCTCAACCCACCTCTCAACTCACGCTAATCTCATCTCATCACTGTTCCAGAGTACACCACCTACATACACGCGCTGCAGGACATCCTGGCGGAAGGCCAGGCGCTGATCCTGCACCTCTCCCGCGGGTACAAGACGGCGGCGCGCGTCGACCAGGAGTGGCGTGAGAAGACGACGGGTATCATCACAGAGGTACAGGGGTGTGATTCTCTCAGAAACGGTGGTCGGTCGGACGGAAGACCGAAAGTTGCAGCGGCGAGTTTAAGTAGTCCCGTCAGAGCGAACAAAACACATTTTAGCGCGTGCATTCTCAATTTGGCAGCAAGGGTTCTGTCGATAAGATCGAACGTATATGGCGGGTTGGACTGTACGTTGATATATATTATTTATTTTTCTAAATATTTGAAAAGGGGCCTAGAAGGGGGGGGGGGGGGGGTTGAATAATGAAAGTGATTTAATCATAGCGCAAATTATAAAAAGGGCTCAATCTGCTCATTAAAAATAATAAAAAATCCGTGATGTAATTTTTGATTTACCTATAAGGTAGTAAAAAAGGATAATAATTTACGGCCCCCTCCCGGACCTCCGGAGTTGGTCCCTCAACCAGGCTGTCAGATCACACGTCACAGTGGCGATATTGGAGATTCAGCCTTAAGCCTTAGGTTAGGTACCTACGATAAGATATAGACAAGCCATTTCGAGAAAAAAATAACTTAACATATACATACCTACAAAATACTATTGAGTAGATTTCGTGTGGCTGGTTTAGGGTTAAGGACGAAAAAATCTGAAAAAAGGTTTGAGAAAATATCTTATTTTACTCGAAAAATGAAATTAAGTTGTCGGATTGTACATTTTTCGTAAATATTGCTAAAAGTTTAAATATTTGTATTAAAATTTAGGCTAGTCAAAATAGGCCATAGCTGCCACTAAACTAATATTATAAATGCGAAAGTTTGTGTGATGCGTGTGTTATACTTTGTTTGATACTCCTTCACGCTACAATGGATGAACGGATTTTGATGAAATTTGGAATACCCTTAATTAACACGTACAGACTTTTCATTATGAAACTGTACATTTGTCAGAGGGAATAACGATAATCGAAATCACAATGGTTTGGCTGCGTAACTAATTTCTACGCGGACGAGATCGCGGGCAGAAGAAAGTAGAAAATAAAGTTCATAACAAAATGAGTATTCTCACGAACCAAATTAATTATTAATGTGCTAAGAATCATGCAAATACAATCATTAGCATATTAAGATTCTACGTTAGATTTGCGTTTTCAACCATAATTCTTATTTACGGAACCCTCAGTACGCGAGTCCGACTCGCACATGACCGGTTTCGTTGAGATAGATTTTGTGTTTGTAGCAACGGCGTCGGAAGTCTACACCAAGTATGGTACGACTCCGACATGCTCTTGGCTGGTTTTTATTTTTGACTAGCTTCTGCCCGCGACTTCGTCTGCGTGGACTTCAGAAGTTGATCTTACCTGGATGAATAATAGGTATAAGTTTGTCCTAACCCAACCGAGAACAAAATATAAATCTTATAATAGCGCTGTTTAGGGAAAATCGTTTAACCACCTAGTGACTGACCTCACTAAGGCAACAAATCGATACAGGGTTAGGTATAAATCAGAGATAGCGCCATGTTTCAATTACTTGCTTAAAATGTAATTTGTAATTCGTATTTCAAATACCTGACGCCGAGCTATTTTGTAGTTAGTAATTCAAATGGCTATGGCCTCAAAATACATTTTAACATAAATACATTTAACCTTCATTTAGCGATCTTATTAGTGCGTTCTGAAAAAAATAGCGCTCGATAGCTTTCGTAAATAAAATGGCGACCGCTAAATATGTCTATCTTTAGAGTTCGCAACACTGCACCTGTTACTGTACGTCAAATTGAGTGTCAAATACCTATCAGGTCAATTGTCGTTTCCATTCTTTAACGACTTTTTTCACGGAATTTTATAAGTATTTTGTATCTCAAATAAAAAAAATAAAAAACTGTATTTTGTATTTTATATTACAAATACATTACTTACTTAAAGATATTTTGTATTTCGTATTTTAAATACTAGCGTGATAATATTTTGTAATTTGTATTTATATTAAAGCAAAGCGTGTATTTTGCCCAGCCCTGCTCACATGGTTAGCTGAGATGCCACCTTTTCAATTTTGCTACTTGTCTATAAAAAGTGGCGCCACCGTGTGAGCAAATTCAAAGCTTTTAACGATTAATTTGATATCTCGTACGAATGAGATGGTTTTCAGGATAAAAACTGTCCTATTCCAGGACCTAAGTTATAGTGTGCCAAGTTGCATCCCGATCCGTTAAGTGATTGAGTAACAAACATCCAAACATTCTCATATATCTTAATCACATAAATAAGGTAAGATTTGTTCTGGTACCTACTAAATAGTAGTGTACTATCAGTTTCAAGCGTACGTGTACCACTACGCCGGAGGCAGTCCGGACACCAACCAGTATGTGTTCGACATCCCCGGCATGCTGAAGACTAAGGCGCCTATCGCGGACGACCCCGAGGAGGACCCCTGCCCCTGCCCGCAGGAGGAAGAGCATCAGGAACCAGGTGAGGGGTACACCAGTACCCCTACCATGAGTTACAATTACCGTGCTCGCTAGCGAGTCGAATGCTCTGTCCCTCGCACTGTATAAGAATACTGCGAGGTATGCGAGGGGCAGACAACGGCAACTCATGGTAAGGGTACAAAAGGCCGTTCTGATTGTTTAATACTTAGGCACTGGTCTAGCTAGTAGAACTATATACTACAAAAGCGAGTAAAGTTTTGATAGTTTGACGCTCGGCAGGCATCGGCGAGTACCGCTGAGCTAGTTTTATAGTCGATAGCTTTAATCGCTGCGGTCAACTAGTAAATAGCGGTCCCACCGCCAGATATCGGCGAGCTCGGTGAGCAACTAGTAAATTTCTGTACTAGAAACAGTTGACAATCGGCGAGAGGCTAGTAAAAATGCTATGGAATAATAGCTTACTCGCCGGGCGTTGGGAGAGTGTGCTCGCCGGCAGTGTGAACAGCCAGCGATGAACTATAAATATATATCTCTCTCTTTTATTTACACGGAAGCGATTATCTTTTGTTCGTTTCTTGGGCTAGAAAAAAGTCGATAGTTCATATCTCACTCGCCGGCGGTGGGACCAGTGCCTTAACAATGCAACTTATAGAGAATATGCATGCACCGAAAGTGAAATTAAATTCAAAATCGGCAAAGAAATACGGATGATTCACGCATTTTAAAAAGTTGATTGCCTCCTTCACGTCATAAAAAATATTCCGCGTAATTCGTCGTGCCTTGCGGCCCCCGCCGCAACAACCCCTTATTTCGGGTCTCCACCCCTGTATTTTGGTACTCTAATTAGATCCGTAATGGTGGCGCACTGAATTTTATGAATTTACACGATGACACAGGTTATGGCGTTTCATATGGTAATTTGTTTATGATAAATAGTACCTACATAGCGCCGAGAATCTTGGCGGTAAAAACCATATCATCTTTGACTTGTTGTCGTATTGTGTCTTCTCACCGTGTCACAGTAAATGAAACTATAACACGTCGACCTAGACTCCAACTAAGCTAACTAAGCTCCAAGCTGTTCTACGCGGGTATAAGTTAGAACATACAAATAAGTTAGAACTACATTGAATGTCCATAGAATTATCAACCCTATCCTCTTAGTCAGTAGGTTTAAAATGTAAAGTGTCAGGATACAGATATGTCTTTATTATTTGATGGTAATATTGTGTAGGGAATAAGACCGGTTCAAATAATAAAGACATATCTGTATCCTGACACTTTACATTTTAAACCTACTGACTAAGAGGATAGGGTTGATAATTCTATGGACATTAAATGTAGTTCTAACTTATTTGTATGTAATCGGCTTGCGGTTACGGACACAAAGAAAGATAATAGTATTGTACACAAACAATGGCCTTTGTGTAGAAGATCGGCTCGCTAGAAATAATAAAGACTATACCCGGCGACGATAAATATGCTTACATAGATACAGGTGTAGTGCATAATTGCTTTCCTTCGTATTTTCACGGAAACGTACGAACCTGTCATGCTACTTCAGTCAACCTCAGTAGTTTTTGTACAGTGACCGACTGAAATAGCAAGACACGTTCGGACGTTTACGTGAAAATACGAAGGAAAACAATTATGCACTACATCTGTAAATACTTATGTACAAAGAAATCATCCAACACTCGGAAAAAAATAATCACGCTCAATACGCTTTTCTTTTTTTGTCTTTAGATAAACAAATAAGCAATGGCGGTCACGTGGGCTCTATCACGGGTCACAAGTTCATTCGCCTTTCAAAAATAAAAGGATATTTATAAACAATTCCACTGAAAACATATAAAAGAAGGGGAATTTGTTGCGAAACAATTACAACAGCGTTACGCCCGCCAACACACGGAGAGCGGGGGCGAAGCGTTAACAAAGCGTCGCGGAGGCGTTTTAGATATAGGAACGCGCCGCATCGGTACCGCTTTTAGTGTGGTTCTACTACGTACTACTACTACTAGTTTTTAAACTGCTGTAGACAGCGATTGAACAGAAAGATCCGATATGCACTTTGACGTCATGTCGGCAATATAAACTCGATGTTAAAATCTGTTTTGCTAGAAAGAGATAGGGACAAATCTTTGTTGGCTCATATATTGGTTAATTTTATAGCTATTCAAAAATAGTTTTTTGTCAACTATTTGTTACATCAATCATGAACAGTGCCCGTAATTTTCATGCCTTTGACGCAAAAATTACGTCACGCTACTTAGAGTATGATTCCAAATGGTTTTATTGTATTTATTAACCGTTAGTCGTCAATCATTTAATCATGTAAAAATGAGTTTCATCTATTGACGCGTATAAATAGAAATATCTGCTTCATACCTAACACGTAAATTAAACTATTTGATTGAGAAGGTCCGTGGCAAAAATCATCGAGTAACATTATAATTTAACAAAAATAGTTTTTATGTTGTAATAAAAATTATATGATTAAATAGCCATACATGCAATTACAGCATTGAAATTCATAAAAGAAAATTGTCTCCATTTGCCATTTTTAGTCATAAACGGTGAAAAAAAAAAGTTGCTGCCGTGATTCCTATTTTGATTAGGATTAAGCTGTATTTAATTGTAATCACTTTGCCGTTTCTTATTATTTATTTTTTGTACCAGTTAATACATACCTAAACACCTGCCAAATGAAAGCAGAGCACCCTGTATGTAAAATTACGTCATTATGACGTCATCGGCATCAAAAGTACGACCCCTGATCATGAATATTTCGAAACTCACTAGACTTTAATTTTACTGCACCGAGCAAATTGTGTTTCCTAACTAACCAAAGATTTTCCTTGGCATCGGACGATGCTTATTTGTAGCGCAAGTAAAAACAATTTATGGAATAAGTTACCAACTTTAATAACAATTACCCAGTAGTCAGCTTAACGGGAAACGGTGGCCACATCTGATAACTCGAAGGTCATTTATTTTTAACTATGTGATAAATCCTATAAGTTGTTTTCATTTGTAGTACAACCATTACTTTGTCACTTTAATCGCTGTGACAATTCACATAATGCAGTTTAAACATGACATTAATTAGATAAGGTGTAACTAAAGTTTACCCATATTTATGAACTGGGCTGTACAAAAAGTGTACTGTACATCCGGCGAGCCATAGACATAAGCGTAATAGACACAGGACTGTGCAAGCGAGAGCGCAGTCTCTTACGGCAAAAATACAAGTGCGAACGAGATAGCGAAAGAAAAAACCGTTGAAACTATTTTGAGAGCTCAGCTCAGGCGTCATTCAGTATTTGTGTCATTCGACGGTAAATCATTTTAAATTGAATAAAATGACAGACATTACGACGTTAGAGTCATTAAGGCCCGTATTAATAAACTAATCTCAACTCAAATGCTCGTCTCGAAATGAGTCAAAAATGACAGTGTAACGGGCCTCACAGGCAAGATGTGTTTATTAATACGGCCCTAAGATATGTCTGTTTTGGTGAGGCGGGGAATAGGAGTATGTTCGTCTATTACGCTAGTATATTAATGTCTATGCGGCGTACGCTAACACAATACAAATTTCTTCGAAAATGTACCGCATGGACTAATATTACTAGTCTAGTGAGTTCAGCAGGGGCCCGTTTCTCAATAAGTATATTCTAATAATTTCAGTTTCAGTTTTGTCTCATTTCGTAGTTTTATTTACGAGACAAAACACTTATATTATTCATCATCATCAACATCATGTCAGCCGAAAGACGTCCACTGCTAGACATAGGCCTCCCCCAAGGCTTTCCACTCAGACCGGTCTTGTGCTTTTCGCATCCACCGCGGTCCTGCGATCCTGACGAGGTCGTCAGTCCATCTTGTTGGAGGCCTACCTACAGCTCTTCTTCCGGTCCGCTCACGCCACTCCAGAACCTTCTGACCCCGCCCACTGCCACTTATATTATTAGACTAATACTTTTTGAGAACGGAGAAACGGGCCCCAGGGGGTCGATTTTTGAATGCTAACTGATATTAAATGAGTTTTGAATGTATTTGGGAGGTGATTGTCTGGTCCCCACCCACCACGCACTGGTATTTGATATCATACACATATTATTCTTTTTTACAGAGGATGAGAAACCCAAGGAATGGTGGGCAAATATGGAAGGCGATAAGCGTCCGTTTGTCCTGATGGGAGACATGGCGGCGTTCCTCCCCGACGAGCGCGCCAAGGTCTTGAAGGTTGTGCGCGCGGCCAAGTCGGCGCCTGCCAAGTGGAAGGAATACGGTAACCTCTTCATTACCCTTTTTGCTTTCACATTTAAGTGAAGTCGTTCGCTGCGAAAACGACACGATCAGTGGCGTCACGACACGATCAACGCGTGGTCTGTGTAAAGAGTCAAGCCGCGGGCGGCTGTCTTTTGTTCCAGTTTATTTAACGAAAACGAAGGGGACGAAATTACAAAATGGTGGTGGCGGCATTGCGGCCTCTGCCCACCACACCTGAACCTCGCCTCCTCCGCGCCTATTTCTCGACACTCCTCAATTGTGAACGCACCGCCATTTATATATGTATACCTACATTCCAACAAATAATTAAGAAAAATGCTAAGTTCGTAAACGGTTTCGCTAATAAAAGCAGTGAGATCGGACTGGGAACCAAGTTTTTTTAAAGCTCCTTAGATCACAGTTCATGTCATGTATAGGTAACGCTCAAATTTTAGAATGATTTATGTTATTAGGAGCGTCCTCACTGAGAGCATTCGCGTGTACAATCAGCTGCAGAGATAAGTATACAAGCATACAAGTTTCCTATGCAGGGGGGTATCCTTATCTCTGCAGCTGACTGTACATCAACATTGTGTGATGTGTAAGCTTGGTAACGCTCGGCTCGACGTCCACTCGAATATTCACGCGAATGCTCTTATTGGGGACGCTCCTATTTGTTACCTAATAGCACAGACAAGGTTTTACCGACCACATTTAATCTTTGAGTCTGAGTACAATGTAGTCTAGATATGTCTTTGGCAATGATCTAGTCAATTATTCGAATAAATGTGTCGATGATATTGTATGGATAAGTTAAGGAAGTGATTAACTTTGTACGTTTAGATCAAAAGTATTAGGAATTTGACCAAGGGAAAACTAGACAAGTCGCACTATAAAGTAGCGGTATAATGCCTTGATGACACGTACCGAGCAAACGGGCGAGACAGTGCTCGTATAAACATAGCGCCGAGTGCTCGGGCGAACGAAGCGGCGAGACAGTATAGCTCGGCTCCGGTTCCATCTACTAGGCCGAGTGAGTACCCAGCCTGCATTGTCTCGCTCGCTCACTCGGCAGGTCTGAACGTACACTGTCTCGCCACTCGGTCGTCCCGTCACCGTCCGCGCCATGACTGACTGTCCTAATTTCAAAACATGTCTGAACAATTACTGGCTTATATCACTGTCTCGGTCGAGAAACATTTTACTGTCTCGCCCGTTTGCTCCATACGTGTGATCAAAGCATAAACGGCGCGACGGACGGGTGATATTCGAACCAAAGGACCGCAGCTGAAGGTCACCCGTCCATCGTGCCCTTTAATCCGCAGCGAAAACCATACTAACCGTCACATCCGTCTGCTTGTTTGCTCTTTGCTTGTCATGACATGTTCTTCCAGTGTTCAATAACATGTTCCTGAAATCCGACTGTCCCAACGTGAACGCCACGAAGGACGTGTACCTAGATAGGCTGCCGGAGGACAAATGGACGTGCCATGGCATCAAGGAGGAACCGGCTTCACCGGAGGATGCCAATTTGGGCGTAAGAATGAATAGAGTAGAGTATGAGTTTTATTTTAGGCCACGAGGCCATAACATAATATACGTACTTATAGGTATATATATGTAATTCGTTGCCAGCCCTTTAGGTTTTCTGTTACGAGTAGGTATCTATTGCCTAGGTACTTACCGGGATGCGTCTGATAGGTACTTAATAAGCATGAAACCAAATGCGGCGTCGGAGCGGCCCCAACTAAACCGGCTTGGTGCTTCCGTTTGAGTAGGCTCGTGGTGGCTCGCGGCGCGTACGGTCGAGGCAAGCACACATGCAAGCCGCGCGATATGCCATAGATTGAGGACAACATACTGTTTGACTAACAAACATAGCAATATGAAACATAAAACGAACACAAAACTATTTATTTATTTTAAATCTGCCACATGCATATCATAACACAAGTTTAAGTGGGCTCTGATTGCATCCTTTTCTTTTAGTTGGATAGGACCGCGCTTAAAACGCTCTTTAAAAAAGCCCCATGTTCGGGATATAGGGTAAAGTCACCGGTGGTCAGTCAGAGACGCTGTAAAGAAAGGCCAACGAGACGAGATAAAGAATGTAAACAAGCTTTCAGGATTTCAAAACGCTTTTATTTGAAATCGTGTCAATTCGAACGCAATCCAAACAGGCATGAACTTCACAAAATGGCGGCCCTAATGTTGACAACATCTGTGCTGACAACTTTCCTGTACCACGAATCACGCAATGACAGCCGTAGGAGAAATAAGGACAGATATAATACCTTAGCGCTCGCAATCGCAATATAACTCAGTAACGGTCAGTCTGTTTAAATTATTTATCTTGTCTCGTTGGCCGTACTTTAGTCGGCCTCTATCTATATGAGTGGTAAGAGTACGAAAGATATATTTCCCACTCTTCGCACTCATATAAGGTCGACTACTGGTTTCTGGCTGACCACTGGTGACTTTACCCTATTACTTACTGAATAATTCATTTTAATTCACAATTTGATTTTGAAATGGTTTAGTTGCACACCTGAAATGTAATTTTGATACTCTGCAAAGTATCGCAACGTAAATTCAAAAATATCAAAATCATCATCATCATTATCATCCCGTATTAGTCCACTTCCCTAGGCGTAGAGGCCCTACTTTGTAAATCAAAGTTCGAAGTTACGTTAACTCCATCCCTTCTTGTCGATTTGGTCTCGAATGACGAGTGACGAAGATGGCGGGGATGGATGCATTGATGGATGGATGGATAAGACTTCGATTTTCAAAGTAGGGCCTCGACCTAATGCGCGCCACTGCTCCTGATCTTGCAGCTTCTCTCGTGCAACCTACACCGGCCAATCTGTGCATATCATCGCTCCATTTCCCCCCAAAAAAACAGTCAATATAATGTAGGGATAATGTTGATCCATAGACATTTTTTATGCATATTTAATAAGTTATCTATAAATTATAAGTATCTATATATGAAATATTTTCTAGTCTCGGGAGTCTAGTCGTCGCCAAACATCCATGAGCTACGACACGCGGATGGCTATGGGCTCCATACTTAAAATGATGTAAGTAAAAAAAACTTTGGTACCTACTTTATGAAGTAGATACAACACAACAGTTTTTTTTATAAGGTATTAGAAAAATCACGCTTATAGATGTTATTGTCATAGTCATAGACATAGTCATAGTCATATTCATTTATTGCTTTATGTTGTACAGAGAGGTCTTAAAAATACAGTAGATAGCTTCAACATAAACCCTGCAAGGGCACTGCAACAAGACGCAATAATATACTTACGTGTCTATTTAGAAAACATTTACATAATAATAAAAAAGATGAAATTTAATAATAAAAGGCTAACATTATTTATTCACTCTTGAAATGAAAAAAACTCTTCCAAATTATAAAAACATTTTGAGATCAAAAAACTCTTTAACTTATTACAAAATATAGACTCTTTTGTTATATTTTTGATTGTTAGAGGTATTTTATTGTAAATTTTTACAGCCATGTGATGTGTCGCAGAGCTAACAATTTTTAAATTAGTAAAAGAGCTTATTAACTTATTTCTCGTCCTGAGGTTGATTTGACATTTATTTTCTCTTTCTTGTGGAAATAGGGTTTTGTGTTTTCATACAAGTCTACATATTTCGTAAATATACATGGACACCAGTGTTAGGATATTTATTTGTCTCAGAAGGGTGTCGGTTAATTTGCATAAAAACTCTTAAGTAAAATTTCAGTTAACTACGTTCGAAGAGCATACTAAACAACACACAATATACCACGACACTCATTCATCATGCATTCTTAACGATCATTTTCTTGTTGTTATGCATATATAGGTTAGGATAAAACTGTGACCACATTAGTAGTTATATTTTAAACAAGAGGAGTCCCGCGACTTCGTACGCGAAGAATTAGTTTCCCGCTACTCCCCATATTTTAACCCCATAGGGGGTGAATTTCTAAGAATCTTTGTTGGTCAATGCATTCATTTCTATAATAAATTACCTGAAGTAGTTTTAAAGTTACCCTTTCCAGCACTTAAAAAATATTTGAAAAGGTCGTTAATGTCTAAAGCGTATTATAGGGTCGAGGACTATCTAACAGACAAAAATGCATGGCATACACCCGAAACTTAGTCAATAGTCATTTGTTCAAATGCAAAGGCTTTATCCTGCTTTTTCTTGTCTGGGGGACACCGTTGATGCAGGAAAACATATCGAAACTTTTATGTGGTCATCTTGCACCATCTCATATACACATATATAAGTAGGTAGTTGTAGTTATTTTATTTTATTCTTTTCTATCTTTCTCTCCCGTAAGATTTTTGGCATGTTTTCCTGCTGAACTACTGTTATTTGATATTAAATTTAATTTAATACTTGTAGCTTTATATAATGCTAGATTAAGTTGTACATACCATTGTAATATGCAATATGAAATAAGTTTAAAAAATGACTGACTGCTGAGTTTCTTGTGGCGTTTCTTCTCAGCAGTGGTCTCCTCTTGGGAAGCGCTGGTAGTATCTTGACGTGTAAAAGTGCCCGAGCGGCCTACTTACTAAATAAATTTCTTTTATCTTATCTTTTAATCCATTCTTAGTGCTCACTTACATCATGAAAAGAAACCCCTGTACCAAATTCTAAGTTTCTAGGTACTGTAGTTTCGGGTGTGCGTTGACAAATAAGTCAGTCAGGTTTGCCTTTTATATACATAGATAATCAATCAAAGACGTTACAAATGTTTACTTCTTAACCTATTGACATTATGTTTTATGAAATTATGCATTTTGTTGTTATGCATAATGCTTAATGTTTCATTGGGTTATTACCTAGAACCTGGAAGACCGAGCGGGGCTCGGGTAGAAAACGAAATTTCCCCAAGATTAAGAAGTGCTCGTTTTAAGGTATTAGATAGATAGAGATCGCAATTACCTATGCAATTGTGTTAGGTATGATAAATGAATATTAGTATCTACTTACAATTCTTTTTATGCAAATCGTTACAGATGTAGTGCATAATTGCTTTCCTTCGTATTTTCACGGAAACGTACGAAGGTGTCATGCTACTTCAGTCCACCTCAGTACTTTTTGTACTGTGACCGACTGAAATAGCAAGACGCGTTCGTACGTTTCCGTGAAAATACGAAGGAAAACAGTTATGCACTACATCTGTACACACTTTAGCAAAATAATTAATTTTATATTTTTATTATTGTTCACTGAGCTTTTTTTTATAAGTGTTTGTTACGCCCGCTTTGGACTACTGGGCGGAATGACGTCATTTGGTTTGTTACCGCGTTACGTAGCGGTGCACTAGCTGTGACGTAAACAAGACCATTGTGGCGTTTAAGCTTCTTTAGCCATTAGCAGAATTTTGCTTGAATAATAATAAAATTTGTGTGGTTTTTAACACAACCCTCTATAAGCATGTTTTTTTCCACCGCCTTTTAAAAAAAGTTTCTGTTGTCATTAGGATGTTTTTTATAATAAAAATGTTTAAAATGTCCTTATTGCCAGGGGCCCGTTTCTCAGAAAGAATTACTCTAATAATATTAGTGCTTTGTCTCATTTTTTATTTTTATTTATGTGACAAAACACTAATATTATTAGAGTAATTCTTTTTGAGAAACGGGCCCCAGAGGCCGGGACAGGTAGTGCTTTGTGTTTATTAAGCTAAACCCGACGCATGTGCATTCATTCATGCGTGAGCGAGAGGGAATACAGCGCTACCATTTTCCTAATAGATATCGGCAATCTTCGATTTTAGGGTTCCGTACCCAACGGGTAAAAACCGGGCAAGAGCATAATTATAAGGTATGCTCAGTGTAGGGTTCCGAAGCCGCTAAGTATTACAAACATAAAAACAACAAGTAATATATTTAAAGTCATTTGGTGCCGTTTTAGATGATTTTAGTAGGTTAAACAATTTAACCGCCTGTATCTCAAAAAAAAAAGATGTCTTCTATCGTCGTCTGTCGCGCGGCGTTTCGTGCGCACGGTTCACTGTGACGCTGAGAGGCGATACTGTTAAAAATGAGAACTTCTAACGTGCTTATGTGCAAAACCTGCAATATAGTGATTTGTGAGGTGCTGGCATTCATCCAGAATAAAATTCAGGTGATGGGAGAGGAGAGCCTGGTGCGGATCTGTAGCACAGCGTTCACCGCCGCGGACATTGAAGCTGCTAAAAGCTTACTTTTTGACTCGGTGCCGGCTACGCTGCGCAAGGTAAACAGGAAGCGTGAAGGAAAATCTCAAAGAGATCTTGAGGACATAATTAGTTTATTTAAGCAAGTGGACCCTGAATGTGTTCCCACTTTTGTTGCTCGGGAGCTTCATAAGTTACCTCCGCTAACTTTTGATCACATTGACGCGACAAGGTTGCTTAAAGATATTGTAATAATTCAGAGTGACTTAAGCAATTTTAAACTAACTTATGCAACTATGGAGGATGTCAGCCGGCTCAAGAATGAGATAGAAATGCTAAAGACTGCATCGATTGTAAACAACTTTGATTGCAATGTCAACACTAGAAGAGGAGCCTATCTAACCCGAAATATGAGCTATGACAGTGGTCCTATAGGGCTACCTCATATTAACGATGCAGATAATGAAGCGAGTATGCTTAAATCACCTGATCATGATGAGTCACTGTTGCAACGGTCGTTGCCTCAAACCTGCGACTATGACATAAATAAGAAAGAGGGTAGCAGTATATTTGCGCACACACCAGCGTTAACGGAACAAAACGCGCCGGGTACGGCCGCTTCGGAGCCGGTCGCTGTGGCGGAGGAGCGGGTGGCGGGGGCGCTTACCGGTACTATGAACGAAGTTACTGATAACGCGCCGGAGCTCGGAGCTCGACCCCGTACTACGAAACGGCGTAGAAATAAACGCCCTCGTACCACGGCACTACACAGTGTGGAGTCTACGGCACCTGTTACTGTCAACAACACGCATTCTAGCGCCCCGACTATGGCTGAAGTTGTGGCATGTGGTGAATGGAAAAATGAAACCCCCTCTGACGACTATATAACCGTTCAGAGAAAGCGGTTAAAAAACCGTTTTATAGGGAAGCTGGGAAAGGCTCAAAACGACAGTAGTTCTAAGTTTAGGGCTGCTCTAAATGAGATTGAACTTTTTATCACCAATGTCCATAAGGACGCTACGGAGAATGACATTAACGACTATATTTATATGAAAACACAAGTCAAAGTAAAGTTGGAAAAAGTGTCAATGGTGAGAGAAAAAGGTCACAATGCCTTCAAGGGTCATGTTCCTTATGCCAAGTTGAAATTATTCATGAATGACAACTTATGGCCCGAGGGAATCTCTTTCAGGCGGTTTGTGAACTTTAATGTCAAGAGAAAGGAGGGAGATGGACCGAAACCTGTGGGTTAATAGTAAAATGGAACATAAAATAATATCATTCAACTGTAAATCAGTTACTAGATCTGTCGAGTGTATTAGGGTGATGACACAATCAGCTGATATTATCGCTATTCAAGAGCATTGGCTGATGCCACATGATATACCGTTTCTAGGTAGCATTAGCCAGGACTTCAGTTGCACTGGAAAATCTGCGGTGGAATTCTGCGAGGAAGGCCGTATGGTGGAGTGGCGATATTATGGCGTAATAGTGTTTTCACCAACGTAACGGTAATCCCATGTCGTAGTGTGCGTATCACGGCAATAAAAATTGCGATGTCAGATCGGGCAGTGATCATTGTGTGTGTCTACATGCCTACGGATTGTCCGGATAACTTAGTAGACTTTGTGGAATGTTTGAGTGAAATAAGTGCATTGATTGAGACCGAAGGCGTTGAATCCGTAATGGTTTTGGGTGATTTCAACGCACATCCAGGTGGGCGTTTTGGAAAGGAACTGGTGAGTTTTTGCACTGAACAAAAGTGGAGGTGTGCGGACTTAGATAAACTGGGTGCGGACTCTGACACTTTTACTTATTATAGTGATGCCCATGGCACTACCAGCTGGCTCGACCATTGTCTTGTCACGGACGCCGCGTGGGATACTCTTGTCGATGTTAGGGTTAATTATAACGTGTTTTGGTCGGATCATTTTCCACTTGAAATTATTGTTAATTTTAATAGTTTAAATCGGAAAACTAGTGTCGCTCCAACACATAGAAACGAAGTTCTCTGGGGAACAAGGGAGCCTTCACAAATAGCTAAGTATACTGAAACGTGTAACAAGTTACTTGCAGAAATAGATTTTCCATCTGAACTTAGAGATTGTTGTGACACAATGTGTAGTAATGTGAATCACAGAGAATATATTAGTAAGCTATACACTAGGATAATAACTGTGCTTAGTGAGGCGGCTGTCCTTAGTTATAATTGTAAAAAACCTAGTCATGGCCGGTACATCACTGGTTGGAACAAGCATGTCAAAGATGCTCATAGAGGGGCTCGGCTTGCTTTTCTTGACTGGGTTAGTAGTGGTAAACCTCAACATGGCCCTGCCTATCAGAAAATGTGTTCTACCCGAAAATATTTTAAAATGAAACTGAAATGGTGTCAAAATAATCAAAGCCAGATACAAATGGATATTTTGGCATCGCATCACGATGCTAAAAGGTTTGGATCCTTCTGGAAAAAGACCAGTCGTCTTGATACCAGGCCGAGCCTACCTGTAAGTGTCGGGGGTACGTGTGAGCCGGTGGATATTGCAAATCTTTTTAAAACACATTTTGAAGTTCAACCCAGGCATAACTTTATGAGTGGGATGCCCACGACTGAGGAGCCATGTGAGGGCGTGTGTAGCCGACCTATTTATTTTTCCGCTAGGGAAATATCTACTGTCCTACGGAATATGTCGCGTGGCAAGTCGCCTGGCCATGACAGCCTCAGTGTTGAGCATCTCAAGCACGCCGGTTCTCACCTGCCAAGGGTACTAGCAATGTTCTTTGCATTATCCATCGGGCATTCTTATCTGCCCGACGATTTAATGAAGACAATTGTGATTCCGATTATTAAGAATAAAACCAGTGATGTATCGGATCAAAACAATTATAGACCCATCTCTCTGGCTACTGTAATTGCAAAAGTGCTGGATGGTCTGCTTGATCAACAGTTAAGTGCTCACATAAAGCTGAATGACGCTCAGTTCGGTTTCCGAGCTGGGTTGTCGACGGAGTCAGCTATTTACTGTCTCAAGCACACTGTCCAGTATTATGCAAAACAACGAACCCCTGTGTATGCCTGTTTCTTGGACCTTTCTAAGGCCTTCGACTTAGTGTCGTATGATATCTTGTGGTCAAAACTATCCAAAGAAACGGACATGCCTAGGGAGCTGGTATCAATATTTAAATATTGGTATAGGCACCAGACCAATGTTGTGAGATGGGCTGGTTGTGTGTCGGATGTATACAGGTTGAATTGTGGAGTGAGACAGGGTGGGTTGACATCTCCGAAGCTTTTCAACCTGTATATGAATCGACTGATCGAGGAGCTTAGTAATACGCCAATGGGTTGTTCCGTTGGTGGAAAAGTTATAAATAACATCAGCTACTCGGACGACATGGTGTTGCTGAGCCCTTGCATCAGTGCGTTGAGGAAGTTACTGGCGGTATGCGAGAGCTATGCTGCTGCCCATGGCCTTAAGTACAACGCGACTAAAAGCGAGCTGTTGGTGTTTAAGGCGGGCAATAAAACCTATGACATTGTCCCGCCAGTTGTACTTGACGGCACACCACTGAAAAAAGTCACTAAATTTAAGTACTTGGGGCACTGGGTAGTGGAGACGCTATGCGACGACCTCGACATAGAGAGAGAGCGCCGAGCATTGGCAGTCCGGTGTAATATGCTGGCTCGTAGGTTCGCGCGGAGTGGTGGGGGTGTCAAAATTACTTTATTCAGGGCATTTTGTCAATCCTTCTACACGTGTGCGCTATGGGTCAGTTTTACGCAGCGGGCTGTCAATGCATTAAGAGTGCAATATAACAATGCGTTCAGGGTGCTGATGGGTCTGCCCCGCTATTGCAGTGCATCAGGCATGTTCGCGGTAGCGGGCGTGCCTGGATTCCACGCTATAACGCGCAGCAGAATAGCGTCACTCATGCGTAGGGTGCGGAGTAGTACCAACAGCATCCTGAGCACGCTTGCTGAACGGGTGGACTGCCCGATAATACGGCATTGGGACGAGGCACATGCTCCGGTGCGTGCCCCTGCCCGCCGATATTAGCCATTAAGTTATTTTGTTCCTAACCCTAGTTTTAAGTTATTAAATTGTTACTAACAAAGTATGGAACCAGAGTCCGAAATAAATGATTTTTAATTATTTTTTTTAATTTTAATTTATTCGTGAATTCGTTATATTAAGTATGCGCTTTCATTGAAGATGTTTTTCAGATTTTTTGTATTTGTTCTTCGACGACGACGACACTTGACTCTTAACAAAAATTTGCGCTTTAAAGCGTAATATTTCATAAACGGATCCCTTAATCTAGGGAAAAATTGTTTTCACCAACCCGCAATATTTTGGAAAGATCTATCCAACGAGACCCCACAGTATGGGGTCCACTAAAAAAAATGTTTTCAAAATTTAATTTTACCCCTTTGTTGGCGTAAATAATATGTATATTCATGCCGAATTAACTTTCTAGTACTAACAGTCTCTGAGCTAGGCTGCGGACGGACATGGCGAAACTATGAGTTTGACTACGGAACCCTCAAAACCCGGTCTAGTGTGAGTCCTTCGTGGGCGAGTCCGACTAGCACTTGGACGGTTCTTTTCTCGTCTACCCCATAATGTGAGGGGTCGTTGGATAGGTCTTTTAAAAAAAGATATGAGGGGTTGCGAAAACATTTTTTTGGTTAAGAGATCCATTAATGAAAAATTTAGCTTTTAATCGTAAATTTTTGTCAAGTCAAGTGAACTCTACACTGAGCACGGTCCGACACGCTCTTGCCTGGTTTTTTCTATGACACACGAGTGACAAATATAGTGTCAGTTGCGAGTGTAAGCGTGATAGCAATAGCCAGCCGAAAGCTATTAAGAAGCTGGAAATACACGTTATTGAATAAAGATGTATCAAGGCTAATAAGGTCTTGAAGGTTAATAAGCACTATCTATTCCTACCCCTGGTTATTACAGTACGGCGTCTACCGCAGCGAATACGACCACGCCGGCCAAAGCCATTCATCTTTTGGGCGCGAGGGATTCCATGGAGATCGCTTCCAGCACCAAGTTGGTCAGTCCACCTCTAAGGCTGCGGCTCCACTCGGGTGGAGACAAGCGGAGCGGTGAGGAGAAGTGTAGGGATAGACCAATCATATTAGTTGAAATCTACATCTCGTCTCCTCTCCGCTTCAGTGGAAACAGTCGTCTTGGGACGCCCTGAGGCTCCACTCAGCTCCGCTCGTCTCCGCCTCAGTGGAGTCGCAACCTTAGGGCCGTACTAAATTGATCTGGCATCTCGACCAAACGTTACGACTTACGCTAATATTTTATACTTAGGGGATTTTCCAAAAAAATAGTCTAGTTTTAGGCGTTTTGACTTAAGCCTTAGGGGTAAAAAGAAATCGGAGTTGGTAACCCTGCCTACGTTGTTACTCGAGGTCTCGAGCGGCAAAATATCAAATCAATGTTCTACATTAACCAGCGCGGTGTCGCGGTCAAAGGAGTTTCTTTTGGAGTTTATTGAACTCTTTAAGGCACAAGAACCACTTTGGTTCATTAAATCAAGGGACTATTATAACAAGTAAAAACGTAATGTTAACAGTTACTGTTACGAAATACTAAATTGATATATGATTGATATAAAGTTTTTATTAGGTCTTACGGTAATCTTGTTACATTGAATTTAACTAAGATTCGGAATAGTTTCTTTTGAATTAGTAGGTTTTATTATCTGATTTAACAAAAATCACCATTGGTAAGAAATGTACGAAACCTTCAGAAAACCCCCTAGATAAATTTAGTGACATCGAAACCTTGAAAAAATCCCTAGGGTTTAGGGAAAGCCTCTGAATCTGGCAACACTGGCCTCTACATGTATGGGGGCCTTTAGGTACGGTCGGCCTTACTTATAAGTAGGTACACACTTTTGTGCTTTGTCATTTTAACGTCATGTTTGAAACTGCTGCACTAATCTGTCAAAGGCGTTAAAGCGACAAGGTACTACAGTGTGCAGCTGCTTATAAAGCCGACTGTGCAGTCGGAAAATATATTTGGTCAGCAATATGATGCATGAATTGCAGGTCATGGGGCAATGAGGTCTATTAGATGCATCTGGCAATTCGAAGCATCGACTTTCGATGAGTAAAAAGATCATGTCATGACTATTAGTAACGACCATTTGACACACAATGTCATAATTTCACTTCACCGGCTTTTCAATATTTAATAGTAATTTAAATACAAAAATGCATAAATATATAAATTGTGAAACAGAACCGTGCTCTATCTACAAAAGTGCGGTAACGTCATAAATACCCGCGGAGTAGATAAGTAATAATAATCATGGTAAATAGCTTTGTTTATATTTGCTCTTTTCAATTGATTTTCTTTATCTTGTTTAATTTATGAAATTACAAGCGTGATTCTATCAACAAATAGTTTTCATCGCCCCCGGCTCTCCGACAATCTCTGTGCAAAAATTACCAATTAGGTGAAGGTGAAGCAACGTAACAGTGACCCTTTATCATGCCCGAACTGTAGGTCGATGACATTATGATAAACTCTATTAGGGGTATTGGATGTTATGCTTTTGATATATTAGTATATATATTTACAGCGTTAGGGCAAACAATATGTGACCAAACAATTTTAGGACAGTCGAATTAGGGCTAATGTGCGTTAAGACAAACAATCATTATGACTAACGATATTAGGGAATTCAAATATAGGACAAAAAACATTATGGATGCCGATATAGACTCTATTTTTTCATATCTTTCATATGGGCCCGCTCGCATAAAATTTTACCCCTTTAGCATATTTTGTGCATTTATCCTCTTAAATAAGCTTTTTGAATATGCAGGTTTCCTAACGATGCTTTCCCTTCACCGTAACAGCATCGGGTATGTACAGTCAAAGACTTAAAGTGGCCCTTAGGTTTAAAGTCAATCTGATATATATTCTACAGCAATAACGTTGAGTTTCTTCTATTTTACAAATGACTTGGCGTCTCTAATGACATTGACGAAACCAAGCACATTTTTTTAGAAATGGGTCTTGAAATGTACGTTTTCTTCCCTAACTGTAATTTACACGAATTTACCTCAGATACAAAAACCATTCTTTTTTAAACTGTTTAACTTTTTAGTATTGTTATGAAACGAAACTAACTTTAATTACATTATTTTGTAGGTCATGGCTTCATCGAGTTAGTTAGGCATCTCTAATGTCATTGACGACTTCAAGCCTATTTTTTGGGTTCCGTAGTCAAACTAGGAACCCTTATAGTTTCGCCATGTCCGTCCGTCCGTCCGCAGCCTAGCTAGAGACTGTTAGTACTAGAAGGCTGTAATTTGGCATGAATATACATATTAGTCACGCCAACAAAGTGCAAAAAAAAATCTTCTTTTTTTTTTAATGTACATCCCCTACACGTAGCGTGGGGATGTATTTTTTTACTCGTCTACCCCATAGTTTGTGGGGTGAAATGGGGTGTCGTTGGATAGGTCTTTCAAAAATAAAAACAACAAAACAATTGAAAACAATTGATTGTTTAAAGTATTAAGATTCAAAGCGGTAATTTTTATTAGAGTCTAGTGTCCTTCCCCTCCAACCAAAACTAAAACTACAAAAAATCTGAAAAATATCTTATAGCACATATAATTAAATTTATAGCAAAACTATCACGACTAAGTAGACTTCATTGGTTCTTGAGTTACAAACGGTTTAAATGTTTATTCCTACCGAAAACTTATTTGCGGTGTTGGTAAACTGACCGCGACCTACGAGTATGTCGATGTATGGGGATAACAGTTTTCCAAGCATAGTTAAGTTTGTCGCGAGGTCTAATTTGTTTGTACTAACGGCTTCGGAACCCTACACTGAAGTTCACTGAACATGGTCCGACATTCTTTTTTTTTTAAAATGTTTGACAAATTAATTTTCGTGATCGTATAAGTATTAAAATTATTAAACCTCTATTAGTTCAGTTTCTTTTTAATACTCAAAACAAAGTATTAACGTGTAACAAACGTTTAATTAATATGATCAAGAATAAAATTAATAATAATGATTACCATCTGACAAAAAAAAAATACGATCGAATGATCTTACTCCTTTCAAACAACTAAATAAATTGTGATGTTTCGTAAGTCTAGTCGAGAGGCATAACGTCAAGTTAGCGATTTTCTAAAATCAATCACAACTTTCCTATGTCAACTCCACGAGTCGATGGACAACAGATACGTTAGCAGCGTTTACACCTTGGCTCGACCTAGTGTTAAAGCTACTAGTCCTTCAAAATTAACATGTAATTTGGTATTTTCCAGCGCGGTAAATTTAGAGACAGCATTGGAAACAGGTTCAGCAAGAGCGGCTCTGTTAGCGTCGGATTTGTCAACAAGGAGGTATGTAACATACCACCATACGCCTTCAATACAGACACAGTGTATTGCCATAAGTCCAAACACATGTTTCGGTTCGCTTTCGCGGCCAGTGTGCTTTATAGTACCCTCGTCACACGTCCATAACACAATTTGTATAATGTATGTTCTTGTTTGCGGTAATCTCAGAATTCTTGTCTAGTCTTGTTTTCTTGTTATAAAAACGACTTTTTTGTAGGATGACGACTTGAGCAACGCGGTGGGTTTAAAAGAAGGCGAGGCCAGCTCCGCCCCGGCTTCTCAGCCAGATGCGTAAGTAGAACACAACTTCGTATTTCCGCCTATAGGCCTGCAAGGCCCCGGGACCCAGCCGGCCCTGGGGCCCCAGTGGCAGAACCACCATATAAGCCCAAAAGCCTGGTTTGCAAAAATGGCTTTGAATTAGAGGGAGGGAAGGGGGGTTTCAATGCCAAGTTCCTAGGGGCTCTGGGTCTAAAGCCCGGGTTAGGACACATGCTGCACTACTTAATTTATCATACTCTAGCTTTTGCGTGCGACTCCGTCAGCGTGCATTCTGATATCAATTCTCATCGAGCCTGGTGCACTGTCAATAAAATGAACCTGAACCCCATTAATGCTACTGTCTGTCTGTAGAATCTGCAATAGTGCATTTATTTTATAATTAATTTATATTAATTCAAAATATTGATATATATATATATATATATATATAGGTATATAATATTATGTATAAGTGATATATACTCGTATGTTAGACCTTATGTTGCGCCGCCACCATTATCCTGCTTTGCCCAAAGGTTAACTAGTAGAAAATGCCTTACGGCATTAAGTTCACATTTTGTATGTTAAGTGTATTCTTTTGTGCAATAAAGATTAAATAAATAAATAAATTCGCCTACACATTAAATTCACTAGAAAGAAACTAAAATATAATACCTTCGAATCGCGGTAGGCTCTTGGTGATCATATGATCATGTGCTTCGGGAGGTGGATAAAACACAAGATTTAGGTATTATCTTAAACACATTGCTCATGTACTAAAAAATAGTTCGACAATGGTAGGTTACTATGGTTAGTAAAAAGAATATGCAATCACTATACAAGCTTCGTGCTATGCTATCTCTATACAATAGTTTGATTCGTAGCATCCTGGAGTACGCCGTTGCCGTCTGGAGCCCCTGTTACAGGGATATTGATAGACTGGAGCGTGTCCAGCGCAATTTCCCTCGATTATTGGCATTCAAGGGCCCTCAATGTCCATACAGAGCTAGGAAACGAGACTATCGTTTTTGCCTTTCCATCTTTGCGGGCTCTATTAATTTGGTACAATAACATATAAAACAAAATACGGATCAATTTAAGCTAACAAAATATCGTGCACAATATTAGACCATAAAGTACAATTTTTTCACAAAATATAAAAAAAATACATAGCAATTTTAGTCAGTCTGTTTCCAAAAGTATTACATGAATTATGTTACTTACGTATCTTAATGTAATAATTATATTGTTTATTGTTTAATGTTAAATTATGCAAGCTATTATGAGTTATCTTCAAAGTTATTTTAAAAGCGATAATTTAATTGTAAGAGGGCTGTTTACACTTTCCCCGGTATTGCAAACAGGCTTGTGATATTATAAGAATGTTTTTTTTGTATCTCAATTGTGTAAATACTACTACTGTATCGATTTAATACATGAAAAAAATTTGACTCTCTATGTGCCAAATTTCATCCTTCCGTTAGCCGTTGATCATTGACTGACAAACATCCAAACTTTCGCGTGTATAATATTAGTTAAATAAGGGTGACGTAAAACCACTCTTGTGAACTTTAAGCTAAACATAAACTAAAAGTTCGATTTATTTAATTACATTATTAATGCGAAAGTCGTATGCATCGTGCTCGACATTTTCATACGCTGACTGTATTTATGCTGTACGAATGAAAATTATTATTCTTGCGTGTTCACAGAATGAAGGACGAGGATGACGATGATGACAAGACAGGCTTAGGGTACGTTTTTACATTTGTACATTACATTAATAAAGGCCTAAAGGTTCGACGCTCCGTAAACGCAGTGACGCAAGTTAAGTACCTACTGGTCATGTTTTAGACGCAGACTGTTCACACAGGTGCTCAACATACGCTGACGCACCGTAAACGCCAGTGATGTGATAGAAAGTGCCCGTGCGGCCTACTTACTGAATAAATGTCTTTTTTTACTAATTTAGATTAAGTATAAGCATTCCATGTCTCCTTTTATAACGTGTAGCTAGACTGTTATTGTAAATAAATAAAAATAAAAAAAAACCTATTTTAGGTAAAATTAACCAAAAAATCTCTACCGAGACCACTTCCGTTGATTTATTTCGTTAAGTATTTTTTAAGTGATAGGCAACTCTAAGTTTCAAGTCTAGGCTAGTCCTTCCGTTGGTACTCTACCTGTTTTTTTTTAATGATTACAGAAGTTTACAGCAAGATAGCATTCAGGCAATCAAAGGCCACGTACCTGATAAGGACCATAAGATCCACAGCGAAAAGGTATTCTAAATCATTCACCAACACCATACGTAATATAGTAGATTTTGATACAAGTGCGGAAAGTATGTCATTTCACACGAGTCCCGAGTTGTCTTGGTCCGAGCTGCAAGCTAGGGACAAGACTAAATAATAAATCATCAATGAACTCAGTGTACTTAATCTAATTAAAAAAACCACTAAAGATTAAGCCTGTTCTCTCCTTATGTATCTTTAAAGTCACAAATGCACAAAGAGCGTAGGCGGCGCGTTGCCGCGATCCCATTAGTAATACCGCCTCCACCACGCTTTTCGAACGCACCGTAACGGTCGCTTCCCCGCTCTGTGCGTTTGCGGCTTTAAAGAATATGTTATGTCACACGATCCGCCGTCTCGCGCCCATCAAGATTACCTAAAGCCGCAAACGTACTGAAAGCGGAGGCGGCGTTCTTACTAAGCTGGGCATTCACGGACGCGCCGTTTGTCTCGGCGATAGATGGATTGTATACAACTGGATGGGCATACTATTTTGACCACATTCACGGGCGCGCCACGCCACGCCTCAACGGTGCGGCATCACGGAGCAGACTGAGTAGAAAATCGTAGCCAGAGAACGCATTCACGACTATGCCATTTGGTTTGGCGTGTTCTAACGTTGAATTTCGACAATCACGATAGTTCCATCCGGATTGCGCGTTGGCGCGTTGCGCTGGATTTCCGTCCATTTGGGAATCCAACGGACCGCGCAAAGTTTTTTTAAAGTTTTTGTTTTTTAGTTTTGACATTCACGGATCGATTTCGGCGTGGCGCTGCTCTATTCGGCTTGTTCGACAGGTCGTGAATGGCCAGCTCTAGAAACGCGTCCGCCACGCTTTGGGCACGCTTTTAGTATGGGCACGCGCTGCACCGCGCCGCCTCCACTCTACAATGCGTTTGCGGCTTTAGAGTCGCACGTCAACTCGCGTTGCATTATGAAACATAGCTTTGCTTTAATTTTCATACGGTATTAAATTTAACTAAACTAAAAAATTGCTATCGAAATGTAATGACAATCGATGTCGCAATTTATATTTCAATGAGAAAGAATGTTACAGACAAAAAGTGGAACGATTTAGATTTTGCACGAACATTTGAAAATTCTTGTCTTTTGTTCTAGTTCTACAGTCAACCTGAAGCTCTGTTAAAGTGAAGTTATGATACAAATCTTAAGATACATAACAATTCAATTATATTATAACGCCACTTTGATATGATCCCTAGCATTAATCGAATTGGTTGACTGTATTCTTGTCTAAATGAAACCAAATGTCATCTGTATCGAACTATATCGAAAAAAACTGTTATTTTTTAACAGCTTTTTTCGATATAGTTGTATAATGGAGAAATTAAACTTTAACGTGTGTATGCTTGCGAGCTCACGGCAACTCTTAAAGCAATGAATGTACCACAGCAGGCGAGACCATTAGGTATAATAGTAATTTTTAATTATAAATATTTAATTGCGCAGCAAAAAATAAAAACCGCACTCCGTAAAAATACTGAAATGCACAACAAAAAAACTAAATGCACGCCAATCTAAGCTTTTGATTACCATTTAGTTTTTTTGCTGCGCAGTTCAGTGTTTTAGGTTAGGTTAGGTTAGCGTTTATTTCTCCAAGTAGGTGGGTACTTATTTTTTCGAGGATTGACGTAACCGCATGCAACGTCAATTTCGGCAAGCCAAAATCATGAACCATGACGTTCATCCAACTATTCTTGACCGCACATGGCCTGCCCCCTCCCCAGTTCTGTCCCATGCCGAATTGCCAGCGGCAACGGGTGAGCGAGTTCATGAACACGCTGCCGGCCTACTTCCGCGAGAGCCCCTTCGCGCACTTCCAGCAGACCTTCGACACCTACGAGACCTGCACGCCTGGTATGTAGCACTTCGTATTATTTATTATCAACCTGAAAAAAAGAGGACGTTTTTAATTGGGTTTTTCTATTTGTGTGTATGTTATCTCGGAACTCATTTATAAACTTAAAAAATATATGTTAAAAAGTAAGCTTTCAAGTGGTCAACCTTTTATCAAAATCAAGTTCTGATGATGGAATCTACGAGGAATTGAGGGAACTCCTCGAAGCACTTTTGGTATTTTCAGAAACAAGTCAAGCACTTGTATTCAGAAAGTATCATTTGGTGAATTGGAACTGATGAATGACCACAAATGGCCATTGGAACTTCTCCATAATACCTGTTTCAAGGGTGGAGATAAGATATCACTATTGTTTTTAACGATTTTTAGTCTGTGCAATTATCTGTGCAATATAATTACTTATCACTTACTTTATTACCTTGTGGTGTAACCCGTGCAACATACTTTGAAGTATTACTATATTTTATGATTGAATAAAATGACCTTCTGCTGGAGTTTCTCGCGGCGCCCTCATGTGGCCAATTTCTAAATAATTATTTTGAATTTTGAATACCTACCTAGCAGTACATAAGAAGAAGCTGGCAATAGTAATTTTAGCAGTTATTTTCATATTCAAAGCAAAACACTTTCACTTACCTACGTTACTGCAATAACGTACTATAGTAGATTGTATCACAAGGGAGCAAAATGACATATTTAAGGCGAGGGCGTACATTGAATCCTGAACGAAGCGAAGGATTCTACAATTGAATCCCGAGCGTAGCGAGGGATTCTAAAATAGAATCCTGAGCGTAGTGAGGGATTCAAGTGTTAACGCCCAAGGTGGAAATAATTTTGCTACCGTGTGACACATACTGCTTTTCACATCACCTATGAGGAAAATAAAAGATCTTAGTGATGAAACAAATTTAATTATTCACACATTCTATAAATGCTGAAATTATCAAATTTAACAACAGGAAATTATCGCACTTAACAACAATTATCAAATTTGGCAACAAAATGTCCTTGAACAGAAAAGTGCCACTTTGATCCCTCCTAGCAGGGAAGAAAAGTCCCCTTTCCGAGTAGGTGATATGAAAAAATAAATAAATATCAGGGAACGATGTCACACAAATTGACCTGGTCCCAAACTATGGCTTTTACGACGATAAACACACTTAGGTATATTAAAAAAAATCCTCGCGCTCATCACACAAATACCTGCACTTTACCGAGATTTGAATCCAATCTTGAACCCAAAACCGCTAGCTTCGAAGACAGGGTCACCACCAACTAGGGCTAAAGTGTCGTCGATGTACAGCAAAATGTATAGATAGTTTTGAGATTTGCGTTTTTCATAAAAACAGGTGTTCCTTCTAATACAAAATTGCACATTGCTTTATCATTATTTATTTCTTGGGAGAACGCTGGGGTAGTTGTTTCGCTATAAGGCGCCGCAATACAAAATCTTTTATTTCTTCTACGTCTAAACGTCATGACCATATCAGAAAATACTGGAGGTATAATTATTTGTATATATTTTTAGGAAAATCCTCCGCACATTTCGTTTTTCTTCTTATATTTCGTAAGAATATGAAGAATCACCATGCACTTAAATAAAAAAATATCCCAGAAATTCCTCATTACCATTGCGGTACCGTCAAAGTATATTTTTTACTGTTCTACGCGGCTGATTGCCTGCACCGCCACGCTTACAAACCCACTCCTCAGTCTCCACTCCGAAGCGGAGAGTCGAGCACACGTCTAGTTCCTACTAATAAAAATACGTTAATTGGCCATAAACATAGTTTTAAAAGTTATTTGTCACAGTTTTGCGTCATCGCCATTAACACAGTTAACCAGGTAAAAAAGCATTAGATTGTTTTGTGCCATGTTGTGGGCTTGTATGGACACTTTTAGCTGACAGACACCAGCAATGGACACTTCACTCTTAATTCAAATTTCTTACGGTCTAAATTGATTGTTGCAAAACAAATGATTAACCAATCATCTTCTGTAAAATAAGAATCATCGTCCATTATGGTGCCTTGTCCATCATATTGTGCAAATTCTCAAAATGGCTGACGAGTTTTCTGCTTTAAACAGTCATTTTAGAGTTTTGTTGAAAATAATCCATGTCTGTCATCTTCACCATTGTCATTATTACCATTTTGTAATGATTGTGCGTTATAGGCAGAGATCGGACAAATGGATGTCATTACTCGCAGTAACGTGGACATGACTCCAAAGATTAATTAATGAATTGATTGATTTCTTAGTGATAATTGTTAAGACTTCAATCGGATAATAAAATAAAGATATCATACATCTTTTGATTTCCTTCTTAAAAATACTTTTTTTTTTGAAATTGACATTAATATGCTGACATTCATTAAATTTACTTTGTGATTCTTTCATTCTTATGGTATATGTGTATCACGAAAGATATAATATAATAAATATAATAAAGCCATGGAATTTTTCTTGTCGCCTTTTGAATATCGTCAATTCTGCACCGAGCACATGGCGATAATTGAAGTAAATAAAATACTACGTCGAAATGGTATGTCAAAATTGTAATATTTTTTATTTACTTTAATGAATCTATACAATAAGTCTGTGTTTAATTTATCGATTAATATTTTACGAAGTATACAAATTAAATTACAGGTAAAAATAATTAATTAATCTTTGGAGTCATGTCCACGTCATTGCGAGTACCTAATGACATCCATTTGTCCGATCTCTGGTTATAGGTAATGACTAGTGATCGGATCTAGGATGCAATTTGGTGTGAACGACCTCAAACGTTATGCTTAACATGGATGTGACTCGGGGTTATAGTACCTACGGCTCATTTCAAGTGGCCATATCATTTAATAAAAGAGGTTGATAAGTGGTAATTGTTTGCGAAAAGACCATTTGAAGTTATCCTATGTGCGGTGCAATGTCAATGGCTATAAAAGTTCGAGCCCTGGTGATAAGTTTAACAAAATAGTAATAACGTAAACGCCTTAAAATTAAAGATAGGTAACAAAAAGACTGTAGAGTTATAAGTCATATTCATATCCATTTTTAAAATAACGGACTTAAACCCCTGGAAATTGCATCCTAGATCCGATTTCTGGTAATGACGAACTGGTACTTCTTTCCGATTTTTAAAGCGAAAAAACGAAAAAAGTTCTTCTTAACATCTTAGTATAGTTTTTACAATTAAATAACACTGAACAATAATCAACAAGGAACGAAATTATTCACACTTAGTTTCAGTTTAAATCTTCAACATCGGACTTTTCATGGTATTTTATTCTTAATTTTTACGATTCATCTTAGAAAGTTTAAACAATATTTTAGAACGTCTCTTGTTTAAATGTATTAACTGTTCTCTGTTACCCATTTCTATCATGTCGTCTTGCATACTCATGTTAAATTTTTCGTGCATGAATTCCAAATTTAATTTAATTTCTTCATAATCTCCCCACAACGCGCGACACTGTAGACCTTAGTTTGCGACTAAGTTTTTTTGTCCTTACAGAGCAGCTTGAGATCCTGCGACGCCGCCTCGGGGTCTCCCGTGGCGGCTCGCACCACTCGTTCCACTCGCAAGGTGACCAGGGCCATCCTCTAGACGAATGGACGCCCAGCACGGAGGGCGTGGCCGTGCAGACCTCGGAGGTCTACCTACCCAACCTGCCCCCCTGCATCTGCAGGATGCCGCACCCTAGCCCGGGAACCAGTGTCAGTAAATATAATGGTCAGTATTTTAAATTATTTACCCCCCTACCCCCCCAATTGATTACCGCCCTTCAAATATTTCCTATTACGGTTCATGAGATACAGCCCACTGCCATACAGACGGACTGTGGAGGCTCAGTTGGCAGCTTTGGGTCCTATTGGCACCTTTTGGTTACGGAATCTTAAAAACAAACCTAAATTCATGAAATCTACACTAAGCGGATAAACATTGGGCGCTCGGCAAAGCGTAGAGCGGTTCATAGCGTGCTCAGCCGTGCTCGGCACGGCGTTCGGCGAGCGTTCAATAGGGGTGTCCACAATGGCTCAGTTCAGAAACCTTCTCCAACTTATCATCACAATTACTGAAAATTTCTACCATCTCCTCCCAATTGCCTATGTTTGTTTTCATGTCCGAATTATATCTGGTCGCTTTTGGATTTCACAAGGGTTCAGACGACAAGGTCCCAACGCACGATGAATGCGCATATTTATTTTGTATAGCATTCACATAGTGCGCGCTTGTCAGGCGTTACGTCCATACGTACATACATACATACTAGGGCTTGAATTCCGGAATTCCGGAATTTCGAAATTCCGGAATTTCGGAGCTTTTTCCGATATTTCAATTCCGGAATTGAGGTACACTCAATCTTGAAATTCCGGAATTGAACAAATACAGTTTTAATTGTATTAGATGTTTATTTAAAATTATTATTTTACGAAATAACCACGGCAAAAATTAGTTCAATTGCAATCAATGTTACCTTCGGCTCCGCAGGTAATGTTCAGGTAATGTTTTATGGCCCTAAGGGTTTGCGACCGAGCGTCAGAGCGAGACAAAAACCCGTTAAAATCCTATGTCTGTCTCACATTGTTCTTTCACCTAAACAATAATAAATACAATCAGTTCCTATTGCAAACCTGTTGATGAACATTGTGTTGTGACTTGTGGGTTCGTGACCGTTGCAAGAGTATTCCTTATTTTAAGTGTGTGTGACATGCGTGCGGCATCAAAGAACAATGTAAGTATTATTTACCTTGATTATTTCCAAACCTTATGTTTTTTTTTATTCTCGTTTACAAAATTAGGGTCTTTGAGTCGCTTGGCGACTATGTCAGTCCCGTGATACATAATTTAATCTCACTAACACAAGCACAAAATAAACCTAAGAATTTAAAACATTGTGTAACATAAAACACAGCAATCGAGCTGGCTCACCCAGGGGTATGTACCTAAAGCACGTGAGGTATGATAAAATATGGCATTTAAAAGATTTCTTAACTGACAATTTCTGTAGTCAATCTATATTGAATTGAATGTGCTGCACACACTCTGTATACATGAAAAGAACAAACCATTAACATGAACACCCATGTTTGTTATTGAATGTTTTTTTTTTAAAGTATAGTCGTCATGTTAAGTTTTGTTTTTTGCATAATTATTTAAAAAACCGTACTAAAAAGATTACAAATCAAGTTAGGTATATTAAATGTCTATTATATTTCAGGTCTTCTACAGGAAAAAAGGTGATTTACGTGGAATTTTCAAAGAGCACATTAAAAATATGGAAACACTATCTGCGTGCTAGTGACGGACAGTCGGCTCAGTGCAAGACATGTCACAACTGGCTTACAGACACACCTACGCTCTAAACATCCAGATATCGCCTTCCCTACAAATCTCGAAGTGAATAGTGAAACGCCTGGAACATCTACAGGTATTTCTGCTTCGACACCTATGTCAACAGAATATGACCAGCCGACAAAACAAGGCAAAAAACGAAAACTTGTGACAGATTTTTACAAGTCGGCTGGGAATGAATCCTTGGAAACGATCGTGTCCTGAATCCAGAATGACGGCCTTAGATGGTGTTACTTTTAGACTTTTAGTGAAAGTCAAGATCTACGAAAATTATTTAAAAAGAGTGGATACGATCTACCTAAATCGGGCAACACGCTTGCTAAAATTGTGTTTAACCATTTATTCTTTTATTTTTACAATGTTGATTTTTTAAAGCATTATGATCTCTGAGATTTTTGAAGTGTGTGTTTTATGTTAACTTAGAGTATCGATACCTATATTCATAATAACCAAACATTTTTTTTAGCTCAAAATATGGTTTGACCCGTTCTGCCAAATGCACATGACAAAAAAGGTTTAGGATTATTAGTTTTTTTGGTTATTGCTAAGACTCTGAGTTTACCTATTAATTTAATTTTGTTGCATTTTGTTGTGATTTTTAAAATGTTTAGTGTGTATTTTATTTAATATGTAATCTTAATTATGTCTATTACTTTTGCCAAATATTAACACTTTTGTAAATTATTATAATAACCATATGTTTTGAGTAATAATGTTTGCTGTGATTATTAATTTGGTTTAAGGAAAAAACTACTAATTACGTCCGTTAATTATTAGTACATAAATGTTGATTACAATTTTTTGTTTTATTTTGCCCTACATTGAAAGAATCGCAAAAAAAGTAATGAAAACCTCAATTCCGGAACTAGTTCCGGAATTCCGGAATTAAAGGCTAATCTCGAAAATCAATTCCGGAATTGAGAACCGTCCGATATTGCATGCCCTAATACATACGTCCATCAGCGTCAAAAGCGCGCGCTCAACTAAACGGTACCACGGTAAATGTATGCCTTGAATAAAATTTGAGTAGTTGTAAACGTTCTCATGTGAACCTGCTCTAATTTGTATCAAAGTGATCAATCTTCATTTTGGTGATATAGGGCCGGCGCTGACTGCCGGCACGGCACAGGATGGCACGGTAAGTTGTGCTGCAGCATTCCGAAGGATAACACGGCCTTCCGCGGCATGCCGTGGCATCCTGCTGGCATGACACGGCAAATTATGCTGTGGCATCCCGAAGGCCGCTACGGCCTTCCGCGGCATCCCGTGGAATGCTTAGGCACGTTCTGTCCTACCGCGGCCTCCCTCGGCATCGTTGTGTCAAAATAAAGTAACATGAATTCTATACTCATGGTAATAAGATTAAAAATGGTTATATCAGTACCGAAATCCTTTGCCATGACACGCCGTGCCATGCCGGCAGTCAGCGCCGGCCCATACGCGTCCACTCTACACAAAAGCGCGCGAACAAATGTACCTACGAAAAAAAGATGGCGCATCGCATGTATCGTTCGAAAATAGGTGTTCGTGCGGCCCGCTTGACCAGAAGCGCGCGGTGGCATATGTACACATCAACAGAACTCTTGGATCTTAAAACGCGCGTTTAAAAGCGCCTAATGTGTACCCGCTCTAATAGTATAAAGAGCAAAGGTTTGATTGTTTGTTTGTTTTTTTCTTTGCATTGGTAAGGCTCCGAAACTACTGACCGATTTGAAAAATTCTAACTAACTATTACAATCCCTGATAAACACAGGCTATGTTTTATTTTGCTCCGTGGACGGAGTCGCGCGAACCAGCTAGTGTTGAATAAACTTATAAAAACGCCGTTCTGTTTCAGTGCGAGAACTGATCCATGTGAAAGAAGCACTGGACGAGATCAATAAGGAGTGCTTCTTCGACAACCACATCGAGTTCAACCGCTTCAAGGTCATCGGCCAGGAAAGCTATTCCCAGTGCGTCCACCAATCATCACCAGCCAAGATAAACGCGAATGACGTTTTTTTCTATAGACTTGAAATACACTCACCGGTAAAAAACCCGCCCACCCGTCTTGTGTCGATTTAATTTGTCAATCAAAGAGTAACTTAAAGATACTTTAGAAGCCAAAATGGCCAACCAATATTAACATTGGTTTTTTTTTTTTCCAAAGAAAGACAAAAGATCCATAAATTACCCGTTTTTTTTTTGTACTACCTTCAATATTATGGATCCTTTGATAAGAGCCATTGATTTGAGAATATGACATGTGTTGACCATTTTCGACCTAGGTTAATTAGCAACAAAACACTACAAGCTACATTTAAATTCGTTTACTATTAAGTAACTCTCAAGAAGTTATACATGTTCACAATTGTATGAACGAAAGACGGCGGGTGGCGGGTACTTTTGCCGGTGAGTGTAAATGTAGTTGACATTAGCGGACGCGATCTCGTCATCTGCCCCCTATTTCACCACCTTGACAATGATACATGACAGATGACAATTCGCTGTACATTGCAAAGTTAACACGCTGATACATCAGAGGATTCAGAGGGTCTCATATAAGTTGCGCCATCTACACTGAAATGTCACCTGTCACCTGTCATTGTCACGATGGTGATTTAGGGGGCTGCTATCGTCAATCATACTCATTTGTCGATTTTCGAAATTCTTTAGGCACTGGTCCCACCGCGAGCGAGTAAGCGATGAACTACCGGCGATTTTCTCGCCCAAGAAACGAACAAAAGATAATCGCTCCCGTGTAAATAAAAGAGAGAGATATACATTTACAGGTGTTATTTTTTTATTGTATTGCGGCTTACCGGGCCGGGTGGCGGCCAGCCGTAACCGCAACCGGAATTTGCATTTATACTTGAACTCTCCTGTGAGCCTAGTATGGCTGCGTCAATATCGCGTGTCAAATGTGAATAAAGCATCCCTCGTTATTTACACGTGTGATAGATGCCTTATCCAAACATCGTCACGATATAAACGCAGCCATGATATTGGCCAGCCCAGCCTGGATTGCGGTCGACTGCTGTTTCCCAGACGTACGTCGTACGTCGTACGTCGAAGAAGTCTTAGTTTCATTATAAACCGTTCTGTATCGAAAGCCACAGTAGAGAATTGTACGAGCGTGTACAATCTCTTTATTCAATGGCGGGCAACCGCAGACTAGCAACTACGGATGAAAATTGCAAAAAAAAACATTGTTTTTTTCGAAACGTCATATGTTTCTTATAAAAAGCATGTAATTTTCGAAAAAATCAAAATAATAGGTTGTGTTATGCCGTTCATCTAACCAAAGAGATTAAATAAAGTACCAGGAGCGCAGCGCCGTCTGTACAATAAAGTATTGACATACATAATTCACTATCAAAATAATAATAATGTGAAAAATACATCGTAAAATACGCGTAAAAAACTTGCGAAAGATTCAACTGAAGATCCGCAACGAAAGACTCTGTATTTTATTGAAAAATATAGGGATGTTTGAAAGATACTTGTATTTTACAAGTAATTTTCAACGCTTTTAGCAACCGCAGTGCGTCCGCTTAGTGCGTATAGGCACCGCCCGGCTAGCCGCCAATCGGGCCGCAGCGTTCCGAGCGACTGGAGCGGTTAACCCGCAGCTGCACACAGTGCGAACAGCGGCCTTTATGGAGTGTACACAAAACTGCGATGCGACGCGATGCGAATTCGCAACGCAGAAAATCACATCATATAATCATCATATATGATGTCTGATTTTTACGATGCGACGTCGCATCGCCGTTTTGTGTTCAAGCACATACACGTAATGTTCGTATCGCGGGAAACACCACGCCCCGTTCCAGTCTTCGTTCCGAACCGTACTATTTTACTATTACAGTTGCACGTACGGTTCGGAGCGAAGATTGGAACGGCGCGTGGCGTTTCCCGCGGTCCGAACTTTACGTGTGCAGGCCGTTAACAGATAATACGGTTTACATATTACATACAATTTTGGGTTTCGAGTCTCCGGACGGCCAGCCGCAGTGCGGCTTACCGGACTGTGCGTACGTACCTACGTGCGTGCGTGAGAACATGAGAAATCACCACGCGTGGGCGCCAAAAGCTCCCGTTACATAATAAGGCATCGCTGAGCTTTAGCTTATTTATAGCTCAGCGATGAACTATATATACATTTTTCATCTCTCTCTTTTATTTACACGGGAGCGATTATCTTTTGTTCGTTTCTTGGGCGAGAAAATCGCCGATGGTTCATCGCTTACTCGCTCGCGGTGGGACCAGTGCCTTATGGTCCTTACGTATACGATCACCCATCCAAATCCAAGTAAAGAGATTTGGCCCATTGATCTTTTCCTTGTTTGCAGTTCAAATATTACAGAAGTCGAAAGGAAAGGCTCAGACTTCAAGCAAATCAGGGCGACAGAAATAACGAAGATATTGAACGAGCATCCGAGCCTCCTCGACATGTTCCAGGGAAATACCGTGTGATAGCGAATTATTGTTTTAACTCTTTTGTATACTTTATTTTTAATAAAAACAACTAAAACTGGATTAAATACATTTCAATAAGTACAATGATTTAAAATCCTAGAGGTATTTATAATACAAGAAAATTTCAAATAATAATTATTAAAAAACCATTAACAAATTCAATAAATAACTAAGTAAGTATAGGTATAAAAGTATAATTTAAAGGACACTAAGTTACATATTACAGTTTGAAATGCATGTCGTTCGCAAACTCCATTGGATTCGAGATCTCTTTGATCTCCTTTTGAATACTATCTTCAATGGTCACCATAGCTTCGTCTTCGCTATCTTTATAATCGTCAACGTCTAGATAATCATCAGACTTCTGTGCAATTATTTCAACTTCTTTAAAGACTTCAGTTTTCATTCTGTCTACTTCTAATTGTATGGTTTTTACTACATCTGAAGCTATTGTGTGTACTTCAGTCAAGCTCGGTTTTGACATAGGAGACTTCATTGTGATTGAATCTCTTAATGAAAGTTTAGAATCGTCGTCCCTGAACAAATCTTTGTCTTCAAATTTAATTACTTTAAATTCCTCTGATTTCGATATTTTAGGCTCATCACCTTTAGATCTAGAGTCCTCAAGCTTGGGTATTTTACTAATGGATTCAGTTTTCATCAATAGTTTGCTGGGGACATGGGCTATGTCACTGTATCGAGGAGTGGGAGGCACGGCTTCGAAAGGCACAGACAAGCTATTCTGCAGGGCCTCAGTCTCCTTGCGTCTCGCTTGCTTCCTCTCTAGTTGCTTTTGTAACTCGTTTATTCTCTCTTCTTTCAATTTTAGTAGGTTGTCTAAGTGTTCCACCTGTAATACAGTCAATGTTTTGTGTATCATACAAATCAAGTAATTAACAGACATCTTGAAAAGCTCTTTACCTCTGGAGGTGGCTTCCCTAGGCCTACTACTAAAATAAAATGCACCTTATTTTTCAGCAGTTCGCGGCAGTCCTTAGCGTCCTTGAGTTCCTGCTTCAGCGAGAGGTAGGCCTCGTGGCTCACCACCTTCTGCTGGATAGTCTCCAGCACTCCATTTACCCTGGTTTTAACTGGCACCACCAGAACGTGCTCTGAAACCATGACAACCAAGTCACTATTGCTAAAAGTTAAACCTGAACCTAGTATTGACGTATTTAGCGACGCAGCCAAAACAACAATTATTTTATTGTATATTAGACACAAACAGACGGTACTTTTAAAAGACAGAATGTCAGTTGCAATTTTCATCTAATTCTGCACTACATCATACAGATGTTTTCTTTTAAACAGAAAGATAAAAAAACATATTGTTTCGAGACAATGCACTGTCTCATATCGCCTGCAGCCTGCGGATTCTGAGAACATTCATCAGGTCCTTGGTCCACATCGTGGGTCTTCTGCCCGATATATTTTGAGACATGGCTCTTTGTGAGGTACCAGGTCTCACTACATTTAGTAGTTTAGTTCGTGCGTTGTCTGTCAGTCAGAAACGAACAGTTTTACATAATGATACCGTCGTCACCGCAGGCTTCGTAATAGCTGCCACCGCTGGACAGGTTCTGGTCATTCTCATCCTTCGTTTTGTTGGCATCTTCATCGCGTCGGATCTTTTCGCGAACTGAAAATGAAAATAGGGAATTAACTGCCATCTTTTTATTATTTTATGCCGCGCAGAAAGCAAACGAGCTCCAGATCTTCTTGGCTCTTGCATCCCATAGAAATTTGCAGTCATATGACTGAAATCAGAAGGTTGCAAATGCCTGCCAACCCTGAGAACTAAGATTTTGATATTTTAATAATAAAAACAATAATTACAACCGCTGTCGCTGGGGCGGCTTTAAGGTTCTGATGGGTGCCTACGTTGAACTTCTTGAGCACTGTTTAGTGGTAGAAACTTACCTATAATGAGCACGCGCTCAATGACGCGCGGCCCGCAGTTGGCTAGTCACTCCACGGGGTTATTTCGTTGGTGTCCAAAAGGGGTTTGCGTTAGACCTCACTCTTACCTGATGTTAAGTGGTCGAGGTCGAGAGTGGTACACCCTTACCCAGAAAAAAGCCTTTTCACTCTTGCATTGAAAACACAAAGGTTCCGGCAATACAGACGTAAGGAGAGCATAGTATTCCTATGCAGGGCGAAAAAGAAATCACGCAGCAAACCACTGTGACCAAACCATTGGCAACTCCACTACATGCGGATGGACGCCCTTCCGGCATCTGGACAATCGATGGGGGGCAGTGAAGGGTGGGATCAGGTCATGTATTGCCCTTGTTGAGCACCGTTGAGTACGTCGAGCTTACATATTATGAGTTCTTGATCAATGACGCGCGGCCCGCAGTTTGCTACCCTCCTCCATGATGTTTAATGTTTTTGCACAAGTTGACCTTTTTGAGCACTGTTGAGTACGTCGAGCTTACCCATAATGAGCACGCGCTCAATGACACCCGGCGCGCAGTTGGCTAGCTGCTCCATAGTGCTGATGCATAAGTTGAGCTTAAGCTTTTTGAGTACTTTTCTGTTCAGTGTCATCCAATTGTTGAGCTTTAGGGCGTGACCGTTCCGAGGAGGGTAGTTATGCATTTCCACTAATTTTGGATAGTTGACGGTTAACATTTCTGCTAGCAGTACTGTGAACAGATACATTTAAATTGTGTTATTTGTGACAGGGGACATCTGGATACGATAGTGCTATAGTTTTTATTATCAAAACGAACCAAATGAATAGACTTCTGAGGAGGCGTGTACTTGTTCAGGACTTTAACGTTCAACATCTTAACTGCGGGTCTAGTATGGTTTCGTTTACCGCATGACAAAACGTGGATAAAGTATCCGTCACTCTCGCACTTATATACGTGTCAAAAAGTGACGGATGTTTAATCCACATTTTGTCACGCGGTAAACGCAGCCATATTAAGCCCCCCTGAACGACACGTTACAGGAGGATGGGCAGATATGTATGGACACCATCCTAGGAACTAATAGCAATAAGCGATATCTTATCGGATAGGTATTTTTATACGTAACAATATTTTGACGAGAAATGTCAAATCGCTGTAAGAAATTTGAATAACCGAACTAAAATGTCAGAATAACATGTGGTTATGTATGAAGTTCACTCGCCTACTGGGTTTATGTGGCGATAATATTTTAGAGTTCCAGTTCCAGTGCCATGAAGATACGCACTTTTGCTGGTGCTCTTTTTCTTTCAAATGGTATTTTTTTGATTTTGAGGCTGTAGGTAGGTTAAGTGTGTTAGTTATTTGATTTCAACGATCGTTTTTGTGTAGTAACGGCTTCGGAACCCTACACTGAGCATGGTCCGACATGCTCGTCCGGTTTTTACGCTAATTTGGGATTACCCGCCATAATAAAAGTTTTAGAACTTAAAACAACCTATCTGATGACATGACACTTGTCATAACGACAATCTCTAATATCCCTTGGTACTTTTTTGTCCTGGAAAATAGGACAGTTCCTGGGGAAATTGCGATAAAAGAAAAAAAAACCATAAGAAATTAAAAAATTTTTTTTATTGAAATCTGTCATAGTCACCACCCTTATAGGGGTTCCAGGTTCTAAGGGGATATTCTCAAACAAATAATTGCCCTAATCCCTAACTAACCTCTAGCCTTGTACAATGGTAATACTACTAAATAACTATATAAATAATTACATAGAGAAATAAATGCTTTATTTGACTTGACGACGCGTTGGTCTAGTTGTTAGTGAACCTGCCTACGAAGCTGGGCGGTCCTGGGTTTAAATCTAGATATTTGTGTGATGAGCGCGAATTTGTTCCTGACTCATGGATATTTTCTATGTATTTAATAATATGTTTCTCTATCATCATCATCATCATCAGCCAGGGGGCGTCCACTGCTGGACAAAGGCCTCCCCCAAAGAGCGCCACAAGTCACGGTCTTGAGCCGCTTGCATCCATTGCTTTGCTTGTTTCTCTATATAAGTATTAATATCGTTGTCTAGTACCCATAGTACAAGCCTAGAGTTTAGTTCAGGAATAGGTCAATTGGTGTGACACTGTCCCTCAGATATTGCCCGTGGCGCACCGACTCACTAAGTCGGAGAAACTCACGTTATGGGCTCTAAGATATATAATCACCTTCCTGACGATATTATAGCTGCAAATAATCTATCGACATATAAATACAAGCTTAAGAAATGGCTTGTAGAGAAGGCATTCTATGACTACAGGGATCTATTTTCATGAAATGAATCAATGGCTTGTATTATCTGTTAGTTTTATGTATGTACCAATTAGTTTTACAATTATTTTAATATCATTATTATATTTTTATATAATATGAAAGATTTACTTGACATGTAATTATTATTATCAATAAAATGAACTATGAACTATTTTTTATTAAATACACAAAAAACGCCCAAGACTCAGCAATATAACACAAATATTTTCCCATACCGGGAATCGAACCGGGACTGCTACACTGCTAGCTTCTCAGGCACGATCACTACCAACTAGGCCATAGCGTCAAAGTATACAAACCAGCATCAGAAAAGTCTCTGTTGATCTTCTTAGTAGGCCGCGACAGCTTGAAAGTGTCGACCCAGGCTAGTACTGATTCGATGTCCGACAGAGGGATTGGCGCGTCGAACGACATAATTGTTATTAATTTTTATTTCTATCAATTATTTTATTTATTTATGCAGTGTGCTCGCGACGGTATAAATTTCTCATGCCTGAAATGTCAATGGGTTTTTTCTATGGCCAGTGTTTATCGTAGAAAAGGTTGGAAAGGTGTTATGGAGTTGTGTTACTTTTCGCGTCCTTAGGCCCTACTTTGAAAATCGACTTTCGATCGAAGTTACGTTGGCTCCATCCCTATCACTCATCATTCGAGACTGAATCGAGAAAAACGGATAACGGCACATTTTGGTAAACATATTTCGGCTAAACGGTAGACTCTCGTGTGTGTGCATATCTTACAATTCTTACAAATCTATCGTAAATAGATCAAGTATAGTTTTACTATTATGGTATGACTATATTGTGACAAGCTGCAATTCACAAACGCCTCCGCTTAAACTACGAGAAAGTGTCACTCTAACGGTAAATTATTTCCTCGTGCATTTAACAAGCCCAGTATATCTTGAGCTGCGATATCGGCACGTCTCTGTACAATTCGCATAGAAAAATACCTATTGATGGCTTCGGAGAGCTCTAGATAAATTGGCTAGAGTTTGATGCATTTTGTATAGAAACCGCTTTCTAGTCATCTCAATTTAGTATTATAATGCGAAAGTTTGCATGTTTGCATCTCTGTATTATGCAGAATTAGATGTAATTTAATAGATTTAGAATATCGACTGGGTCACAAGATATATTATAGATAATTAATTATGTATTATATGTGCAGCATCAGAATTTGACGTAAATATTACGGCACAAGAAAGCGCCTTACTAGTCCAGAATATAGTTCTAACTTTTCAATCTGTTAATCAATTTAGGAGTTAATGATACGGGCAAAGAACGCTACCTTGCGGTACACCTTTGCCTCTCTTGGCTTAAAAAGTTAAAATAGCCATAATCGGTGATTCCAAAACTTGACATCCAATTACTTAATAACGGAGCAGTGTATAGAAATACACTTTATTTCTAAAATGGTAAGCATTCAAAATAAATCAATACTTTCTAAGCCACTGAAGCATTTCTCGTTTTTCATTCAACAACATTGAACTTCGCTTCGTACTGAAAAAAAAAACATGGTTCTAGACTAAGGTGGAATATATATGTTGTCAAAAGTTGGCTCAGTTAATCAAGATTTCGGAATGATTATGTACTATCAGCCCATCAAAACCCTGACCCACCATAGAACTTTGTCACAGTGACGTTATGATTCAAGGCGTAAGTAGTGCCAAACAAACAAACAGTTCGCGGGTGGTAGGACCTTGTGCGGGGTCCGTCCGGATCGCTACCACCATCTTATCCATTAACCTACCGCCAAACAGCAGTGTTCGCATTGTTGTGTTCCGGTTTGGGGATAAGACAGCCGGTGTAATGACTAGCATAGAGGCATTCCATCTTAGTCCTCAGGGTTGGCAGCGCATTTGCAGTCTTAGGCTTGCAGTCTTGTGAATGCGAATGTCTATGGGTCACAGTTTCCACTTACCATCAGGTGGCCTGTGTGCTCGTCAGCCTTCCCTAAGCCACAAAAAAAATTAAAAAAAAATTGGTCTGATAGTACCAAATATAATTAGACAAAAATTAAAATTACATAGATATCAGAGATCACCCTTTTTGGGATCTGTAAAGTCAACAAAATCGATATGCATACCACTTTAGAACCCTGTCGCATTAAGATACCACACTCAACCTTGACTGATGTCGCATTCATAACGTCACCTAATGACGACAGAAACCAATGCTTACCCCCTTACCAATAAAGGTTGAGTAACGGTGGTGTAGCTAAACCATGTATCTTCTTTTTAAATATATAAAAGGAGAAACTGACTGACTGACTGACTGACATATCAACGCACAGCCGAAACTACTGTACCTAGGAACTTGAAATTTGGTACAGGTATTCCTTAATTCATGATTTAAGTGAGCACTAAGAAAGGATTTTCCGAAAATCGACCCCCAACGGGAAAAAAAAGGGGAGTACTGGGAAACCAATTCTACGCGTACGAAGTCGCGGGCGTCCGCTAGTATAATATAAACGGATTATACTAGACTTAAACCCTATTTCACTTGATCTTCAGGAGAGATGCCCTATTTCACTAGGATTATTTATTAGGAGTCACTGGGGAATCATATTATTGACAGTACAATAAGGTCTTTCAGCTCAATGGGATGATAAATGGCCGAACCATAGGTTACAAATAAACCGGAACGACATGCGGACAAAGTACTAGAGTAAGTAACTCTCTGGCACAATGGCGGACATTTTCCAATGCTACATCCGTTGGTTTAGGGTCAGGCCCGCTTCCCGAGGTGGTGTAACAGCATAAGAAAAGACGGCACTTTCTCGACTGACGACAGACATTTCTTTAGCTGTGCGTACAGCCGACTATACAAGTGGATGGAAGTAAGTATAATTGGTCAATAATTTTAATTAAAAACTGCGTTGCAAATTTCCATTGCCGGCGGTGACCACTTTCCATCAAGTGGGCCGTTAGCCTTTTTGCCCATTGACGGCAATAAAAAAAAACACAATTCGATTCATTTTTAGGGTTATCGCTAATTTTATAATAAACTAGAGGACGCCCGCGACTTCGTACGTGTAAAATTAGTTTCCCGCTACTCGGTTTTAACCCCTGGAAGGAAGCCATGTACCAAATTTCAAGTTTCTAGGTACTGTAGTTTCGGCTGTGCGTTGATGTCTAAGTCAATGAGTCAGGTTTGCCTTTTATATAATTACTAGCGGACGCCCGCGACTTCGTACGCGTAGAATTAGTCTCCCAGTACTCCCCCTTTTTTTCCCGTTGGGGGTCGATTTTCGGAAAATCCTTTCTTAGTGCTCACTTACATCATAAAAGGAACACCTGTACCAAATTTCTAGTTTCTAGGTACAGTAGTTTCGGCTGTGCGTTGATATGTCAGTCAGTCAGTCAGTCAGTTTCTCCTTTTATATATTCAGATAGATATTATTTAGTGCTGTTAGATGATTTTTAATAGGTAGGTGCCTGAAGCATAAATAGGAGCATTTTTATGTGCTATGTCTAGCATCTCCCTCAGAAGTTTATCAGTATAAAACCATTTTTATTAAACGTCGATGTTAAAATTTGACTTGCTAGCAATCAGCAATTTCTGTATAGTATTGTGTTACTAAGGCATACTGTTTTTAAACAATAAATACTAAATACCAAAAAGTAACAAATATATGCAGCGCATTTCTATCTCTGATTTTAAACATTCTCTACTGGTCCGAAGTTCTAATTCTACTACTCGCTTTATGCCAGTTTTATATTCAAAAGTATCAGTATTAGATCATCCACTTAGTCTCAATGAGTAGATAGAATAATAAATTCATTGATACATACACGTCAAAACTACTAACTAATATCTCATTTTCTTGGGCAGTCTATCATTTATCACTACTCAGAAAATGCATCAATAAATAATAGTTTTAAGACTTTTCGCATCGCCTGTCCAGTCTATTGTGTTATGTTATGGCAGCACTTAACGGTTTCGAGTGGAAGTAAAAATAACACCTGCTATGCTATGCTGTAACAAATCACGTACACAACATATAATTTATATGGGCAACACTATAATTTCTGATAATAATCTGTCGTTAATTTTTGTTACTCCTATGTGCAAAAAAATGAAGATTAAAAAGATAAAATACGTTTGTTCAGTAAGTAGGCTGCACGGAGACTTTTACACGTCACAAAATCTACCAGCGCTCCCATGTGGAGCTGCTGAGAAAAAACGGCGCAAGAAACTCAACAGTTAGTCGAAGTGTATGTTTGTGTGTGTGAGTGTTAATAAATAAATGTCAAAAAGACAATCTCGCACAAATTCCCCTATTCCCAAACTAAGCTCTAGGCTTAAACGGTGGGCCTTATAAGTTGCTGCACACTTTAGAACTTTATCACTTTAACGTAACATTTGAATTACTGTTCTAATCTATCAATGGTGTAAAAGCCACATTTAGAACGTCTTTAATAAGCTTCAGTTAATTTCCGTTATTACCGGTTAAACCTAGATAATGGAGTTTTTCGACTGTTACTAATCTCTCGACGAACCCTTTTTTATAACCTATACCTGCACTTATAGTCAATATAACACCTAAAGATATTTAAGACACTTCATGGCAACAACTAAACAACAATATGCGTTAACAGGAGTCAGCGAACACTGTTGTATAGAAATAGGTGTCACAGATGGATTAAATCTATAAAATCTTAAGTATACATACTTGCTGTAATTATTGTTAAATTTTTTCTATGTATTTTTACTACAAGCTAATTCGTTTTTTTTTTTTTGTTACTTTAATGGTTTTAAGCAAGTAACATCAACGGGCGCGCAAAGTATGCATGCCTAGTTAGTATGAACAACCGTGCCTACGAAGCTAGCGGTCCTGCGGTTTGATTCCCGGTAGGTATTTAAACCAATGCTGAATTGCTGAGATGCTTCTGAGATTGCCAACTCACGCACGACACGTCAAAGTAAATGTCAACCTGTCATTTCTGACGTGTCTTAAGACATTTTAACCAAGATAAAATAATACAGCCCTAATTAAGTTAGTATGCATTATGTACAGTCTAGGACTCTTATTGTTGAGTCACTATGGAACCCTGTCGAATAACGTTAACCATTAATTTTAGCGTAATTTCTTTCATGTGGCTTGACGCTGTCATTATGACAGGGTTCCATAGTGACTCAACCATTAAAGTCCTGGCTATGTCTAGTCCATATCTAATAGGCTAATAACAGTGTGGTCATGGTTGTGGTCCGATGCGATCTGCTACAGAGTTGCCTGTTGCTATCGCTCTAATACGGGGGAAAGCTGCATAAATATATATTATAGCGGTGTTTCACTGTAATTGGAATGATTGGTCTTAGATAAGATGTTTAAATAACTTAACGGACGCGATTTCGGCTCGGTTCAGTCCATTGAGAGTAGACGTTGCCGTGTGCTGAAGTACCAATGTGGATCGTGAATTTGCTTTGGGAGAGGTTAGTATATGTTTATTAAATTGGTCATAAAACAAAAACTAATTAAAAGCAAACGATTATATCATGGATAGGGATGCTTGACAGTGAGTCGTGCGTCCTGCATGAGTAATCTACAAAACAGTAAAAGTAAAAAGGTGCACTTATTGTGCAAAAATACTGTGATATTGTAAAGTTATGTATAATGTAGTTTTTTTGAAAAAAAATTTAACTTGCCGTTTCTTACGCCGTTCTTCTCGGGGAAAAGGTTTTATTTTTCGAACCGGTGGTAATGCTTTTTGAAATTTATAGGTGCATTATATTATGCCTAAATTGAAACATAAAGCACTTTGACATGACTTTGACTTTGATTACTATAATTTGGCAATTTCAACTATGTATCAGAGCCACTTATGGTGGTCACGACCCTCAACCATGAAGAAGAAGGACTATAGTCAACATTAAAAAAACCAAAAAAAAGACGAGGCGGTGTCATACCCTACTGTTAGATAACAAAATAAAACAATTAAATTCTTCATTTAAATACGTTTTAATAATTGGTTTGAATATTTTTCAAAGGTTTTTTTTCATGGTATCGCTATCTAATACCGTTCGGTTTTTCAGAACAAAACCTAACAGTAATGATATTACAATTCGGAAATCTTACATTTAATCTAACCGCACATCATACGGACATTTACCAAATCCAACGTATATTAGCACTCACATACACTTAATATTCCCTTTAAATAAAGTATATTCTTGATTGCTTCAATGGTACATATAAAAGATAGGCTTGGGAGGCTTGCAACTGTGCTATGTTATACTCATTTGGCCAGCTTTATCGGTTTGCAATAGAGGCTACATTTATTTAACTCAGAGGTAGATAAAAGTTGCCATTCAGAGGCTGTGCGAGCCCCACTGGGTTCAGAATCAGTTAGATCCGAAACGTGGACACGAAATAACGTCTCATTCATTATTTAAAGTTTGTTTTGAGTTTCGTGAGAAGAAAACGTCTGCAAGTGAGTGTTGCCTCTATTATTTTAACTTTGGAAGTGTTCTTCCAGACTAATTAAAAAAAAATTGGTTATTACTAATTCAAAATTAATCGCAGAAGTCTCGAAAACGATAACCTTTTTGCTTGTCTAAAATAAATGCATATTAGTAGCATGCCTTTTTGGTAACTGTACAGTCGAGTTGATTAATATGTGTAGTACCTTGTCACTTTAATCGCTCTGACAATTCATGTATACCACTTTAATCATGAGAAAGTGCCCAAACTCAATATACTTACTATTATTATTAACTATAAGAATAAGTGACACAATTTTGCGGGTGGTAGGACCATGTGCAGGGTCCGTCATGATCGCTCCCACCATCTTATCCATTAACCTACCGCCAAACAGCAGTGTTCGCATTGTTGTGTTCCGGTTTGGGGATAAGACAGCCGGTGTAATGACTAGGATAGAGGCATTCCATCTTAGTCCTCAGGGTTGGCAAAGCATTTGCAGTATTAGGCTTGCAGTCTTGTGAATGCGAATGTCTATGGGTCACAGTTTCCATTTACCATCAGGTGGCCTGTGTGTCCGATTGTCTTCTATGTGCCATAAAAAAGTTTCTTGGTCTTCTTCTAGTTCTTCATACTATTTGATTTTTGGTACGACAACAATTTCCAGTACTTATACCTCAGTTCCTAAATTACTAAACAGATTGTTTTAAATGTAATAAGCTATCTGTCTCTGTCATATACTTTATACCCTGACAGTACTACTAATCACAGTTTAAATAAGTCACCTAATGGCGCGTATACATTAAGTCGGTGACCTAATGCGTCGGACACATTCGGTTTAACCGGATTCGTTATTTACTATAAATAAACCGTATACACTAGTCGGTGAAAACCGGCTGTAAATTGTGACGTGAATGAAAGGCATGTAAAGATTCATGGACGAGTCCTACGCTATCAATTCTCTGAAACTACCTACTTTTCAATTCTGGGTTCTAAAACTAAGTTCTCTCGTAAGTAGTATAGTGGTAGAATCTTGTACAGGGTCCACTCGGATTGTTATCACCATCTTATCCTTTAACCTACAGCCACGCAGCAGTGTACGCACTGTTGTGTTAAGGTATGGGGATAACACCACCGCTGAAACTAGCATAGATACATTCTATCTGTGTTCTCAGGGTTAGCAATGCATTTGCAGTCTTCGGATTGCAGTCTTGAGGATGGAAATGTCTAAGGGTTAGATCCCACTTTGCCATCAGGTGGCATGAGTGCTTGTTTGCCATGTCGATGCCATTAAAAAATAAAAAAACGTGCAGGAGCACGTCGGGTCATGCTCAGTGTAGGGTTCCGAGGCCGTTACTTCAAACAAATTAGACCTCGCGACAATCTTAACTTTGCCGTTGGAAAACTGTTTTCCCCATACATCGACTTAGGTCGCGGTCAGTTTACCAACACCGCAAATAAGTTTTCGGTAGGTATAAAATTTAAACCGTTTGTAACCCAAGAACCAATGAAGTCTACTTAGTCGTGATAGTTTTGCTATTAATATTATATTATATGTGTGCTTTAATTTAAGATATTTTTCAGATTTTTAGTACCTATTTGGAGTTTAGGTTGTAGGGGGGGGACCTGACTCTAACAAAAATTTGCGCTTTGAAGCTTAATATTTCATAAACGGATGCCTTAATAAAAAAAATGTTTATTTTGGAAAGACCCGTCAAACGACACCCCACGTTACGTGTAGGGGTGGTACACAAAAAAATTATCAAGGTTTTATTTTACCACTTTCTTGGCGTGACTAATATGTATGTTCATGCCGAATTACAGCTTTCTAGTACCTACTAAGCGTTTCTGAGCTAGGCTGCGGACGGACGGACGGACGGACATGGCGAAACTATAAGGGCTCCTAGTTTGACTACGGATACCTAAAAAATTCACTATATAGTCTATAACTATAGTTCGTCGATGATTAGCGGCAGTGCTTGTATTTCTAGACTTTGTTTTTTTTAAATTGTTTAATTCTAAGAAATATTTCATTGGAAAAGAAAACGTAGACACAGTTTTTCATGATATCTACATAATATTCAAAAATCGTAAATATGTTTAAGGGGAGAAAACGTTATCGCATTTTTTTATGGAAATGTTTAGATTCGCAATCCTCTTAAGGCTTAAGACTATATTAGCCTGTCTTGCTTCGATATCGTTATCATAATTAAGTTTCCTATTTAACTTTCTCTCAAATCCTATCCTACTAATATCATAAATGCGATGGTTTGTGTGTGTTTGTTAGTTACTTCTTCACGCTGCAACGGCTGGATGTATTTGGTTGAAATTAAAGATAACTTATACCCTGGATTAACCACAAAAGCTAGGTACATTTTATTCCAGAAAATTTAATAGTTCCCGAGGGAATAATGATAATTGACCAAATATACGCGGACAAAGTCGCGGGCAGGCGCTAGTATTTTAATAAAGCCCACTTTAACAGTATTGGAGTGTTCTCAAAAAATAAATAATAATTATGCTTCGTGAAACCAAATTCATCTTCATGGTAAAAAATGTACCTAAATGGCACGGGCTTCGCAACTCTCTGTTGGCGCATGCGCGGTCGGAGCCGCTGGTCATTAGCATTGGAGATGTTGGACGAAAGTGGCTTTCACAACCGCAGACCAAATAAACTAACTTTGGGTAATTTCACGTCATTACTATGATTTGCGTAGGAACGGTATAATTAGAATGGAAAACAAAAAGACACGTTACGTGCTAATAATTTGTGTTTTTTCTGCTCTACTTTAACTACGTATAAAATGTTTTATAGTGAGAAATAACTCATTAGAAATAGTTTTGTATCTAAAAAAAATTAGTTGAATGTAGGTAATTGTCTGAAACAACTGTGTCAGGTTTTGCTCGAGATCTCTACCCTGTATCTTAATTTCTAGTCATATTAGAGGAAGCTTGAAAGTAGCACCGATAGTTGTGGTAAAAGGTTAGGTAAAAGTTGAGGAGTAATAGATTGGCATGTAATCAGGAGGGACGAAGGGCACATAACTACACTCAGGAGCAAAAATAACTTGGTTCCTCGCCAGGGAATGCTTTTAGTGAATTCTGATGATGAATACCGCGAGCATCAATTCAGGACTTCTAGAGTGCCTAGGATACCCAACTGAATGAATCTGCGGTTAACGCCGGAATTGTGCATGTTCAGAAAAATATCTATAATGTCAATAAAATGTAAGGAAATCCAAATGCTGACCCAAACTGTCTGGCTGTGGTGTTAACTGATTGTGCGATCAGTTAGGTATCTTAAGAACTTTTGATCTCCTCTATTGAACCTCGGAGTATCCACCATTAAACCTCACCCAAATCAAACCCTGGCAAGGAAACAAGGCTTCGAAATAGTCTCGTTTGTATGAAAAAGCACTGCTCTGACCCGGTATTTTTGCTCCTGAGTGTAGAAGAATAATGAGGATGAATGTTGATGGATATAGGGGTACAGGAAGACCAGATAAGGTGTGGATGGACTGTTTGAAGAATGTTATGTCTATGAAAGGTGTGAGTACTGAGGTAACAGCAGATAGAGGAGAGTGGAAGAAGAAGACATGTTGTACCGACCCCACTAAGTGTGGGACAAGGGCAGGAGAATGAATGAAAAATGATGATGGTGCCCACAATACTTAATATATTACAACAGAATTTAGTTATTCATACACCAACAAAGTTTTCACCAATGTACTTGCATAAATTTTAGGAATGAACTACACAAAGCTAGCAACTTTTATTAAAACATGCACTTAAAACAGTAACTGACTGACTAGGAATGAAATGAAATGGTTTTCATAATTGAAGACAAAAGGTTACTTATAACAAAGTAATTTTAACACTCGCTCTTCATGAAATTCTGTGTAATAGAGCCAAAGTAGAACATATTTTTACTATATTAGGTACAAAAAGATTTTACATGTCAAATAGACCCCTTTTGATGCTTTTATTAAAAGTGACATGCTCAGTTCGGAAAACTGACACTTCATAAAGTAAGACACGCGTTGATAACTTTTGAATTAAAAAATCTTAATGGTTTAAATTTTAACATACGAAATACTAGACGAAAATATATCTGTCACCTAAAAAATGTGCATATGCATACACTTACATAAACTCACACCTTCATCCCAGAGTGGGGTAGGCACAGCAACAGAATTACCAACAACTCTAAAAAACTTGTTAATAATTCTTTAACCACATCTTGCACAATCAGGCTAAGATCCAATCCCATCGCCTAAAAGTAGTAAGTACAATTTATAAAAAATCAAGCATAAAGAAATGTGGCGTCCATAAATTAGCATTCATCACAAAACGGGATATATAGAAACCCGGATTCTGAATCCACTTGACCATATGCATTCTGTCAGTTATTGTACGTTAAACAGGTTTATTAATTTAAGAAGCTGGTACATCAATCTGTGAATGACCGAGTCCTACTCTCGCGCAGCTTTCCCTTCGATGAACCTTTACTTTCTTCATCCATCGTTGAAATAATAACCCAGATAATATGTAGGTAACTGCGCTTGCCTTATCTAATCTGTCATGCCATGCAGGTTTTGGAGGGGCAGTATCTACCGAAGTCATAGCTTAGCTTAGTTTATTTTATAAAGAAACATATTTTTTTACGAATAACTGCATCAAGTTTTTTTGAAAAGCTTACGAGAGCCGGGAATCAAACCAATTAAAAATAAATGAAATAAAAAAACTGTGTTTTATTAGATATCGATAGGATTAATAGGGCAAACTCTTTCCAAGTAACATTATGTCCCATGCAGAGTGCGCAATCAAATAAATTAGACTTCCCTTATCTAAGGAACCTTTTGATGCACTTTAATTCTAATATCAACAACGTGGTTCCTAAGAACAATTTTTTTCTTACCTATAGTTACTCTTATTGTTACTCTTATTTATTGTTTCGGACTTCCCCAAACTTCAGTCTTAGGCCAACCGACCCAATAAAGATATGCATATTTGCCCGAGCGCACATTACATACACGGTATAACCCCCTACTACGAGTGTTAGCTTTATATCAACGATACAAAGCTAAGATTGTTAGTATCCACTACTTTTGGCAGCGCCCACCATTTTTTTAAACCATAAAGGCACTAAACCGTGCAGTCTACCGCCGCCTGCGCACAGTTACAGTTTGAATATTAATAGAGTATATTAAACCCAATTATAAATATAATTACTAAGTTAATAACCTTTTTGGGCTCTTTACTATTTGGTGCAGAAAGAAGCTTACTTACTGGATTGTGGATAAAGTATATTGCAAACGGAACTTGGTTAATCATATATAATTATCTCCTTAAATAATCGTTTGATCATGCATCAATAGGACACCTAAAGGCCGTCTTAACAAATTGATTTCGATTGATATGTTCGTTTCAAAATGTCAGTTTTCTATGGCTTACAGACAGACGGACAGTTACTTTGAGGTATCTGAGACGGGTATGTCAGGCAAGATGAGTTTATTAAATACGTCCCTGACATCAAGTCTGATATAACTGACAACATAACGAGTCTTGAGATGATAGTCTTATCCAGGTTCAGTTTAACTGGTCCCATATGCTTATAAATATAATATTGGTTCTGTCCTCGACCTTGACCATTTGTCTCGTTTCTCTACCAAGATTATCGGCACCAAACGCAGTATATGATACCTAAAAGCGTCCATGTCAAGTTTTAATTGAAATTAGTCAGTGACTAAGTTGTCTAATGTTGGTACCCATAAAGTCATCAAACCTAGATTAAATATAGGTACATATACCTACTATTAAACTCCCGTGAGACAATTAGCGACTCAAGGAGGCCAAGTCGTTAGTCAATATGAGCCCCCTGCCGATAGCCCTGGTGAGCTTTGAGTGGGCCATAGTGAAGCACAACTCGATCCTCGAGGTGATGCTGCAGGACACATGGAGGTGGATCTACATACAATGTGAGGTTTCAACATAGTATCTTTAGTACTTAACTATTAAATATTTACACTAAAATTGTTATTAAACAACTGTTGTTGTTGTGTTGTGTTTAATTGTTATAAATAATCAATAACTAGGTGTCATATTTTTTAAATTATAAACTTAGAAAGTTAAAACCGATATCCTTAGAGGTAATGCACTCACATTACTGAAACTTAGTTTGTGTAATATTCAATACACCACCTTAATACCAAGGTTCTATGGTGGTAGAGTATCAACCACTTCAGTCGACATTTAGTCAGTTGATGGCTGTACAGTAGACTACAAAAGAGACGTATCGTACCTATTGTACTAACTTCGTACAAACAAACAAATCAGGGGTTGTATTTTACTTGATAAAACCGTATCTCTTTTGATATGTTGTCGTAATGGTAACGGTTTGAGAACATTTTGACAGTAATGGCATCCGAGTTCAAAACAATACGACAACGTGTCAAAAACAATATTGTTTTACCGGTTAGAATAGAGCCCCGGCAAATTAAATGGGACTCGGGTCTCCTAAATGAAAAGTAACAATCACGATACGGGCGGGGCCGGTATATTAGGACACTGTTTTACGTGTCTGCATGGGATCAGAATATAATGGTTTTCGAATAGCAGCCAGGTATTTTTCAGTGCGAAGAAGACCTCTCTTGTTTACCCAGTGTATGACTCAGCAATTTCTCCTAATAATCAAATTACTTGCCGTTTGCACTACTTAATTGACGCTTATGCAATGCAATATTTCCGCCGACATTCAAACATAACTGAATACCTATTTAGCAATTATTTTGTAAACGAATGTGCTTAATTAATTACCTGTGGTGATTTAAGTACAGACTAATTCACTTAGGTACCTACCTTTTTAACTAATACTTATTTTATCTTTTTAATGTTCTAACAGAAAAATGTACAAATTTAAAAATAAAACCCATAACTATTAAATAAACTGAGCCAAACAAAACTAAACTAACTATTCCAAAAACGTAACTGAAACTTGGTTATCTTATCTAGCTTTCGCCATCTTTAACGTCATTCTACGCCCGCGTGAGAAACCGACTATCGCTATTACATAGAGAAATTACCGTTTTACTGGGATTAATTGAATATCCCTATGTCCGCCTTCACGCTATACGATTATAGTTATAAATAACGAGTATCTCTGTACCAAATTTCATGTCGAACGCATCGGTTAAAGCGTTCAACTGTAAATAAGGAACGAAGAAATACATACCATCGCTACAGTCTACACTATACGGGTACAATAAATTCGCTTCGTAATATTTTGAGTTCTATTAATGGCACATGCACAAAATTACGTCATTGGTTCACGTGTGTAGCTTAAATGCGTGTACCGTAGTGTACTTCGTTTGCGTTATTATGTTTTTGTTGTGTTGGCACTACGCATGTATGCACCTAAATATCGGCCCAATTTAGCTTAAATTTCTAGTAGGTAATTACTTAATGATGGTTTTTGCGTTGGCTAGGTATAGCTATAGTTTATATTCTTATTTGGTAGTTTTAGTGAGTTGAGTTTTAGTGAGTTGAGTCAACAAGTGTGGTTGTGTGTCAATTTCCAATAGCTTGTGTGTCACGCAGTTAAAAATTGTGTAAGTGGTAAACCTAGTTTCAATAAAAGTATAATTCAATTGAAATCATAGATACTTAAAGATACTTAAAGTCAAACCACAAAACAAATTCTGTCACATTTTAAAAGTTAAAGAGTTGTTTTTGTTGCGATAGAAAATTGAAGAGTCGTTCTTGCTAGAATCGCATTAAAAAATGTTGGGACACGAGGGCACCGACGTTGGGGATACTTTACTAGCGTTATACCTATTATAGTTTTAGCTAGTTGTTTTTTTTATGCCGGTCTATTATGGGCGTGTTTATCGATGTTGATAAACGTGGACAAAACATTTGTCACTTTCTGACCAGTATGTAAGTGCGAGAGTGACGGATGCTCTATCCACCGCGATAAAAGGCGACCATGATACGGGCCCACCTAGAATGGTTGCGTTTATCGCGTGACAAAATGTGGATAAAACATCCGTCACTCTTGTACTTATATACTTGTCAAAAAGTGACGGATGTTTTATTCACATTTTGTCACGCGATAAACTCAACCTTAGGGGTCAAGTTAAGCAGAGCTGGTCGACAAACTTAGAGAATAAACTATTTATCTACCCAACTGTTAGATAATGGTACCACAATGGTGTCGAGATCTCTATACAATTTCTTTAACGGTTCTTTATTTTCTTTCTTTGTAAGTTTGAATAGGTAAGAAACCGTTTTTAAGTGCGTAAAGGTAGGTACTTTCTCTTACCTAATAGTGAAATCAATAAGGCAGTGACAAAAAACCACGTTATTTTTATAAGGAAGAATCGTTTTAATAAGTTTTTTAGTCTGTCAGCTGAGAGATGTTACGTTTACGTGTAGAATAAATAAATTATACGAAAACGCAAGAGCATAATAAATATTTAACTTTAGTTTTACGACAGACGAGGCGAGTGTTGAAATGTATTGTTCTGATTACTGACTATAATTAACCCTGCAACATTTAATTAATTAGAACTGTTTATATTCAGTTTGCTTTTAGTTTTACGAGTGATCAGTTTAGTGATTATCATGTGTGACTGTGAAACTGTATGCCACGGATTTGATTCATATGGAGCTAATATAACTATTAATTTAAGTAAGACCCTCGACGTAAGAGAAAAACATATGTACTAAATATAAAGGGATACCTACTTTCGTTATTGGGTGAATTTCCAAAAGGTTGTACCTAACCTACGTAGTAGGGCTTAAACCTAAACCTTGATTTTTAATTCCATAGGATTCTGACGTTTCTTGGTCTTGATTAATTGATTGATGATTCTGATCATTGTCATTACAAATCTTTGGACTTATTTTTAACCTTAATTTTTCTTGTTACAAATCCATGTTGTGTATTTTATGTATTTAAATCATGTTAAATACTATTGAAAATCCTAAAAAGTCAGAATGTGACAGCAGTCAGAATTCTACGGAATTAAAAATCAAGGTTTAGCCACAATATTTAATTTTTAATTATTATTGTGCTTACAATCTTGCAACTTTAAACACTAGATATTGTTATTCAAACTTTTACCACGTGAAACACTTTTTTCCCCTCTTATAGTTCGTATTTACATGTATACTATGCCGCTACTAATAACACAGGATCCAAATAATTAAATAATTATATCTCTAATTCTACTCCCTCTCTTTCAGACATGATAATCGCGGAAGCGTGGAGATCCAGCTACTTGCTGTGGGTGTTCCCTATCCTCTTCATCTCGGCTATTCTGGCCATCCTTGGCGTGTTCACGGTCCTTCTGGGCATCCGGTTCTACGCCCAGCTAACGTGCGGCCGCTATAGAAGCAAGGTAACAACCAAATAATGGAACAGTCGGCAGCAAACGTCGGGGGACGTCAAGGAGCTGAAAGTTATCTATGTACGATTCTATTCTCTAGAGAATAAGAACCACTCTTCGACTGTCCACCTTCCTCTGTTGCTGACTGTACGCAACCTTAAAAGTCCTAAGCCCGACCTTTTTATTTAGTAGACTAATTTTAAAAGGTTTTCTCATCCTTTGTATTTCAGAGCATATCATAATATTATAAGTCTTGCCTCTCTCTGCGATAAGTTTCCCTAATTAAGAAGACCCAAAAGCATCAATTCTGAAATGTTTACCAGAAACGCATCTTACGTGGTTGACATGTCAAAATGTAGAAACAAACGTTATTTACTGTTTTTTGCTCTATACCTACAAAAGGACGGGTGTTAAGTATAAGTTTAACGTGTGTCTGCATGTTTGTCCGAGGCATCGTAGCTCGCAAATGGATGTACGCGGTCGGACGTAGTTTTATATAAAGATAGCTATTTTTATCGGTTCTTCGCTAGGTTTCATCAAACCGGTTGGGGAAGTAACAGATACTAGCTCTGTAAGTAGGGGTTGCCATCGCCATCATATTCATTATTTAAGGTAATCATAATATTTTTCTTATAACTTTCAAGACCAGAATGGATGGAAAGACGGTGATAATCACTGGGTGCACCAGCGGCATCGGCAAGGAGACGGCTAGGGAGCTGGCGAAGCGGGGGGCCCGCGTCATCATGGCTTGTCGAAACATGGAGTTAGCGGAGAAGGTCAAAGGTGAGATGATCATACGATCACATGACTCCTAAAATTAAAAACCGGGCAAGATCATGTCGGGCTATGCTCATTGTAGGGTTCTAAAGCCAACACAAAAGAATATCAAAAGAAAGCATGTAGGTATGAAATAATTTTCTAATTATTTATATGGTAAATATTGATTTTAATCTATACATATGTGAACAAAAATTCAGTTTAGTAACTTTGACAGTTTCTCTGAAAAAGTGAGTGTAACATGTATGTTACACATGTATGTAGACAGACAGACAGACATGGCAAAGCTATAAGGATTCCTAGTTTGACTTCGGAACCCTAAATAACACGTTATAATTTTAGCTTAACCTCCGTAATGTAAGGAAGGCTTTGTCTATGTCCCTCCCTTAGCTCCAGATAAAATTTATAATATCTTTTCCAGAACAAATCATCGACTCCACAAAGAACTCCAAAGTGGAAGCGAAGAAACTGGACCTCAGCTCGTTCGCGTCCATCAGGACCTTCGCCGAGGACATTACCAAGAACGTCGAGAAGCTCGACGTGTTGATCCACAACGCTGCTGTCGCCCAAACCTTCCAGAAGGGCAAATCGCATGACGACATCGAGCTGACTATGGCTACTAACCACTATGGACCTTTCCTATTGACCCATCTGCTGTCAGATCTCTTGAAGAAAAGCGCTCCATCCAGGATAATCACCGTAGCATCCTCCTTCTACCGCCTAGCCACATTCAACATGGAAAATCCTAACCCCACGAACACTCTGCCAGGGTACCTGTACTACGCTTCCAAGGAGGCTAACATTCTGTTCACCAGAGAGTTGGCGAGACGTCTGGAAGGAACCGGGGTAACTGCTAATTGCCTGCATCCAGGCCTGATTGATTCTGGTATCTGGAGGTCCGTTCCTGCACCTCTTAGCTGGGCACTGTGGGGTCTGAATAAGTGCTTCTTCAAGTCCCCGCAGCAGGGATGCCAAACTTCAGTGATGCTGGCTGTTGATGAGGCTCTAGAGAAGGTCAATGGGAGATATTATTCGGATTGCAGCGAGAGTTCGGTATCGGAGGCTGCCTCGGATCCTCAGAGAGCTAGAAAACTGTGGGAGATTTCGGAAAAGATGGTCAAACTTGAGGAGAGCGATCCTAAGATCTAAAGTTGTAAAGGTGACAGATAGAAGGCATAAGATAAGTTTCGTTGCCCCTAGCCAATCCGAAATAGGTCATAATATCGATTGAATTGAAAAATATGCGGCAACTTAAGGGCGATTGGACGTCCTAATTATTTTTAACAAAAATACAAGAGATAAGAATAATTACCTGCTACGTTTTTGTAACATGAGAGACACCGCAGGCTGCCTGGCCTAGTGAGGTCTTAGCTAAGGTCCTTCATTACCTTTTGTTCGTAATTTTATCGTTTGAAGCGTAACGTGATTCTTAATTCCAACAATTAAAATATTTTTTGAAATTGGCCCTTCATTGAAGAATATTGTCAGCATCAGCTGTATGCTCTCTATACAGACAATTTCTGAAATTATAGCCAATATATTAGCAGGTAAATTTTGATTAAGTATTAAATTCGGACCAAATTACATATTGATTACAATAATATAGATCTTTTTAAAAATATAGGTACTCGTTCGAGTTTACATAAGGCTACCATAATTTGCTTACAATAGATGTAAGTTTGTACGACGAGTAAAGTTAGTCTTCTTCTATTGTTAAAGCTTGTAAAATGCTTGGTTTTGCTTTTATAATCTGCTTGAGTTCAAAATATGAAAACTTTACAATAATGGGTATCGTAAGAATAAGGCGCTAACTTATTTTTGTAACATTTATTTACATAAAGACATTGTATTTATGTTTGCAATAAACGTTTTGATTTAATGTGTTTATTTTGTGCACTAAATATATACAAAGTGTTAGAAATCCATTAATTAGTAACTGTATAAATAGAGACGTGCGATACAAACGGTAATCTAGAGCTAACATACTAAACTACATTCAATCTTCCTTGTCTTGTTTAGTGAACACTTTTACAACCTCAAAATGCACCTTTTTGGCTAAAACAGCGGGTTTTTTTCGTGAATAGTCACTAGAGACAGTAATTTGTACATAAATTTTCCTAATTGACATCAAGAATTGTTTTTTAACAAAGAAATACCTAGTTATGAAAGTGTTTACTACATAATACAACCAGAAATGAATGGACTTTCCATATACACGGGGATACATAATGTCTCATAAAGTTTCTTACTATAAGGCACTGAGTTTTTACAATGGATATAATTTAATATCATATACATATAACTGCGAAGAATAAAGGGTTATTCGCATTTGTTACCAATTACCACCCACTCACTTTTACTGCCTGATGCATATTCATACTATACCATATCTTTAATAATCCATATAGATATTATAAATGCGAAAGTAACTCTGGTTTGTTCGTTTGTTACCTTTTCACAACAAAACGGCTAAATTGATATTTTGGCAAGGAGATAGATTGTGCCTTGGTGCCTGCCCCAAGCATCCGATGAATATTCATAGGATATTTTGTTATAATTGGACTATTCCCGAGGGCATAGCGATAAACCGGACTTTACCTCATACTGGAAGTCATACTCATACGTCTCATGTGGCAACATAAGTGTGTAAGTAAGTTGGCACTATAAATATACTAGTAAATCCCATTGTAAATCTGCAATCATAATTTCCAAAAGTCTATCGGTACTATTAGGACATTTAATATTACACACCAGAACCGTGTTAATGAAGTACTATGTTAGTCAAAAAACCACATTTTTTTGTCATAACTTTCTGGGATAGGTTGTATAGTACACTCAGGAGCAAAAATACCGGGTCAGAGTGCGATTTTCATACTAAAGAGGCTATTTCGAAGCCTTGGTTCCTCGCCAGGGAATGCTTTTAGTGAAATCTGATGATGAATACCCCGAGCATCGATACATCGATACTTCCAGAGTGCCTAGGATACCCAACTGAATGAATCTGCGGTTAACGCCGGAATTGTGCATGTTCAGAAAAACATCTAAAATGGCAATAAAACGTAAGGAAATCCAAGTGCTCCCAAACTCTCCCGCTGTTTTGTTAACTGATTGTGCGATCAGTTAAGTATCTTAACAAATTTTGACCTCCTCTATTGAACCTTGGAGTATCCACCATTAAACCTCACTCAAAACAACCCCTGGCGAGGAACCAAGGCTTCGAAATAGTCTCGTTTGTATGAAAAACGCACTCTGACCCGGTATTTTTGCTTCTAAGTATAGCTGAGCTAAACACAAAAGTGACTTGGGAGAAAATCAGTGCATCCCGCGGGGTGGCAGAGGGTGTTACACTAGGCTACTTGTTCAACTATAGCATTAGGATTGCTAGTCCTGTTGTTACCTAGATTGTAATTAATGTTGAACATGACATTGAATATATCGGAACGCATACAGGGTGTTGAATATCTAAACTGTACTGATAAAGGTATTTAGATATTTTTGTACACCATGTTGCATACAAACAACTACAACTGTAATAAAAATCTAAGAACATAAGACACATAATCGTTATAATAAGTCCCGGCCGCCTGCAGCCCCTCATTACAGGTGTGCAAACTGTAAAATATTACAGGCGCTAAAGTATCCGGGGAATATTTAGAGAAAAAGGTTAGTGCTACTTAGGTTAGACTCGTGATCACTATAAAATCGGCGAATAGCACATCAGCCAAACAAGAGAGCCACTCAGTAGTACTACGCAATTGTAATCCTTTCTACCTTATAAGAGACAGTTATTTAGAAATAATAGAAGACATGAAAACTTACCAATCTAAAGGTATTAACAATATGCAAAAAGAAACTGCGCTTTGCAATAACCATAATTACTAAAAAGCAGTAAACATTTCTTACTGTGACATAAGGAAAAAGCACTATCTTATTAAATATTAACAGTTTAATACAGTTTTCTTCTATGTTTTAACAAGTAATAAAGCATGAGTCAGTCTATCAGATCATATTGGTCTAAAAATGTGTTGTCGACACCAAGCGCAGTGCCTAAACTTTCCCTCGGCTTTCGAATATCAGTCTTCTCAATACTATCGCATATCTGCTCCAAAAACTCGTTGGACTTCTCAGAAAACAAACTGCAGCTTGGACTTAACAGGTCAGGCAATAATACCTTATTTGCCGTAAAAACATCCACGTTAACCGCATTAAAATTCTCTCTTTCTTCAACTATGGTTCTAATATCTTCCTTGGTATCGTTTGGTATCACACTAGCGCGTACCTTCTTAAATCTATTAATAATTTTCTCTATTGAACTCGTCTTTTTCACCGGCATTGGTATCTTACTTTTAGGAGTGTTATCTTTAGACTTATCTTCTAAAGCCAAATCAATCAATTTCATTGGATCTATTGATGTTATTTGGGACCCCATACAGTCACTAGCTTTAGTAAAATCACTGTAACTAGGAGTTTTTGTTGGAGTAATAATAATATTAGGAACAATAGTTAACTGTGGATGTTGCTGTGTGTTTAACTGTGGGTGTTGGTGTGTGTTTATCTGTAGATGTGGTGGTGTACATTTTCCTTCCAAAGCCATGATCCCAGAAACCTCCAGGAGTGATGGGCTCCCTTCCTTCATAATTGAAAGTTTTCTTCGTCTTATACTAAACTGTTTATCCTTAGTTTCAAAAAGATTTGGTGAAGAATGGCAGCGTACAAGGCCTGTTTCGCTTGAAGTATTTGATATATTGAATAAACCTCCTTTCTTGACATGAATTTGCGGTCTATCCAACTTAAACTTGTGTTTTTTGGTGCTGCTTGATTTTTTATTGGTTGACATCAACCGTTGGATTTGTTGCTTTGTAAAGCCCGAAGAACACTCTGCAATGGTCTCGTTGCTCCGGGCATGCACTTGTGATATTATTGATAGGTTATGTATGCTCGGGTTTGACATCTGTCTATCGTAAAATTGTCCAGATGCAAAGTTTTTCAGAAAATCATCTCTTGGTGGTTGGAATGTCATAAAGGACCTGTTCTGAGGTCTGAGGAATGATTCTGTATTAGTTTTACGTAGATTAAAATGGTGTTTTGTTTGCCCTAACGGAGTGAATATGTCGAAGTAGGCTTGGATATCTCTCTTCATTGTGAGGTCTGACAGGTCAGGTATAGGAGGTATATCTGAGATTTCCTTCAGTGATATTGACTGCTTGAAGAATACTGGTGATGGCTGAGGATAAAAAAAAACATGATTTGTAATACAATAAAAATAACCCTATTACATAAGTCTTTAAGTAACTAATTTTAGGACATGCATGATTATTAAGCACAGCTCTTGTACTAATTACTAAAAGTATAGAATTTCAAATTAACTCTTATTTGAACAAGCTACATAGTATAACAATAGCCTGATTAATTTGACAACACATTAGTCAAGTTGGTAGTGACCCTCCTCAAAGCTAGCGGTCCTGGGTTCAAATCCCAGTAGGCAGATATTTGTGTGATGATAATTGTTTCTGAGTCTTGGATGTTTTCTATGTATTTGTCTTTGTTCTCTACATAACTATTCATATCAATTTGAGTGAGATTTCCTTAATATTTATATATTTATTATTTATTGAATATACTTTTTGCAGTGTGTTGTATTATTATTAACCTGTATATTTATACATATAGGTACTTTCTATAATAATGTTACAGCTAAATTTATGTGACCTTTACAAATATGAAAATGGCATAGCACTACATTATGAATAAGGAAAAATTACTACATGTTATCACATTGTAAGGTTCCGCGCGGCTCCACTGAGGCGGAGACGAGAGGAGCGGCGCTGTGCCAATATTAACCAATAGAAGGGGCATGCGGTCACGTCGAGCCCGCCTTGCGCACATTTGTTTAGATTCTATTGGTTAATATCGGCACAGCTCCGCTCCACTCCTCTCATGTGCGCCTCAGTGTAGCCGCAGCCTAACGTTTCTTATACCTTATAATTGTAGAACCATATGAAGCATTAGCAAAAACTTAAAACAGAGCAAATCAAGAATTTAGTGCCTACAATACACATCATGGATTAGAGAGTCTTTGTCTAAACGAGTTAATAAAATTGCAAATGTTAATTAAAAACTACAACTAAATATTTACCATTAATCTGGATTCCGCATTCATAACTCTCTCTAAAAGACTCTTCATGCCGACAACCATCTCTGAGTAGCTCTTATTACCATGCTCCAGGTATTCATTGAACCGATACACCCCATCCCCAATCTGTTTGTTCTTCAGAATGTAGCTGACCGCCACCACGTAAGCCCTTATCAGGTTCGGAAAACTTAATGTCTCATTCTTAACAATATTTTTCAGTATGTACTTCTGCTGACTATTCACTTTATCCTGCAAATCTTTAGTAATAATTTCATCCGAGTTATGGTTGTATTCTATCATGTACGAGCTTTTGGCTGCTTCACCAGTTTGGCGTTCAATCAATGCCTTTGTGAGCTCCATGGTTTTTGCTGCTGATTTTACAATCGGAGTCATTTTAATGTCCCATTCAGATTCCAGCTCATCTAACTCTAGGTCTATTTCATAAAGCCAATCGTCAAAGAAACAAGCAGGCTTACTCAAATTTTTTATTTCCAAAATACTTGCTTTTGTGGCTTCATTCAGCTCATCATCTACAAAACTATCAACAGAATTAGCTATGTATTCCTGTGCTTTTAACTTTTTTAATTTCTCCTCCATTGATGTTATCCTGTTCCGAAATAGCTCAGCTATTTTCTCATACTTTTTTCGCTTTTGTAAATAATTTGATAACTTCTGCAACATCAATTCATTTTCTTTCTCAACAGTCTCAGAAAATCCTTGATCCTGGATTACTGATTTGTATTTCTCAGTCATCTCAACATACAGCTTTGTCTGGCGATCACTTCTCATTCTACCTTTGAGAATTTTTTGCACAGCTAACTGTGATAGTTGAAACATAAAAAGAGTCACTTTATAGCATGCTGGGTTTACTAAATAAGATGACATAACGGGAGATAGGAGCCCTTTAGCGCTGTAATCAGCTATAAAGCTTGAAAGTTCATTTCTATAAGCTCTTTCCGTTTTTGTGTCGTACAAGGGCCAAGATAAGGTTACTGCTTTGGATGGGTCCACAATTGACACTAAATAATGTGAAAGTGGATTAAACACGTTCTGCGTAAGTTTTTCTAAAGCATCCCTGTTAAATACCTGCTTCAAATTCGAAGAGAAAGGCTGCAATTTACAAACAAGAGATATATTCAAGAAAGTCTCTGTTTTCATAGAACTAACAAGATCGCGCTGCGCAGATATAGCCATGTTAACTTTGTATTGTCGTTATCAATCTGTTTCCATTTTCACTCTTTAAATTCCTAAAATTCGTCGGTTTGCACTTGCACTAAAAAATATTTACATTTGACAAATTAGATGGCTCAAGTGAACGAAAATGCACATAGCATTATAGAGAGAGATATGCAGAGTATACCTACTATTTCAAATAAAATGTCAAAATGTCCGTTGCATTGCAATACTTGCAATAGCGCGTTCAAGATGACTTGATATTAAATCATGTAACTTTTTTTTATTGAAGAATTATACATAATGAAGACCTTAAAATATCACATACTGTCTACTGTTCATTTTGTTTTATGACCTTTTTTTCTTGGTCTATCCCTTAATGATGTGTTTCTATTCAGTTTTAGATAACTATTTTTTTAAAGGCTACTTGAACTTATCCTTACGTTCGGAAATCGCGAAGTTTTTCAGAGCATTATCAGACATTCATGTGATTCATGGTCAGTCACACAGATTATTAAAGTATGTCTAAGTCAGTCCTACTGGTCCTACTGACAATAAAATATAATTGAAGTCAGTCAAAAAGAAGGACGCCAAAAGTTTAATCCACTCATGATTTCCGTAAAATGTATACTGTGTATTAAGGATAAACGCGAAATAAGGATAAACTCGTAGTCCCCGGTCACCGTCTTCGTAAAGTAAGCACATCGTTCGTGGGGAACTGTATACGCTTCTACAATAAGATACCTGCTGATATTGTGAATATGCCGTTCAATCAATTTAAGTCTCCCATTAAGGCACTGGTCCCACCGCGAGCGAGTTAGCGATGAACTATCGGCGATTTTCTCGCCCAAGAAACGAACAAAAGATAATCGCTCCCGTGTAAATAAAAGAGAGAGATATACATTTATAGATCATCGCTGAGCTTTAGCTTATTTATTATTATTAGCAGCGAACACATTGGTTGAGGGAGGCGATGGCTGAGATACGCGTCATACTCGTGAACGGGTGCTGTCGAAGGGGTCCGGTCTATTCACGCTTGCAAGGACCTGTTTTTCAGTTAGTTATTAGCGACCTCGTAATGTTCTCCTAGTCACTATTTTTAATCTATTGATATTGAGCTTACATTTGTAATAATTTCATTGGTGTTAGTGTTTAATTAAATATTTATTACTTTATTACCTTGTAATGTTATTTTTAAGTATTATTGTATTTTATTATGGGAAAAAATGACCTTCTGCTGGAGTTTCTTGCGCCGCTTCTTCTCCGCAATGATGGTCTTGTCCGAAGCGTTAGTAGATTCACTCTATATTACCGACGTGTAAAAGAGCCCTCGTGTGGCTAATTTACTGAATACATATTTTGAATTTGATTTTTTTTGTAAGGTATTTGTAATTATGGGCCTTGTCGTAGTCAAAAAAACTTATTTTTCTTATTCTTACAATGGCTGTATTTTCTAGGTAGATGAACCCAAAATGAAGTCACTAGATGGACCTACAACCTGTACTATGTATAAATTATGGAAGCAATAAATAATTGAGAATTGAGAACAGACATCCATTTGAGGGTTCATCGACCAAGCCAGTCACTAGCTGCACGGCGAGATGCCACGGTCCACGGCCACATATTTTCAAATAAATATGACGGTAAATAAAAAAACCGATAGACTATACATTTGACAAGGGATTTTAAAATTAAATTTGGCAGAGTGAATTTGAGATCATGATCATGAATGTCTAGCTTTATACTCTGCGAATACCGTGTGTGTATAGCTATTATATAGTAAAGTAGCCAGTATCTCTTATTAGTCTGTGATAGTACTATTATAATCTGTGTATTCATTCAAAGACTACTATTGTATTCATTAATTTCATGAATGACTTTCAAAAAACAAGCAGCCGAGTATTTCTGAAAAACTGAACATAACAGGGCTTAGAAGGAAAGGAGTAATAGTGGCATAACATTGGTATAAACAAAAATAGACATTCGGATTACCCTAAGAAGAAGGTTTACCATAAGAAGAAAATCAAGATATTCATTATGTTATCCTTTTCGACTCCTGTGTATACTTCAAATCACCACTTCTTTGGAGGTATTTCAATACCTCGGAGCACCGGTACATCAATAATAGCATGTGAGTTTGATGGTGGAGTAATTATTGGAGCGGATTCTCAAATAACATCAGGAGATTACATAAATAACAGAACAGCCGAAAAGCTGTTTCAGCTCGATGACCGCATCTACTGCAGTGGTTCTGGTCCTGTAGCCGAGATCCAAACTGTAATCGGCAAAGCCATTCATCAGCTTCGTCTTCTTAAGGATAATTCTGATGCTGTATCAGTACTAATAGCATCGGAAATCGTTCGCAGACTTTGTTTCTACAATCGTGACAGTCTCAATGCCGAATTCGTTGTATGTGGCTGGGACGATATCAATGGGAGGCAGATATATTCAATATCGTCGAGAGGCATGACGATGCGCGAATCTGTTCTCGCCATTGGTTCTGGGTCTTCATACGTATACGGCTACGTAGACGCACAGTTTAAGGAAAATATGGGTAAAGAAGAAGCTAAAGTGTTCGTGCTCAAGACCTTGGCGCTAGCGATATCACGAGATTGCTCATCTGGAGGGCATATAGATTTGGTTATCATTACAAAGAAAGGTGTGGAAAAATATTGAAACCTATATATACCAATACCAAACCTGCTTTAGTGTTATTAAATTAAATAATGAAATACTGATGACTTTGTTGTTTTATTTCAAAACTTTTTAAAACGACTTTAAAAAAGGAGTTTTTGGAGGAGTATAGTTAGTTTCCGTCGATGAAACCACCCGTCCCGCCCGTCCGTGGTTACCTAATGAATGAAGTAATCACAGATTATTAAGGTATGTCTAAAGAAGTACCGTAAAATGGGGTGAATAGAAAACGTTGGGTGAATAGAGATTTTTTCAAGAAAGTTTTGCGGTTGAATTAAAATATTGCAACACTGGTAAATATTTCACTTTAACGATTTTATTTTCAAGAGCAACATTTTCTCATTACTCTAGTAACACCCGACAGCCGTGAAGTTAGTCACAAACAAAGTTTTTGCCAGTTGAAGACGACCATTGTAACCGCGAACGAACTAAGTGCTGTGAACTTTTCAACTGCCGGTAAAATACGGATGGTTTTGCCTGTTTCGTAAGTAATTTCAAATATTTAATCTTTCCTTTACATTTTGCATGTAAAAACACGGTGCTAAGTTTATTATTAATGTACAAATTTCGCTAAAATAGATCTTTAGTACTTTTACCTGGACTTTGAGGTGAATCGAGACAATATGAAGGGTGATTAGAGACGCAATATGGGGTCATTAGTTTGAGGTCTGGTGCTATTAAAAACGCCATACTGGTAAAACGGGACGATTGTGGGGTCAATCAAAATTTACATTATAGGGTTGTCAAAAGTGGCAAAGTAATATTTTTTTGTAGGTAAGTAGGTATTTTACAGGAAAATATGATCCTGCTGTACTGGTCTGAACGTTTTCTAATCCAAGATTTTTTTAAAAGGAACAATTAATAGAAAGGATACTTCTACAAGTACAAATTTATAATTCGATTTTTACTGGTTTAAACGCAATCCATATGCGGAATTAAACTAGAGAATTTCCGAATACCTACCGATTACATTTAGACCAGTAAAAATGGCCCCAACACCTGTTTTGAACTGAGATTAGAAGTAAAATAAAAATTATTCAAACCTTCAAATTGACTTATAATTTATTTTTATGTAGGTAGGTACAACATTGGTACCTATCTTCTTTCGGCGTCGGGAAGTGACGACCCCACCGCCCGTTGTGTGGTAACTGCTCACGGCGCAGTCAGTCAACCGACGAACGGCGGTCAAACCGTTCCGAGATGGGCGGAAGCCAAATGCCAGACACAGGACGGGCTGCAGCGTCCTGTGATATACTTCCGCCCCACTGCGATCCCCAACACGCTCGCCAAGCGTGGGGATTATGGCACTAACCCCCCCTTATGGTGTACACCAAAAAACCACGGCCCCTAGTCCCCGGCGGCTCCGCTAGTCCGGCCCAAGGTAGCGGGTTCGGTAACGGCGGAGCAGGGGGTGCTAAGAATCTCCGGCAGAGATCTGGCTACCACCACCAAACGAATCTGGCCCTGGTGACACACAACTGCCGCACGCTCAGGACTGACGAGAAGATCCTAGAACTGGAAGAATGTTTGGACAAGTTACGATGGGATATCTTAGGGTTATCTGAAGTCCGAAGACAGGGAGAGGACTCGATGATCCTGAAGTCCGGTAACTTGTTTTACTACCGGGAAGGTGACGCCCTGTCACAGGGTGGTGTCGGGTTTATCGTCCGTAAGTCGCTCGTCAACAACGTGGAGTCGATCGGGAGTGTGTCGACAAGGGTGGCGTACCTGATACTCAGAATTACCAAACGGTATTCGCTGAAGGTCATCCAGGTTTACGCCCCGACTTCGACGCATTCTGACGATGAGGTGGAGGCAATGTACGAGGACATCTCGAAAGCCATCCAGACCTCTAAAACGCACTACACGGTGGTGATGGGCGACTTCAACGCGAAGTTGGGCATGAGAGAAGGTAATGAGCTGAGAGTGGGACACTTTGGTGTTGGCAGGCGAAATCCCAGGGGCCAGCGGTTGGCTGAATTCTTGGAGAGGGAAGGACTCTTTATGATGAATTCCTTCTTCAGGAAGAAGCCACATCGCAAATGGACCTGGATTAGCCCAGACGGGTCGACAAAAAATGAGATAGACTTCATCTTGTCTACCAAACGCCACATATTCAATGATGTCTCTGTGATCAATAGTCTAAAGACTGGCAGTGATCACCGAATCGTAAGAGGCACATTGAATATCAACAAAAGGCTTGAAAGGTCACGACTGATGAAGTCCACGCTCCGTCCAACCCCAGTCCAATGCCAAAACCCCGAAACCTTCCAGCTCGAACTCCAAAATCGCTTCGAATGCCTAGCAGAATGCGAGTCTACGGACGATCTGAATAACGGGTTTGTACAGGCTGTCCAAGCTGCTGGGTCGAAGTTCTTTAAGACCCGCAGCCAGAAAAGAACCCAAAAACTCTCAGACCACACTCTTAAGATCATGGACGAACGGAATGAAATGCGGCTGCAGTCTTCAGTGGACATGCAGAAGTACAGGGGGCTTAACAGACAAGTCTCTAAGTCATTACGGACAGACCTGCGCACCTTCAATACTTCGCGTATTAAAGATGCTATCGAGCGAAACAAGGGCTCTAAGGTGTTCGCTAGGGATTTGTCTGTTGGGCAGACCCAGTTGATGAAACTGAAGACCGAAAATGGCACCGTAATTTCGTCCAAGGCCGAGATTTTGAGTGAGGTTGAGAAGTTCTACGGACAGCTGTACAAATCAACTCGACCCGTTGAAAGTTTGGCTACAGATCCCAGAGCCAAACTCACCCGACATTACACCGAAGACATCCCGGACGTCAGCCTGTACGAGATCAGAATGGCCCTAAAGCAACTGAAGAACAATAAGGCGCCAGGGGACGACGGAGTTACGGCTGAGCTTCTGAGAGCGGGTGGAATGCCGATACTTAAAGTCCTCCAGAAGCTCTTTAACTCTGTTATTCTCGAAGGCGGTGTTCCAGAGGCGTGGACCAGAAGTGTGGTGGTCTTGTTCTTTAAGAAAGGCGATAAAACCTTATTGAAGAACTACAGACCCATCTCACTTCTGAGCCACGCTTATAAGTTGTTTTCAAGGGTCATTACAAATCGACTCTCACGCAGGTTCGATGACTTCCAGCCTCCTGAACAAGCCGGGTTCCGGAAAGGCTTTAGTACCATAGACCACATTCACACGCTGCGCCAGATTATACAGAAGACTGAAGAGTATAATCGGCCCTTATGTCTAGCGTTCGTGGACTATGAGAAGGCCTTCGATTCGGTCGAGACATGGGCGGTGCTCGAGTCTCTACAGCGGTGCCACATCGACTATCGATATATCGAAGTGCTGAAGTGTTTGTACAAAAATGCCACTATGTCAGTCCGGCTCCAGAACCAGAGCTCGAAACCGATTCAGTTGCAGAAAGGTGTGAGACAGGGAGATGTCATATCTCCGAAACTGTTCACCGCTGCACTGGAAGATGTCTTCAAGCTTCTGGACTGGGAAGGACTTGGCATCAACATCAACGGCGAGTACATCACTCACCTTCGATTCGCGGACGACATCGTAGTCATGGCAGAATCGCTAGAAGACTTGAGTAAGATGCTCGGAGACCTCGATAGAGTTTCCCAACGGGTGGGCCTGAAAATGAACTTGGACAAGACGAAAGTCATGTCCAATGTTCGCGTTTTGCCAATACCGGTTCACGTGGGGAATTCTCAACTTGAAGTTGTTGATCAGTACGTATACCTGGGACAAACTGTCCAACTAGGTAAATCCAACTTCAAGAAAGAGGTCGATCGCCGAATCCAACTCGGATGGGCAGCGTTCAGGAAGCTAAAGCGGATCTTCTCGTCCAAAATACCGCAGAGCCTTAAGTCGAAAGTCTTCGACCAGTGTGTGTTGCCAGTGATGACTTATGGATCAGAGACTTGGCCGCTGAATGTGGGCCTCATGAATAGGCTCAGGGTCGCTCAGCGTGCAATGGAAAGAGCTATGCTCGGAGTTTCTTTGCGCGACATGATCCGTAATACGGTAATACGCCAGAGAACCAAGGTCACCGACATAGCTCAGAGAGTTAGCATGCTGAAGTGGCAATGGGCAGGCCACATAGCTCGGAGAACTGATAACCGTTGGGGAAGAAAAGTTCTCGAGTGGCGGCCCCGCACCGGTGGACGGAGTGTTGGACGGCCTCCCACCCGGTGGTCTGACGACCTGGTTAGGATCGCGGGGAGCCGCTGGATGCAAGCGGCTCAAGACCGTGACTTGTGGCGCTCTTTGGGGGAGGCCTTTGTCCAGCAGTGGACGCCCCCGGGCTGATGATGATGATGATGATGATGACCTATCTTCTACCTATCAAGGTAGGTACCTACCTACTATTAGAATGTACAATAATATTTTTGACAACCCTTGCCACATTTTCTATTCACCCCATATGTCATCTCTATTCTCCCCTACTCACTGTATGAATAGAGACGGCATGTTTTTTGCGTTTTTTATCGAATTAGTAATATATAGCTCATATATACCTAAGACAAAATTGTAGAACGCATTAAGACTCACAAAATGGCACCGAATTTATTCACATTATCTTAAGGATCATAGCCGAAAATTAGCTTTGAAGTTGAAAATCGTTTCTATTCACCCCATTTTACGGTAATTAATGATTTGCAAAACTGCATAAGTGAAGTCATTCAAGTTTCGAACGAATTTGACGCGCTCCTATTTACGCAACTATAAACCTTAGTAGCTTAAATACAAAAATAGCCATTTCATTGAGTAAGCTGCATTAAATGAAATGGCAAATAAAGGAAAAAAACAATATTTTGTAAAAATTAAGCATTTAATTTATTATTTGCAAATATTAAAGCGAAGATCTTAATTTTTGTCTTCGACTTGTCAACTTTATTTATTAGACGATCATATCAGTTTAACTTGCGTCTAACGAAACATCCTACCTAACCTAACTTTTGTTTTAAAGTTTTAAACAACGCGTTTGTCTTTCCATAGGGGAAGCACGCGTGTTTTTATTTTCGAGGAAACAATGTGTTGAAGTAATATAAACATAGCACAAACGTCTTAAAATGGTGCGTATCTCTCATTTTTTAATTATACTAGTGTAACTTACCGTGATAAACACGTTACATTTATTTGCAGAGTAAGTTGTACGCTTTGTACGAGCATAGCGCGGGTTTCGCCCTTTTTCAAGTGGCGGAATTCGAGGAGCTGGCAGCTTTTCTACCTCAAGTCGAGGAATCCGTCACGGATCTGCAGCGGTTCAACTCCGTCGTGACGCTGATCGCATTCCAACCTTTCAAGTCTGCCATAACTGCGTTGGAAAATATCAATGCGGTGTCGGAAGGTTGGTCGACATTTTGTTTCAGTATAAAATTCATGACACAATTTTGCCTTTGTTTGTAAGCATTAGATTAATCAAAAACATAGTGATAGGTCAGATAGCTCTTGGCAAACAATTGTTGTTAATAAACCAGTAATTTCTAAGGCTGAGTTAATAACACCATACTATAATATTAACATTTATTTGTTCTTTTCTTATCTAAAAGTAGGGAAAATTTTCTCTCAGGTATTATTCCCGAGGACCTGAACCTTTTCCTGGAGGGTGCTCTACCGAAGCGCAAGAAGCGAGGAAAATGCACACTTGGTGTTGCCGATGCCAAGCTTGGAGCTGCCATCAGCGAGGCCCTGGAGATACCATGCTCTCACGTTGGGGCTGTTCCAGAGATCCTCAGAGGTAAGTTCTATTCGTCATTGGTTGATAAATTTATATCTTAACATTAAAGTATTTTGGGTTGTAGATCTGCCTCCAAGATGTGGTGCAGGTTTTATACGGCCCACAGCACTCCTAAAGGGCTAAATTAAAGATGTCCCTGTGCATTCATTATAAGAATAATGATAAACGTCAAATGATAATCTAACACAAATTGACCTAGTCCAAAACAAAGCTCTAAGTATATAATATTATGGGTGCCTACTTCACAACAATATGTATACATTTTTTTTGAGTTCAGTAAATCATTACATAAAAAAACGATTTTTTATTCTTACAAATATTTGTAGTGTTGACTACTACTACTATTGATATTGTGTCTACCTCAAAAACGTTTGTCCCACTAATCCCACTCATGTAATTTAAATGCAAAAGTTTGTGTTAGTTTGTTACTCCTTCACACTGCAACAGCTGGACAGAATTAGATGAAATGTGCAATAGAGATAGCTTATAACGTCCATTAGCACATTGGCTCCTTTTCATCCCAGTAAAATTAAAAGTTCTGAGGGAATAACGATAAGATAGATAGATAGATAGATAGATAGATTCATTTATTCGGCTATTAAATAAAACAAAGAAAAAAAAACACATGCAAGGATAAATCTACGCAGATAAAGTCGCAGGCTCGTGACCTATAAGGACACCCAAAGATTAGATATATGACCCTATATACTGGAATGCGTTCTGTCTTCTGTGGTCCAGTCCAGTATCTTAATTTATATTTAAGCCATAATTATACAACGCACTTAACACTTTTACTTAAGTTTGATTGTAATGTTTCTAGGCATCCGCCACCACTTCCATGCCCTGATCAAAGGCCTGACTCTGAAAGCCTGCAGCGTGGCACAGCTTGGCCTTGGGCACTCATACTCGCGGGCTCGCGTCAAGTTCAACGTACATCGAGTGGACAACATGATTATACAGTCCATCGCGCTGCTGGATCAGCTGGATAAGGATGTCAATACATTTTCGATGAGAATCAGGTGAGCAAGGTTTTATTTAAACTAATAGAAAATTGTCATATATAGTTCAACTCATTCTTGCGCGGCACACTCATGGGTATATTTTAGTATTTGTATTTATGTTTTATTGTTATTGTATTATGCATCTTTGAATGTACAACTCCACTCTAAATAGAAACTGCATATTTAGCATGCATACGACAATCTGTATCCATAAAACTAAATGGTAAATATAAGTTAAAAACCAAGTATTATAATTATATTTTTAAATTGCTTAGGCGTATGTGATTATAACGTTAATTTTTAATGGTACTTCTTATTGTTATGATAAAATATTGTTGTTATTCATAAAGTATAATTTATAGGCTTGAAATGCGCCTTTAAATAAATTACATTATAGAAACCCCTTAAAATATTTGCAACCCCTACTTTCAGAGCTAACAACTCTTGAGCTACCATATTGTTTTATATCTCTAACCTAGCTAACAACCAACCCAGTTAAACTAGGTCATAACCACCTGAACTACACTAGTTGAGAGCCACCCTTCAGATCTGTCCACCCGATTGAAAGCAACAATGCAACAGACAGATAGATATAGGCATTAAACATATAACACCCCTCTTTTTGCTTATAATTAAAAACAGCAAGGTCAAAGTAAGTAATGGAACAAAAACAATCAAAATTAGAATACTTAAATGAAATTTAATTTATTCCTTTGGCCACTTAGGGCTCACATGTAGGTATACAAAATAAATATCGAGGCTTTTAATAGTAAAAGTAAGTAATATAAGGCTAGTCTTAGGTCAGATTGCAATACAGGGTTCACTTTTTGAACTGTGCATGTATTATAAAAACTTTTATCACTATTTGAGTGCAATAAAAGTGCATTTTGATTTTGATTTTTAATTAAAATCAAAACTCCGTAATAACTAACTACTGGAGATGAGACAGGCATTAGCTGAATAAATAATAAACAGGCGTGTGCGTGTTTGAGGTTAATTACACTTGCGGATAATTACCTCATTCTCAAATATTATTGATTACCATATGGTTGGTTGGTACTGACAGTAAATTGTCTTGTTTTGTTTTATTTTAAGAGGCTCTTTCTAGTAAAACAGGATTTTCAATGAGCACACCTATAAATTTAAATCAACATCTTATTTATCAATGTCAATTCCCTAGAATGTGCCCGAAGTGCCCAATCTGATAATAGCTGTTTTTTTTTCAACAGAGAATGGTACTCCTACCATTTCCCAGAGCTGGTCAGCATTGTACCTGAGAACTATCTCTACACCAAGTGCACAGAATTCATCAAGGATCGCAAATCACTGACGGAGGAGTCTGTAGAGGGCCTCACTGAGATATTAGGGGATTCAGAGAAGGCCCAGGCTATTATAGATGCTTCGAAAATGTCCATGGGCATGGATATTTCGCCCGTGGACTTGATTAATATACAGATGTTTGCCGTGAGGGTGGTCAAGCTTAGTGATTACAGGTATGTTGATTAATATGTAGCCATCATGTTCCATTACCTATATGCTAGAGGCAAAATACAATAACCCTTTGAATGCAGGAGGACCTCCTGAGGATCAAAAAAGTACCAAATTTGTGTCTTTAGATATTATACAAAATAGTATTAAAAAAAGTGTTACCTTTTAAATACGTTTTGCTATACCCAATTTTTATAATATTTACTTTAGTTAATTAAATGAACCTCTTTAGCGCCAAAGCCGGCAAATTACATCACCTGAAATTCGTCGTACTGACGCCAAACATCGGCAATTGCCGTCAAACTTTCATAATGGCGTCTGAGACACGTCGTATTACTTCGCTGCTTGGCTTTCAAACAGTTACTTTACGAAACATAATGTGCTATGATAATTTTCAAGGGCAGTATATCACGCAAGATGTACAATTTTAAATATTAGTACCAAAATAAAAAAGAGCTACATTTCCATTATTTTATTACTCTCAAGTCCATTATGTTTAACATCTTTAAAGATGCTTTTAACTAAGTATCCCTTCACCCACAGGAAGCAGATAGCGGAGTACCTGCACACAAAGATGAACTCCGTCGCGCCGAACCTGACGACGCTGGTGGGCGACCAGGTGGGCGCGCGGCTCATCTCCAAGGCCGGCTCCCTGACCAGCCTCGCCAAGTACCCCGCCTCCACGCTGCAGATCCTTGGTTAGTAGAGAATATAATAGTATAACTATTTCAGGCAGCGAGGCCCATATTTACAAATAACTTACAGAATAAACATACATAACAATATAAATGAATAACTTAAAATTAATATAACTTTTATAACACTTTCGCGGTGTCACCTAGCCGGCGACTACGAAAACGTTGAAATAGGATAATCCTTAGGTTTGGTTATAGAATCGTAGGTAGGTTTAGGCTGTTTGTCCACCGCCGCCGTCACCGTCACGTCACCGAGAACGAGATGACGGCGCCGAAGTAGCGGTACATACATTTACTTAAGCCGCGTGTCCACCGCACATGACGGATGACGGATGTGCGGTGGACACGCGGCTTAAGTAGATGTATGTACCGCTACTTCGGCGCCGTCATCTCGTTCTCGGCGACGTGACGATGACGGCGGCGCGCGGCGGTGGACAAACACCCTTAGGTTATGTTCAAAGCTCGGAATAGGTAGTGCCTATTTACCTAAACTTCGCGGAAAGACAATTATTTATTTTTATTGAATGCGCGATTTACACATACAATTTTCGTTTCCTCTACACTCATCAACCTCTTCATTCACGTACGTCGGTTTCGGGTGCTTTTGATTTGGCCTTAGCCCCTTATTCAGAACAGAAATAATGCAAATATTGAAAAGGTATTTTTATATAGAGAAAAGATAATCAGGGCGCTTACTCGCGTTTGCTGTTCCTATTTGCATAACGTACTTAACGACAGCACCATAATCACTAGCAATATCGGAGCAGGTACCAAAATGCCCATGGCCATTTCCTGAACTAAAAGCTTTATTTCTGTACACCACCAATTCCTCAACATAACCTTCTTTTCCAGGTGCGGAGAAAGCCCTGTTCCGCGCCCTGAAGACGCGCTCCAACACGCCGAAGTACGGGCTGCTGTACCACTCCACGTTCATCGGGCGCGCCGGGCTCAAGAACAAAGGCCGTATCAGCCGCTACCTCGCTAACAAGTGCTCTATCGCTTCGAGGATCGACTGCTTCTCTGGTAAGATTTACTTTTGTCAAGAACGCAATTGAGCACATAGGCCACCACTAGGCCCTTATTCCTCAGAGTTAGTTAGGTTAGGGAGTCACAAATAACGTGGCTTTCTATTGGCGAATCGGTTCAGTAGATCCCGAGATTACTCCTTACAACGTTACAAACTTTACCTGTTTATATAATATTAGAATAGAAGTATGGATGAATAAAGTTCACAAGTGTCAACAAAAAAAAACTGAGTGGTAACAGGTGGGTATAACCCCTCGGGGCGGTAGGTTGAGGAATAAGATGGTGGTAGGTAGCAGTGGTGAAAGTTGGCTTATGCCGGCTCCTAATATTCACACATTTTGGATGCGGTGAAGAATTCACACATTTTGGATGCGGTGAAAAATGAATAATTTTAACCTGAAGTAACCATGTATATGAGTTTTAATATGGCTAAAAAGTTAGACTATAAACTTTCTATCAGTTAATAATGATGTCTTTGTAATTAACGAAGTTTGTGAGACCAAACACGCACAGTTTAATCTGCAGTATTTATTTATTTATTCTCATATTAACCCTTTATTGTAAATAACCGAATTCTAGTTTTATTTGATTTCACCTGTCCATGATAAACGCATTAGCTTACTAAACAAAATATTCATTATAGCATTTGAACGAATGAAATGTTTGAACTAATTTGCTTCTCAATTTATAACACCTTTACTTGGTACAGACATTATTAATTTTTAATTTCTCCCCAATGTAGTGTTTATTTATACATTGGTAATTTTAGAAAATAAATAGTCTAATGCAGTACTGATCGCGTCTGTTTGCACACTTTGATCTACCGTCAGTTCCACGTGTACTTTCGGTAATAACAGCTGTGCTATAGTAAACGCGGCGATCCACTTGCGCAATGCCTTATACACTGTGTAAGTTATACTGCTGCTACAAAATTATAATGATTATACCTGCCGATTGTTTTATTTTTACACGATTTAATATGTTAAAAGTAATATGACGCAGTTAGCCTAGTTGGTATTAACCCTCCCATATCGATTATAGCCTGGAGACGGACTACATACAATTTTTTATCCCAGAAATCGGGACTTACTGAGGCAATAACGAGAAAAGATTTCAACGCGAACGGAGTCACGTGTAATAATTATTTAAAAATGATTTGGCTGAAGCTAGATCAGGGGCTCCCATTTTTTATAAATTGTGACTCACTCGCACCTCTCACAGGTTTCTGAAGCGCGTCTTATTGTTTGTATATTTATAATGGGTTTATAGTAAATAAATTAAAAAAGGAAACTTATTTTGATTCGATTTTTATGTTATGAAAGTAGTTCATCATTGAAATCACGTTAACAACATCGTTTGTAAACAAGGGCAGTTGTATCTGCTTTAACCCTTGGGCTGGCTATGAAACTGCGATAGACCATGTTGACAGATTTCATTTATTGGAAATAATCTAGCTTTAAAGTAAATCTTTAAATTGCAGAGACCCAAACAACAATATTTGGTGAGAAACTCCGCCAGCAAGTCGAAGATCGGCTCAAATTCTACGAGTCCGGAGAGATACCGAAAAAGAATATAGAAGTGATGAAAGAGGCCATAGAAGAAGCGTTGAATGCCACTCAAGACCTGGAAGCCAGCGCTAAAAAGAAGAAAAAGAAGAAGAAGAAGAAGGAAGAACCTATGGATGAGGACTAGAGATAAGAGAAGTCTCGAAATATTTTTCTGTAATAAAGGTATTAGTGTACCGAATTGAGTGTTTTATTTTAGTGGACTGTTGTTAAGCACCGACCGCACCGAAGAGGTCCAATCTGACAGCTATCAATGTTTGTCCTAATGATTGTTTGGGCTAAAACCTTGGGCTAAAACCTATTCGTCCAACTTCATTTAGGCTGAAATTACAGAATTTAATAAACATCTATTGTTTAGATTACTCAAGTTAGGTTACTTTTTCTTAATTATTATAAAAAAACCGTTCCAATGGTAAAAACCGTTTTGGGCGAAAAGATTTTAGCCCAAGCAATCATTAGGACTAACAACTTTATGCCACTCGATATAGATCCATACAAAATATAACCTCAAATGCTTCAAACACATTTTGTACTTATTTGACAGCTGTCAAATCGGGCCTTTAGGAACGCCGGGACTACAAGACGAAATTACCTAAGTACTTAAGTGTTAATACAGTTGTACAGTCAGGACCATAATACATATATACCTAGTTGTACACTTAAATACCTTGTCGCTTTAAACCTCAAAACCTAGTTACAACTGTCATACACCCGGACCCCTCTCGCTCTACCTAGAACTTTGGTTTTGACAGTTCAGTTTCAGTTTCAGTTTTGGCCTCAGAGGCCTGAAGTTCGAAGTTACGTTAGCTCCATCCCTTTCTCTCGATTTAGTCTCTAGTGAGGAGTAAACCCGGGTCCGCTGCGCCATGTTATTCGTGTTTTCCTAACATGTTAGCCGCGGGGGATGAATAACATGTTAGCTGTTAGAAAAACACGATAATATGGCCCAGCGGACCCGGCTCGAGTCTTTTTTACTTGCCAGTAATGGCGGCCGTTTACCACCTAGAAAAGAGGCCTGACTCCCAAAGAAAATGTCGAGAACTGTCACACGCCTGTCATAATGAATTTTAAGCGGATTATCGAATGAATGGTACGATTTATTCTAAGAGCTATGCTGCGGACGGACGGACGGACAGACATGGCGAAACTATAATGGTTCCTAGTTTGACTACGGGACCCTAAAAAAGGAACCCCTATGGTAAGACTTCGGTGTCAGTCTGTATGTCACAGATGTTTTTTCTGAAGCTATAGAAAGCTAATCAACATGGAATTTGCTTCCTAGAAAATAAAGTTCATAACAAAATGAGTATTTAATTTTGCGTTTCCCATCCATGTTATCTTAAATAAGGAACCCTCGGTGGGCGAGTCCAACTCGCACTCACCGTTTTTTTATTTCTAAAGAAAATACCGGAATACCGGGTTTAAAAACCGGAGCGAAGCGAGGGCGGGACGCTAGCAAATGATATTTACTGCTTTGTAGTAACTAACCATACCTATCGTAATATCGATTGCCAATACCGTTTGATGCTGTCGCGCAATCTCTATGATAACAACTTGTTTCAAAACGGTTAATTGCACTAGTTCTGTGATAATTCGATAACAACTTGTTTAGGTCGATAAAGGTTTAGAAAGCAGCGACACTAAATAAAATAACTGTTAAAGCCAAAAACCGCCTTCAAAAACGCAAAAAATGACTTCCTGTAAACATGGTACGAGGTAACTAAGTACCTATATGTCAGTCCAACTGAAGACGGTTTGTGGTTATAAATATTGTGAGTCACTGACTTCAGTTTTACTGACCTATATGTACCTACCTAGTACCATTTTAAAACAAGTAATTTTTTGCGTTTTTGAAGGTGGTTTTGTGTTTTTTTTTATACATTTATTTTATTTTACACTTTTTAGTTGATACATGAAATTTTAAGACATTTCAAGCTTGCCGCAAGCAACGCCGCGGGAAAATCATAGTCATTTTTAAACAATTAAATGTTCTTCGTTGTAGTCGCTCAACTATCTTAATCGAAATATCTTATCGCAACCCTTGAAATTGGTATCGTTTGAGGAGTTCCGGTGGCCATCTGTGGTCTTCATCATCAGTTCCGCTTCAGCAAATTATACTTATGAATGCAAATGCTGGTGTTGTCACTAAAAATACTAAAATAGAAGTTCCCTCAATTCCTCACTGATACCCTTATCAGATCCTGGTTTCCTTATCATGGTACCATCCTTGGGATATATCCTTTCCAACAAATCAGAATCATCAAAATCGGTTCATAAGCGACGAAGTTATCCGCGAACAAACATTAAAAAATATATACGGTCGAATTAATAAACTCGTCCTTTTTTGAAGTCGTTTAAAAAAAACTAAAATCGCTATGTTTGCCTACAATATTTGAGTTCTCTCAATAAATGACCGAATCCGAGTGAACGTTGGTTTAGACTTCATTTTTCGTTCATTCGGAGTGGGAATGAATGATGCGGATGAAAATATTCAACTTCGTTTGATCAATTCACTAATGTAATTAATTCTTTCGGGACATTTCTTTCACTTTGCGTTCAGACGTGTCACTTCAAGTGAAAGATGCAAAAAGGAACACGAAAATTAACAAAAAATGCACCGTCTGATATCACCTTTACAGAAAATTCTCGCTAATCGAAGCGAAGCGAGGGCTGGTCAATAGTAATTTAAAGAGTGTCAATTGTTTGTTTGTTACGCTTTCTCTGCTTAACCGCAGCCTAGCTGGACCTATTTTAATGATATTTGGTATGGAGATGGCTTGAACCCCGGGGAAGGACATAAGGTATATTTTTATCTTGTAAAGTTGAACAGTTCTTGAGAGAATACCGATATTTCTATGCTGGTGGAGGGGCGGGCAACAGTTGGTTTAATATACATATAAAAGGTCGGGAAAAACATTGCTTTTGTACAAAATAAAATTTAGACAAATATACAGAAAAAGGTATACGTAAAGCTTCTAGGATATATAGGAATTGATATAATAACAATATGAGGTTACTCATTAGAACAGGAGGTACGACGTATAAGTAGCTCACTAACTTACAACAACAAAACAATAAAAGGCCTTTAAACGGGAATTATCATTATAGAATTCAGTCAGGAAATGTCCTCGATTTACTGATGAAAAAGTCATGTGACTGGTATCATAATTCCAGGACAAACTCTACTTTAATCTCAAGACGGCAATCCTACGGCAAAAACTTGTCTTTCATTATTCATTTCCTTTTTTTTCAAATGCTAATTCTGATGACTAACTAAGGTGGAATGCGCCTGTGCTAGTCCCCACACCGGAACACAATAATGGGAACACTGCTACTTAGCAGCAGGATTAAGGACAAGTTGGTGGTCAAAGCAGGACCCCAGTATTAGTTGATACGCACCAGTCGCTCGTGTTGAGCGCGAGACCGGTGTCATATTAGTATTGTTAATAACTCGTCGACTGCTATTTACTTACAGCGAGGATAGTTTAAAAAATCTCTAAACTAGGCGATTTTTTATAAAATGTTATAATGGCAGCTTTAAGGTACAACGAAGAAATTATGACAAACTTTTTCATTAGCTTACTGCGGTAGGGTTCTTTAGTAGTTTAACTATTAAAATTGCTGACTGTACTGACCCGCTGTAAAATGAACGTCTTTTCATGACCACGTGAAACGCCAAGGTAAAATTGAAAAAAACCGGTTCTTATATGATATATTGGTGATAAAATCGCTCACATGGTTATTAGGATGTGTAAACTAAAACGAGATAAAGCCAGTCCGATGTTTTCATAGATTAGCTAAAAGCTTAAGCTAACAAACGTATTGAGAGGCCAGAGTAAACATCACTGTTGAGAGTTAAAAATATATAATTCACTCTAGCGTCACAATCCATGCTGCTATAATACTTATTACGAAAGCAATAATGGTGATAATAGCATGGATGAAGTTAGCAAAATATGTAACAATTGGCGTATGTGGGAAGCAAGTGGAACGTAATTTGAAATTATTTGGTTAGTGTTCCAAAAACCAGCGCGGATGCTGCGCGCGCCGTCGCTGTTCGAGCGCCAATGAGAGCTCGTTATATAATTTATAAATCGAACACTTATCACTGCGTAAAATTATTTTATTTTAGTTCCGCGCCGGCTGTGATTAGTGCTCGTGCTTCATTTGTTTTTTTAAATAATTTGACGTTTTGATATTGTTATTGTGGTAAGTTACGTAATTTTTTAATTTTGAATAGATCTTTCAATGAATTTAATCGCTCTAAATATCACTGGTTATAATATATTAGGAATGTTGATAATCATGTTTGTACAGCCGTAGAAAATTGAATATGTATAAGTTTGTAAGAGTAGGTAAGTCGATTTGAATTAAATGCTAAGGTATTTTGAGTAATACTCGATAACCGGCATCGGCTTTGCCCTTTGTTTTTTATTAACTATTCTTTGTAGCCTAAAACGTATCCATTATTAAAGATATTTCTTAAAATCGTTTTTTTGGTACTTTTTGAAACTATACGGAATAAATAAAATAAATCAATAAATTTAAAAGATGATTATCATTACACCTCTTTACTATTTGTTCAAAACTAATAGTAATTCTTAATGCAATAAAATAAACACTATCAATGTGAAAAACAATACTGTTTATTTGTGTCCGCCGTTCGGTATTTTGTGCTGAATAGATATTGCGTGGGTGGAGTAAGTAGAGTAGAATATTTTTTGCTAAAGCTGCCAAAAATGTGCGTGTCGCAAATTCTCGTTTTTAAAAATAGCTTAGAATCTTCCGCGTTATTATATACCGTTTATTTATGTCCTCATAAATATTGATTAGGAATTTATTTATTCTTAAAGGCGATCGTAAAATTGTTTTTGCGTATTATTATTTTATCGTCTGGTATTAGGGAGGTACCGTCGAGTTCATAAATATGTGTACACTTTATTAACTAGTCACTTTAATCGCTGTGACAATTCATATATGTCAGTTTAAACATGTTATTAAATAGATAAGCTATTAACAGGGCCGGATTAGCCACCTAGCAAGAGTAGCAAGTCCTACGGGCCCCGCGGAACCATATCTCCCTGACATGTATTTCTCCAAGTTCAGTTTTATTTAGCACCCTACATTTAAGATATAACCTAAAACAAACCAAGGGTCTCGTTATTCATAGAATTTGCTACGAGCCCCGCGCTCGCTCAATCCGGCACGAGGTACTGAAGTGTACAGATTTATGAACTCTACCTACATGCTTTTTATGCGGGCATAATTAATACTTATAACATTTTACTTTTGGAAGTGTTTAGGAAATTGTTAGTCTTAGTAACATAGTGCTAGTTTCCTACTGCCTTTTGGAATTAAGTACCTAAGTAGGTACAATACTTACTTACTTTTTTTTTGGGAAATAACGAATGGCTGCATTTTTATTGGTAGAGCTACTCTATAACCCTATTACAAAAAGTCAATGAATATTTTCATCTTTTTTTTTTCTTATGATTTCACAATGCCATAGACTAGGGTGGGTCAACCATAAATCTTGGCTCTACGTAGGTACCTATTTTAAATTTGCCTAAGAATATTATTTCTAATTATCCAGTAACATCGATACCGCGAACCGCATAACATGATAATGTCATGATATTGGATACGGAGATAAACTCAACTGGATAGGAAATAAAACAACTTTCGATCAAATTACAATAAGTACCTATTTTTGATGATGTTAGTGATGGCAGTTAGGGTTTTTTAGATCAAGCAGTAGGAACGAATGGTAGGTTTAATCTTAAATCTTCTTCTTTTTATGTTAATTAAATAGATACAGAGTGGTGTGCAGGTGATAGAACCATGTTACCGTAGTACTGTCCAACTCAAAATTAGCTGTTGCACTACTTACTGTGGCAAAGTACTAAAAAGTTATTTTAAGTTCTAATTACTTCTAATATCTATACAGGGAGTCCCAGACCATAATGTAAATATTACGGCATAAGAAAGCGCCTTGTTTACCTGTCCAAAATATATTTTTAATTTTTCTATATGTTTTAATGTTACTGGCAAAGAGTTTTTTTTCTTAATCGCCTGAAGGGCCGAAGACAAAAGTCGTTGCTTTTTTTTGCTTTTTACTTGAAAAGGGGCAGGGTGAAAGTACCTTCCGGACCCCTGGGAATGGAGAGCCCAGGTACTGCCGGGGCTTGGTTTAAAAAAGCTATAGGTCATTTTGATTGTAAAACTTGATATCTAATTCTCAATATTGTAGCAATATTCAATAGAGGAACGGGCTTTTTTACCCCTAAATATTTGCGTCAAGTTCTGGGTCGTTCTGCATATCCTTATGATTATGACCTAATCATATGATATATGATCCGGGTTCTACGGCCACAATAGTACGATTGCTAGAAATCGCCATGGTAGAATTGAAGTGCTAAATCACATCAAATACCTACGCAACGAAGTAATAATATGGATACACCATATGGAGGATAAATTTTCAGAACAACTTCTCCATAATTGAGTAATAAAAGCGACATAATTTTTTTCGATAAAAAACAACCCGCCGAAATGCGTATATTATCCCCTATTTCGTATCATATTAAATTATCCCTTGAACTGAAAATGATATTTAAAATGTAAAACAAGACGGCGCCAAGTCAACAATATCAATGTTTCGCTTTCTTCAGTTTCTTAAATTCAATATTTGATTTTTTGATTGTGACTTCATAATAATCCGGATATAGTTGACGAAATATAATTTCCACCGATGAATGTTATCTATGGACGGCTTATCTTTTATATTTCAACAGGGTAAATATAGGTAGGTACCTAAGTACCCATAATTGTAAAGGGTCAAGACGATTCGGTGCAAATTATATTTCGTCAACTATACCTGCTTGGCTTTATTTCAAGTGTCCAACTATAAGTATTAGACCTAATTTTTACTACTTAATTTTTTTTTAAATAAGATCTATTCCACATTATGATTTCGTTCCGTGTTTGACGTCATTTAGTACTTAAACTATCTAGCTTATCAGATCACACTAGAAATAACTTAATGCTGTGTCGAGCAGCTCAGTGGTTAGAGCATTATCCTCGGTGAAGAAGGTCCCGTTTAGATCCTGGTTTGCTTTGGTACATTTTCCTGGTGTGTTTTTATTGTAAGTACTTTTATTTTATTGTGTTTCGAGTTTCGATGGTTTGATCACCTTACCAAAATGTTGTATTAAACTTTCTTCGATGAACAAAACCTTACCTCTTGTACCACTTATTTATTTATTTATTTTAAAAAGTTTTGTAAGAAGGCCCTGTAGGCACTTTTACAAGTCTGAGTCTACCAGCGCTTCCAAAGAGACCACTGTTGAGAAGAAGCGCCGCAAGAAACTCAACAGTAAGCCTGTTTTCTAAATAAATCACTTATTACAATACTAAACTTAAGCTACACAATTTAAATGTCACAGGGATGTACAGGTCCCAGTAGTAATAATAATTAAATATTTCCAAATGTCGGATTAAAATAAATAATACAATTTCGGAGATGTAAACAGTCTCCAAATGTCAAATTAAAATTAAGAATTAAATATAGGTAATTTAAAAAAAACCACAAAAACAAGGGAGATGTAGAAAGTCTCCACGGTCAATTTTGGAGCTGTAAAGAGTCTCCAGATGTCAAATTAAAATTAAATACAATTATAAAAATAAAAAAAACACAAAAACTGAATGGTAAAGTTTTTTAGTGGAAGACTAACCAGATGTATTTTGTCAGATTAAATTATTCCGAGGTTCAATAACAATTTGCTATTGGTCATAGTATTCGATCTCATGAATGTTTTTGTTTCCAATAACAAATCGTCACTTTAATTTTATGCGTGTTGTTAACAGCCAATCATTGACAACGACGGGCCTCCATTTATTTATTGTGACCATTTGGAAGACCCAACTTCTGCTAGATACCACATCGATAGTATCAGGTTATGCACGTTGCCTTTAGTTATTGGCATTATAATTACACAAAACTTATAGGTACATGGAAATTTAAACTGATTAGCTGGTACATAGTCCTGTAGACCTAGTATGGCTGCGTCTATATCGCGTGTCAAGTGTGTATAAAGCATCCGTCTCTGTCGTACTTATTTACACATGACATGTCAGAAGGTGACAGATGCCTTATCCAAACTTTGTCACGCGATAAACGCAGCCGTGTTAGGGCCCCTGTTTATATACGTTAAGAATCTTAGACGTAACTAAAATTGTTTTAATAAATGGAATTGGAAATCATCGAAAAGGGTCCATGTAATTTCTCCAATCCAAAAATAAACTGAGCAACGGTCAAGACGTAAGAATCAAATTGATTATTAACATTGACAGTTGTTAATTTATTGAAACATGACACTTCTTTTTAACAAGTCATTGCAGTGCATAAATTGGTGACAACTTCATACCTTGTCAGATTGATTATGACACTTTATATTTCATCTCATACGCTGGGCACTTTTATTCTCTTACACGGCGAAGGAGAGTTTATTTTAAACTGGCATAACTTGACCTCTGCACGCACTAGATTTACGTGGGGATTCGTGTCTATGCTCTAGGTTAGCCTCGGCTAAGTCGTATAGTCAAACCGCCATGGGATGATTTACTTTGGCCTGGATAAAGCGTTTAAAGAGTTAGCGGAAGCGGCATAGCCGAGCGATTGCGCTCTAAGAACGAAGTCGCCTCGCCCTTCCAAACGTCTGGCACCCCGCGGGACGATCGCAAATCTATTTAAAATGTGAGCTGAGGGTCTTCACTGGAAGGTAAATGGTGCAGGTTAAGTGTCGTAGTAGAAGATGCCTACAATATGTGTATGGTATTGTTTAATTACCTTGAATACTAAACCATATATTTACAAGTTGTAGAGTTTGAGAAGAAACTAAACTAATTGTTGTCAAAACATTGCCTTTATAATGTAAAAGAGTACCAAGAATTAAAAATGTGTAAGATTAATAATCTAAGATATTGTTACTTAGGCTGTGTGTTAGACTAACGTTTGAGTATGGATGGTTTTTGGCCAAACGACCACAACACCTTGTATATTCGTATATGCAGCATCACCGTTAACTGACCACTAGTGAGCCTTCTTGTAAGGTGACAAGATTTACTAACTAACTATGTTGTCAAAGACATGTTTACAGTTTTGGACCTTATTTCAATGGAATCAGGTGAAAGGATATCTTTGACGTCGACTGTACATACAAATTATGCCAAATAAATCAATCAATTCATCTCTTTCGGCGAAGCTCGGCCTCAGTCAGCTTTACACTGCCTTCCTTCCTACGGTTACCACAAAGCCAAGTTTCCCGTTTGCCAGTTTCTTGCGAGTTTCCTCATTTCACATCACATAACTAAGGTACCTAGGTAAATAAATACCTAAATGTTATCGTAATGCTAAATTTGTCCTCTTTGATTCCTTGATGAGGAATACATTATTCATTTGCACGAACGAGGCTAGCCTGTGCTTAACATTTTCCCCAACATTAAGGAAAATTCGATTAAAACATGTTTTATTTACCATGACTTTATCCCAAGGGAATTCTCCATGCCTAAATCTAAATTCTGAGATTTGGTCACGTTGGTAATAAATAACGTTTGATAAACCTATTTATTTTAATTCAACTCGTATAATAATTATGATATTGTTCAGATTGGTACCACCCGTTGAATTCCACCATCGTATAACTCGTGCTACACTACCCACCACCGTGCGTCGATCGCGAGCATTTCTGCCATGCGTCTTTGAGGAATTAACTCGTTGCTTTTGTATGGAACCGATACCTACGACGAGGCGGTCAAAAACCGACGCTATTTCTTATTTTGTTGGGGCTGCGGGTGTTTATGGCTTGCAGTGATCGCTTACCATCAGGTGACTCGCTTGCTGGTCTGCCTGCTCTTTAGAGTTCTGTTCCCCAAGGAAGTCAAATAGGACCCTTTTACTAAAGCCTACTTTAAAGAGCTGTATCTTTTGAACCGTAAGAGATAGCAGATTAGTTTTTTACAGAATGCGTTTTTACAGTGGATATCCAAACAAATACAAAAAAGTTGAAAAGTAAAGGTGACTCCGTAGAAGAATAGGTATTTTTTTTAACCATTAAAACAGTCAAACGTAGAAGCGTCAAATTCAGTACGATTATAGTACAAACCGTACAAATGGCAAATACTATCGGTCAAAAGCTCTAATCAATATTATGGAAGCGCGATTCGCATTTGATCATTTATTCATTTCATTGAAAATATTCAAATACAGCTAATGCTTGTTAAAACCAATCAAATAGAAAGGTAAAAAAAATGCTTAAGTAGGTACCTTTACATGTGTAAAAACATTACAAATAAAACTTGTCACATAAATAGCTAGATTATTTTACGAGTACCTATGACTTTATCACTTCTGGCCGGTTCATAGTTCGGGCAGTAATAATTATTCGGCCTTAATTATTTTGTATTGTGATTTTTCCTTTAACTGTGTATTATACCGGCAGATTTGTCCTCAACGTTGTTTTCGTCGAGATATCGACAAATCTTAGATAAGCCTAAAAGTAATCTATAGCACTCAGAACTGATACCCCTCTCAAGGCGTTAGGGTACCTAATCAAATGATTACTTCAGGTGCTATCGTAAATACGGGATTCAATCACTGGTTATAGATAAACAGTGTATTATGTGGGATCAGCATGCCTCTTAGAAATTATAACAGTCATTTATATTTGAATTGTCTTGCCATTTAGAGAAAAATGTGCCAAGAAAAAGTACATTTTAAAGCTTTTAACTTGCGATCTTCATTTGTACGTTCACATTGTTTACACACGGCCGCTAAATTCAGTGTCAAAGAGATATTCAGGGTGGCCCAGAAACCGACGTCAATCCGCCAAGGGCTCATAGAGCTGTTAAAAAGCTATCGATTTAACCCCCATACATGTATGTTCAAACTACATTAATTTCGTGTTTTATTTCAATCAGTGAAGTTCTTAAACCTATGTGCCCATGTTTTTTCGTGACATGGGCATAAGGGGAAATAACAAAAATTCAGATTAAAATTATATTATTAACCAAAACTAGTAATAATCACTGAACATACATAGGGGTTAAATCGATAGCTATTTCGCTGCTCCATCAGCCCTAGGCGGGTTGACGTCTGGTTTTTGGGACATAAAGTAACTGAAAGAAATATCTATAGTCTTATCTTCAGGATTTGACCATGCAATACAATATTGAGGTAGAAAGTACGCGAAAAAGCACTTAAGTACTCCAACCACAAGAGCGGAGCTAATTATGATGGCGATCGTAAAACAACCGGTATAAATCCGTAGCTAATCCCGAGTTTAACTAAAGTTTTACAGCGTTATACCTATAAATCAATACATAATCTACAAACGGCTCTATCTGCGGATTTATTGCTTAATATCGTTAAAGTTAATCTTTAAATAATCTACTATAGATAAACAGACGTTGATAACCGCTCAACTATTCTTTACGTTATTTTCAGTAGCGTTAGGATTCGTAAATTCTTTAATTGATGAAAAAATTACAGCTATAATAGCGTAGAAGGCGGCTAACTGCAATGTAAGCAAAGCATTATATACTCTATTGGTAACTAGATTAAATTTAAAATGCTTATACTATTACTGTAGTTAACCGCGTTCTTTGGTAACGATAACGGCGACCTTCATTAGAAGATATCCAATGGCCCAATAGATTTTCATGAAACTTAGCTAAAACCATTCCGATTAAAGTAGCTTCCAAAAGCCCCAAATCAGTCTATATTCGTTTGGGAGCTAATTGACTGGTTTTTTTTCTTTTTCTTTAGTGTTAGTGCTATATTTTAAGCCAAATTTGAAAAAAATAACGTTTCGTGTGTATGACTTTTGTACTTCGTGATATCATTATACTTATGTAACATCTTCTGTAAAAAAAAAGCAGCCAGCTAGGCCGAAAGTTAGGACAGACGCAAAGGAAAGACAAGGGAATAGGGTCTCGTTTGAATTCCTTTATGGACGGAACCCTGAAAAGCCTCGTTCATGACACTAATTTCATCCATTTCATGTTCTTAACATAAACCATGGTCTTTAATAGCGACCACTAGCATTTCTATTCGTTTCGTTTTCAACCAATTGCGTCACTGGTAAACCACGTGACTTTTCGTATCACGTCACCTACCAGTGACGCGACTGGTTTAAAAGCGAAACAAATTGAAACGCTAGTTACCGTACTGTATCTTGGCAGGGCCCTCAGTCCTCGTTTCAAGGACTAAAGCGTTATTCTAAACAATAGCCAGCACTCGAGGGAAATATGTAAATATTATCGTAATGGGTCTGCTCCACAAATATAGACACAACGTTAATGTATTTGTCTGTTTCGTGGATAGCATATTTTTCTGTTTCTCTTTCAAATTTCTTATTAGTTTGTTTTCGTGCGCATCGGTGATTGTTTTAGGGCGTATTACAATTTGTAGGAATAAAGTATAAAAAAATGTCTATCAAAATAAATAAATGTCTAGTCCAGGGTTCGAATACCGGTATGGGCAAATATTCGTGTGATGAGCGCGAGTAGGTATTTGTTTCTGAGTCTTGGATGCCTTCTATGTATTAAAGTATATAATATATTTCTCCATATAAGTATTTCTATCGTTGTCTAGTACCCATAGCACAAGTCTAGAGCTTAGTTTGGGACTAGGTCAATTGGTGTGACATTGTCCCATCTTATTTATTTATTTAACATACCTTACACAGAAACAAAATTCTTGATAGGCTCTCATGATCATCCCTGTTTTTAAGTGTATTAAGTGTACGACCCATTCATCGACAGAGCATGTATCGTAAGATTAGAATAGATCAAACCAGTGCGCAAGCGCTCGGCCTCGAGGGATTCAATTATCGACGTTTAGTTCTCATTAGAGTCTGATGACGACTCGGTCTTCTTTAGTACACAGCTATAATGATCACATTATAGCAGTGTATCTAATATTTTTATCAAAGTTCACTTTAAACACTTCTTTTAAAGACAGAATTAATGCGTTAACACGGTACATCCGTCCCGTTAGACAAATTGAAAACATGATATAATATTATATTTCAATGCTATACTTTTGAATCGAATTTTGAGTAATAGACACCATTTTAACACCTTTCATCCATCATCGAGAAGTGTGGTACCGTCGGCCTTGTAAGTAGCTGCACACTGTAGTACCTTGTCGCTTTAACGCCTTTGACACATTAGTGCAGCAGTTCAAATATGACGTTACAGTGACAAAGCACTAGACAGTCGGCACATTCGAAAAACATCCAGCAATGCTATATTTATTACCGACACAGCTAGCGGTTTCGGGATCAAATCCCGGTAAGCTTGTTTCTTCATTGTTTCTGAGTCTAGCCTAGTGAGCCTAGAACTTAGTTTGGGACTAACTTGGTCAAATTGTGTGAGATCGTCCCCTGATATGTATTGATTTATATATATGGCTCGGTCTGTGAACTCTATCTCATTGTTCCTGTCTAAATATACCATCTTTTATTTTTTGGAGTGAACATATAAATAGCGGATGACTCATCACCGTCAAACGGAAATCGATATTTACTCGTACTTCAGTTGTTAGTAAATTTACGCGCAAAGAGCAAGGCCATACAAGACCTAGTAAATAAGTAAACTCTTTATTGCACAGGAAAAAAAATGCTGTTACATGAAGATCATGTATGTACAAAGGCCCACTTAACCCTCTAACGGCTTTCTACCAGTTAGAATTACTGAGTGAAGACAACGCACGAGAATAGCTTAAATAGTATAGCAATAACGTTGCGCTCATTTTATGCTATGCAAACTTTACTCTCTGACCTAAAAATATTTTTAGCTCACTACAATTTTATTAAACGTGGTACACAAAATGCTTCTTAAATATTTTATTGGCCAACCAATTGATTTTAGAGAAGCCAAATATGACATTAATAGCGAGTTACTTTTTTAATTTTGGCTGAGTATAGTTACCTTGCTATACCTTACCAGTTTAATATAGTTGCAGATCAAATACTTTTCTGCTGAGCAAAACGTCAATGTTCTGCCTACCGTTTAAATGATACTCGTTGAAAATAACAGCCGGCATTATCATTTCACGTGCTATGGAGATATAAATCGGAGAGATAAGTAGTAAAACGAAGGGTGTATTAGATAATCCAAGTCTTCAGCTGATAGGTTAATCTCTTTCGACTACCGATGGCTCGGATTGATAGGCGTGACTGTAAAATTGTTAATAATAACACGCTCTTTTTATATAATAATAGCTCTCCTGCCTTTGATTATCGTTATTCCCTCGGGAATTGAATTATTCGGAAGGAGAACTGGCCAATGTGTTAATCCACGGTATAAGTTATCCATTCAAAATTTCATGCAAATCCATCCAGCCATGCAGCGTGAAGGAGTAACAAACCAAACCTAACATAACCTAAAAAAATATATGAAATGCAATATCTGGGCCACTTTTTATTTCAAAAAAGTTTTTCAAATAAAACACGCTTATTTTAGCGTAATCTAAACGATAAAAGTATAATAAATATGTGTCATAGTGATACCACACCGATGTTTTTTTTTTAAAGTCATGATTACTATTTGGTACATCCTAACATAACCTACAGTAGGAGAATGAGGGAAAGTGATCTATTCTGCGCCTCGTTGTACCTGCCGTAAGATAACCTTTTCACTGCCTGGCTTTGAACTCGTAGCTCGTATGCAGCACTAGGCATGTATATATTTTCTATAAATAGTAACTTTGCAAAGTCACTTAAAATTATGTGTAAGTAGGTGCTGAATGGATAGTCCCCGGTGGAAATGATTTTTTAATACAAATTTAAATTACGCGCTGCCTCGTCTCGGCTCGCCTCGCCAGTGGGAGAGCAAACTCATTCAATTTTATCCTTCAATTTATTGCAAAGTTACTATAAGTACACTCAGGAGCAAAAATACCGGGTCAGAGTGCGTTTTTCATACAAACGAGACTGTTTCGAAGCCTTGGTTCCTCGCCAGGGGTTGTTTTGAGTGAGTTTTAATGGTGGATACTGCGAGGTTCAATAGAGGAGGTCAGAAGTTCTTAAGATACCTAACTGATCGCACAATCAGTTAACACCACAGCGGGAGAGTTTGGGTCAGCAGTTGGACTTCCTTACATTTTATTGCCATTTTAGATCTGAACATGCACAATTCCGGCGTTAACCGCAGATTCATTCAGTTGGGTATCCTAGGCACTCTCGAAGTCCTGTATCGATGCTCGGGGTATTCATCAACAGATTTCACTAAAAGCATTACCTGGCGAGGAACCAAGGCTTCGAAATAGCCTCTTTAGTATGAAAAACGCACTCTGACCCTGTATTTTTGCTCCTGAGTGTAGTTGATCTTTTGTTTCTTGTACAGCCTGATTTCACTTATATGGTGATTGATTAATGAACTCCACACCATCTTTGGGTACAGGGAGCGTCACGATGGTCGAACTTAGGTGTAGGCGAGGGTAGTCGGGCAAGAGAACCAAAAGCCTTTTCTAGATGTTTCACAAATTATCGTGAAATTATCAAAAGCTTTCACTATATAAGACATTCACCCTGAAGACGTTCCAGGGGTCACGTGGAGCCAAGGCCAGATGCAGAACTATCACGCTCACGGCGTACCATGCTTCACCACCCAGTTTTCCAAGCAAAGTCTTGAACAAGAGTGTCAAACATGGCGACGCACGTCCGGGGTCTTACTCCCAAACACCACAGTAGTGCTAATAGATACTCCGTCCCTTTCACTCGCCAATCAACCGAAGGAAGTCGAGGGAAAGTGACGTAGCAAGCGTAACGTTCGAACTATGATTTTGACGTAGCCCAGTTCCCGAGTTACGTCAGAGTGAGCAAGACCATAACTATACAGAATGTCTACTCGCTTTCAAAACCACACGCGCCGTCAAATTAATCCTTGATGCTCCAAAGATGAACTCTTTAGCAACCGTATTCCTGAGGAAAACTGTAACAGAAGATCGAAGTTTCGTAGTTTTCACAATGCCTACTGCTGTGCCAAAATATTGTAAGATTCTAAAGTCGAAACTATATCTGTTTGTTTTGTTTACATTTTACTAAACTAAAAACTATAACTTAGCTAACTACATAAGAACCTTAGAACAAGTATAGTCGGCCTAGAAAGTGGTCTACTAGTTTTGAAAAAAGTCTGAGCTGTAAGATTAGTTTTAATTTTTCAAAAAGGCATTCCCGAATACCAATTGCGTTTAGAAAGACCTGTCAAAATCGAGTTTGATGTTTATAAATTTAAGTTTACAGACGTTAGAGCAACGATTTAGATCTATTGACCCCTGATATTTATTTATTTAGTAGGATGCTCACTTTTGGCGGAATCGTGACTAGTAGGTAATAAAGAGCTCTTAGTCTATTACGTAATGTACACCAACATGTATTGAAAAAACGTAGACCTTATTACTTAATCAAAGAGTAGATGAAGTAATTAGTGATAATTTTTGTGATGTTATTGAACGTATTGTAAGAGATTAGGTGCATTCAATTTCAGATCAGAGTAAGTTAAAGAAAAATTCGGAAGTACATACCATTATAGTGTGGTTTGTTTTTGTCTTTATGGCGCATTTTTACGGATATCCCTTACGTTGTCAATTTATTGCGACTGTTATGCGGGTTATCAGCTAATGAAAATCTGGTTTACGATTACTGATGCAAAATAAAATTATTCGAATAGCTTATGGCACCTTTTCGCCCAAATTATCGCAGTGTTTGAAGTCAAAATACTTTGACCAGTGTGTGTTGCCAGTGATGACTTACGGATCTGAGATTCGGGCGCTAACAATGGGCCTCATAAGAAAGCTGAAAGTCACTCAGAGGGCTATGGAGAGGGCTATGCTCGGGGTTTCTCCGCGTGATAGAATCAGAAATGATGATATCCGCAGTAGAACTAAGGTTACCGACATAGCCCGAAGAATAGATAAACTTAAGTGGCAGTGGGTCGGGCACATTGCTCGCAGGACTGATGGCCGATGGGGTCAGAAGGTTCTGGAGTGCCGTCCGCGGACCGGAAAACGAGCTGTAGGTAGGCCTCCAACAAGATGGAGTGACGACCTCGTCAGGATCGCGGGAGCGCGGTGGATGCGAAAAGCACAAGACCGTTCTGAGTGGAAAGCCTTGGGGGAGGCCCAGGTCCAGCAGTGGATGTCTTTCGGCTGACATGATCACCTTTTATTCATGGTACAGACACATTCTTCGAACTAATTTAATTGATGGTAAACGTTATTTATTATTCGGAAACTAGTATTGCAAACGGTTTTATGCTACCATCTGACCTATGGATCACACTAGGTCACACCGTACCACTGATAATATATACCTAAGTTTATTCACAATTTATCAAATTATAACCTTAGTCACACTACCTACCTAGTGAACATTACGTGCGACGACGAGCGTAGCGGAAGGAGAATTAGGTTGATATTTTGGGTTTTTGTGTGACTAAGAATATAAATACCCATAATCACATATACGAGTATGGTAGGTAACTTGTGTGACCACGCCTCAGTTCGGCTCACAACCTTTGAGTCACTGTTTCATTAATAATTATTCATTATAAAGGGTCTTTCAGTAAGAGTAAGTGTCTTTGCCTATTAATTAAAAAAAAAACTTTACATTTTCTTGCCGCCATTTTGTGAAAAAATTAAACGTCAATATATGCCATTTAATTATGGAGCGGTATACAGATAACCAGCGTTTAGAAATAATAAAACTGTATTATCAAAGCGACAGTTCGATTAGAAAAACGTTTCGTGCGTTGCGACAAATTTATGGTCGGCATCGTCGCCCTTCAGAAGACACTATTCGTCGAATTGTCAGCAAATTTGAAACCACCGGTGCTGTTAAAAATCTTACAACTGTCGTGCGTTACCGTAACATTATAAATTTGGAAAATATTGAAATTGTAGCTGAGCATGTGAGGGAAACGCCGGACAAGTCCATTTCAAGACGAGCCCAAGAGTTGGGACTTTCAGTAACTTCAACTTGGCGAATTTTACGCAAAGACTTGGGTTTATACCCGTACAAAATTCAATTAACCCAAGAACTTAAACCTACGGATCATTCAATTCGACGACGATTCGCTAGCTGGGCATTACAACAACTGGAAGTTGATCCTGATTTTGCCAAGAAAATAATCTTTAGTGACGAGGCTCATTTTTGGCTGAATGGCTTTGTTAACAAGCAAAATTGCAGGATTTGGGCAGATGGAAACCCTCAAGAAATCCAACAGCGTCCTTTACACTGTGAAAAAGTAACTGTCTGGTGCGGATTTTCGTTTAACGGTATCATTGGCCCGTATTTCTTTCAAAACGAAGTGGGTGATGCGGTAACAGTCAATGGCGACCGGTATCGTGCTATGATTCGGGATTTTTTTTGGTCTCAGTTGGACGGTATCAATCTTACGAACATGTGGTTCCAACAAGACGGTGCCACATGTCATACAGCTCGATTGACCATGGATATATTGAAGGAGCATTTCAATGGACGTGTAATCAGCAGATTTGGAGACATCGAGTGGCCACCAAGATCTTGTGATTTAACGCCATTAGATTATTTTTTGTGGGGCTATGTTAAATCATTAGTCTACGCAAACAGGCCACGCACAACTACTGCACTTAAGGAAAACATTACTCGAGTTATTCGAGAGATAGAGCCCGAAATGTGTGCAAAAGTAATGCAAAATTGGACCATTCGTTTACAAAGCATAATCAAACACCGCGGACGTCATTTGAGTGAGATATTATTCCATAAGTAATGGCAAACCATGTATATTCATATAAATAAAAATTATTAACGTAATTACTAAAATCATTGTTTTATTTAATTTTAAAGATCACTGATTCTTAATGGAAGACCCTGTATAAATATAATTTAATTGAAACGTTTTTTCCTTTTATTTATGGGAAGTTCTTATCTTAGGAGGAATATTTAATTCTCAAATGAATCACGCAAATATTTGCCCTTATTGGTAATTGAGCTTTGTAGGCAGGGTCACTAGATACCAACTTGACACCCGACGTGAACTATAGTCTATAACTAAACAAATAATTCTTAAATCCGTTTGATGTGATGCCACTGATGCCTACTTGGCGATGGACGCCTTTTGGTTTGTACTTATCCATGTTTAACCGAGTCTACCAACACGAAAGACCTTTGAAGACCTTTACGCCTATCCAATATGCAAATGCTGTTGAGGTTTCTTTTTTCTATCAACTCGAAACGTATGGAGTTGGCACTATCGGTCGACGCGATCTGTCATCAGCTTACGCCAACATATATCGATTTTCGAAAACCATTAGCGTATGCATAATGACTTATCCCCCCGTTGCATTGCAGCTATAAATTTATCTTGTCATGCGCTACTCAAGCCCTTCTCAACCCAGCAATGATTTACATCGCTACCGAAGGTCATCTGTAGCTTCCTGCAATAAATCCTAGCGACACTCCAACTTATCATTCTTATCATTATCACTGTCAGGCTCTCCAGATTTGATACTTATCGAAATCGCCCGCGATTGCCGGTAGTCGAGTGTTGCTGGGTTAAAATTACCTTTGGTTCTTGGTAATTAGTTAATTACTTATCACAATGCAAGTGGTTTTGGGCTAGGCGTGCTCATAAAAAGTGTTCAACGAGACATCTATAGGCGTTCTTTTATTCTGGTAACATATTGAATTTATTTATTTAAGAGGATTGTGAAGCTAACAATTTCTATACGAAATGCGATAACGTTTTGCTCTCCTTAAACCTAGTCCGATTTATTACATATTTTAGATATTACCTATACAAACAACTACGTCAGTGCATGTTCCTTCCGGCTCAGGGCGAATTTGTCAACAGTCCTATTTCGTCACCTTCCTAACTCGTCCACAGTGCCATGTCATTCCTAAATTGTCACCTTCCTAACTCGGCCGCATTTTTATATCGTCAATTTCCTATCTTGTCCACATTCCCATATTGTCCATAGTGCTAAGTCGTCCACATTCCTATATCGTCCACAGCCGAAAGTGAAGTTAGCCACACAATATTGAAGAAGTTGACCACACAATAGAAATCTGGACGAGTTAGCACTGTGGACTATATAGGAATGAGGACGGGTTAGGAAGGTGACAATATAGGAAAGTAGACAAGTTAGGAAGGTGATAATATAGGAATGCCGACGAATTTGAATAGTGGGCCATATGGCATGGGTTAAGAACGTGACGAATTAGGATTGTGGGTGAAGTCGCCCTGAGCCTTCCTTCCACTATCCTCTTATATGTGACATAACGTTAATAAGTGCTGTAGGTGTCTGATACCTTATAATGCTGAGCCAATGTCGGTTTGACTGCCGCACACTCCGAGATTTCTTTTTTTTGTGTTTGCGTGTCTATGTAGTGAATACATATTATTCTAATGACAATGATCTGATGCTGTCAAGGCAGTCTGTACCTACTACATTGTGCATATTAATTTCTAGACTCATAAATATAGTTCCTAATTTTGTCTTTTTGTGTGCGTAGTCTCGTGCTATTAAATTTTGATGCGTTTTTTTGCCATCGAATGAATAACTTCGGAAAGCCCGGGTCGATAGTAGTAAAATAATATTTATTATCTACCTCTCCGAATTATGATAACTTACAGTTCGGGTTTCAGAATTCAGAATGGTACATACTCTGATTTTAAGAATAGAAAATGCATGCATCATGTCATAAACAATGACTCAGGAGCACCACATTGACCCTGCGCGCAACGAGCGATGCGAGCGGCCCTTGACTCTTGAACCGTCAGAGTCCCTGCGTCAGAACGACAAACAAGTTAATTTGAATAATTTTAAAATCAACAGAAACTTTTGTTCAAATACAAATATTTATCCACTGAAACGGGATTCGTGCCAATGCAGGCGTCTCCAATTATGCATCGCTAATTAATAATCCACCATGCACCATGACCTGCCCAAGAACTACGAAATTAGTCTTACCTTGCATACATAATGAAATTAAATGAAACTAAAGACTCTTAATACAGCGATGACTAATTTTGTGACATTTGAGTCGCATTCCATCATAACAACTCAGATAGCCACGAAAGGTAAACTTCCGTTCCTACTCGTGACCCAATATTTATTATATTTTCAGTTTTTGCATTATTCCTACTTAAGATTGTTTATTAATATTACTTATTTGAACCCGAGTGGTTGCCGGGTTGGGCTAGTGCCACTCCATGTCTTCTCGTGGATGTCGTAAGGGGCGACTAAGGGTGAAGACACATATATCAGCATCGAATCGCATTTTGTAGTACAAAAACGCAATATTGTATGGAGATGCGTTCGCATCAATTCACCCTTCACCAGTAAATCTACTGGGAAGGAAATTCCCAGTAGTCCAACTGGTAAGACTACGCGGTAAGACTACAGGGAATAGGGGTCCGCATCGATTCAGCTTCAGCATTAAATGCGTATAAGTGTAGCTATCCATTTAAAATACTTAAGAATGCTTATTCATGATAAAGCATGAGGACGGCTGCTCCCTTAGAAAGAAAGTAATGAAGCTGTTAGCTCCCTTTAGCACCTGAACACATGTAACAGCATACTTTAACTTCCAATGCGTATAGTGTGTCCAAAACCATCCAGCTAAATGCGATTCGATGCTGATATATGTGTCTTCACCCTATGGGACTAAAGGCTTGTAGTACTGTTAGGCGATATGCTTGCATCCTGTCACTAATACGCTGGTAATCTTAGCCAATTGAGCAAAATGTAGTTGCGGAATTGTCAATAAGGTTTTAGAGTTGTAGGTAATTCTGTAGCTCTGCCTACTCCACTCTGGAAATGAAGCCGTGAGTCTATGTATGTGTATATTACTTATTTCAAATCTGGTTCTATCTATTGTTTGATATGTCCTACAAACCCTCACACCGTGATGTGTGTAGCAGAACTATTGAATAAATTCAAAGGTATCTATTAGCATATTCCTTTGTTCTAAATGTTGCATCGTAAGTACGTTGTACTCAACGCTGCTGAAGGTTAGGACAAACCTGTTTATTATCCACGAAACCCTAGAATAACAATAGTAGACATTATCCACAGCGCATAATGTGCGCGTCGCAAACGCCCAGCGCTCGCTTAGCTCGTTTTCAAAGTGAAATTTGCGGTGTTGCGGATAATTATAATTCAATAATTATGTAACAAAACGGAGAAAGACTATCATAACGTAAAGCGTCAACAGGGTGTCCTATACGTGTGTAACATTTTCTTTTTGACTAACAATGGTGGATATTATAATCCTCTAGGCATCTCCTCATTTTTCACTCTTCGGGAATAAACTTTTTCTAACCAAGTTAATGATGACAACACCGATTGTAGAATGTACGGCGAAGAGGTGAAGTCAATGAAACTCATACTGTGTGAATGTGATGAAAATCCTTTACTGTAGCTACCCTGAACCAAACGATTTTAAGGCACCGCTATTGCACTCCACTATCCGATAAATAAATGCAAAAGAAAGTGTATCCTGGATGAGAAATATACATATAACTTTGAAGGGTATTTCTTTTAAAATATGAGTTTTAGTCGATAAAAAAAAACCCGTGCTCATTATCTTTTCGTGTTCTTAAACATAGAATCAAACCAGTAGGAAACTGGCAATTTTCTTTAAATTCTCTGTAGAAGTTAGATGGTTAACTCACTTTTCAGTACTTTGGAGGTAAATTTCTCCCAGCAGGTTGAGATTGGGAAGCTAAAAATAAAAGTGTCTGTTATTTTAAACTACTCTGACATAAATATCAAAATAAACAAAATCGGAGCCGAAGCGTTGGGTACCTTTCCTTGTAAGAAAGGTTTTTTTTATAACTGAATCCTCCACAGGGGAGAAATGGAAAGAATTATAGGGAATGAATTCAACTCGTAATAAGTCGTGGACCATAGAGATCCTCTAGTGATTATATTTTTTATATAATTGGATTTATTTCTATTGTTTCAGAATGCCCTAAGGGCTGGAGCCAACCATGGACAAGCCAACGATGCATATGCTCTCCGTCCAGGAGAAGGGCGGGGAGACTAGGAAGGCGACGCAGTACCTAGCGGCCGTCTCAGGTGAATTTCAATGACTATTTTTCCGGATAAGTTCGGACGCGTTGATGCCTCACGTGAAAATTTTAGAAACTTCCTTAGTTGGCATAAATAAATGTCTTTTTCCGGGTCTCACAGTCTTAGAGTATATAGAACCTCCCAGTCAATACGGAAGTTTAACGCGTAAATCCATCTCATACATTGTCGCGCGCTGGTGTAGGTACACAAGCTATGTAAATGCCGATATCGATCGTGGGTTAACGAATTCCAATCTATTTCTGACCGTGACGCTATTAAACTTGCGCCGCGTCTCTTGCACCGCAGCCGACTGCATACGCGGCTGAAAAAAGACCGCAAATGCCATTTAGATGCTGAATAAAATACAAAATCATCTGCGACCTGCCTTTCTAATCTAAATATTGTATTCAGTGTCTCATTGCTAATCACATCCTAGACAAAGACCTCTCATCATTTCTCCACTAGTCTCTAGATTTTGCTAATTATTGCCAGTATCTTCTTTTATGTGTACCTCTGCACCAGCTATCGTTGTGTTCACTCCTCTATCAGTTTATTCTAAAAAAGAAAAGTTATATCAGCCATTAGAGTAGAATTAGAACTAATATATTGTCGCTTGTCGCTCAGTGCATCTCTCTCATCTCTGACTAGGTAGAACGACATTACCGAGCGAAAAAAAAGCTAGTGGCAAGTTCTGCTATCCACCCGTGGTCCCATAGCCACTCCAATAAATATGACAAGTACGATTTAATTTCTTCCAGCGGCAATTGGTGCAGTTATAGCAGGCACAATCCTCGCCTGGACTTCACCAGCTCTGCCCCAGCTGCAGCCCCCGGACATCAACAGCACGACATTGCCAACGACCTTCGTGTACAACGGAACCAACCATACAGTGGTCAAGGCGAATCTCCCGCTGATCGTGATAAATGCCACCACTAATGCATCTATTCTGGTCAATTCTCTATTTCAGCCGGCTGATTTCTTGTTGGACACTACACAAAGTAAGTATATTCGTAAATATTAACCTAGTGCAACAATACTTAGAAAGGCTTTCGGTTTGTAGTGCTTTCTTGCTCTCTTGCGCTCAAGTTTCGAGTCTGACCAGTTTTCTTTCTCAGACTTGTTAAAAGATAAATTTATTTAGGAAGTCCCCACCCTCGACCGGCACCAACCCACCGTCCAATTGGGACAATAATGAAAATTGCCCGCATCCGTTTGTTGCTTATTCGGGTCACGTATGTATCAGCCAACTACGGGACGGGTGTGGGATGATATGACTACTTAGACATACGTACTCTTATCATAAATAACACCCCGAGAGTCCCGAGATGAAAGCAAGACCCTCGCTATAGTATAACGAGCATGGCTTATATCTCTCGCAAATGCAGAAAATTATATTCTTTGAACGGGCACTTAAACCTAAAGCGTCACTTGATTTGTCAGCCCTATAAGTGTACCTTTATGCATGCGACCTTGGTCTTCGACGCACGTCAACCAATGTTGCAGATACCTAACGAGGCCACAATGTCTACGAGCCCGGGGGTCTATTTATGTTTGACATGTGATTTAGGGATTTAGTAAGTAATACTGTTTTCTAAAGGCCACGTGGGCCACATTATTACGTTTACTTTGACGTATCGTGCGACAAACTTCACAGCAAAGATAGGCCTCTATTCTAGGGGGTAAAAACCATATCGTCTTTGACTATGGTGGTTTTTAACTTGCCCTCCATTACCGTCGAGTAAACAAGAGCTATGAAAACGTTAGCAATACGATAACAAGATAGAGACGATATGGTTTTTACCTCCTAGAATCTTGGCCCGTATGATGGCCTCTATTCAACACAGTAAAAACGTCGTTTTTGATCTATATTGTCAACGTTTTGATAGCTCTTATTTTCTTGACTGTAATGGCGGCCGAAATTAAAAACAACACCGTAACAGGTCAAATACGATTTAGATTTTACCGCCTAGAATAGAGGCGCAGTTTATTAGAAACACAGAAAATCTAACATAGCTCTATGACTCCACGTGTCTTGAGAGTAGGATCTTACTTAAGATCAGTTTACTACACGGTCCTAAGAGTCTAGGTAACATTGGCCGTTCCTCATAGAGTTTAACCAGCATGTGACCGCCACACCCACAGTCTGGAGGCTCGCCAACATAATAAATATAGTAACAAACAGCTCACATGCGCCTGGGCATGTGAATGACTCTGGCGTAACAGATAAGCTTACGTAGACACGTGTTGTTGTAATTATAGAACACCAGTTGTTGTTTAGATCTTGCGATTTTGATATTCTTTGTGTTCTTAATTTAGATTCTCTTTTGTTAAAGGGGTTTGGGTATACCTGTTGTCATTTGTAAAAGTCATACATTGTTAGGTGGGCCAATCGTGCTAGATCAATTCAAAATTATAATATTTCGTTATATAATCTGTGTGTTAATGGTAGCCCATAGTTTTTAACCGACTTCAAAAAAAGGAGGAGGTTATACGTTCCACTGTATGTATTTTTTTTTTTTTTTTATCGCATTTCATTTCATCGAACAATTTTTCTTGCAAATCACTAACTAAAAAAAATTACTCATGCGGCGAAAACAGTCTTTCGATAAAATGAAAATTTAGTGCAATGAAAGGTGCGTTCGTTGAAAGGTGTATCGGTGAAATAACAAGTATTACCCCTTTTAAGAGACGAGATATTTAAATATTGTTACATGGGCGTACTTTTAGTGCCAAAATCTTAATACATCAATCTTTAATATTTCCGTGTGGTGTAATATTTACGTGTATTTCGAGGTCCTCTAAACTATTATATGAAAATCATCCACGTCCTTTGAAAGAAAGACCATAATCTCCATACAAACTTACCCAACGCCCTTTCAATATTAAACTCCTGTCATCAGAGCAGACATAACACATATAAAAGCTGACTGAGTTATTTTACTCTAATACAACCTACAAGACAGACATGATGCAAGTAAATGAAGACACCACTTACAAGTAAGTAATAACTTCTTTAGGGCATGAAGATCCAAAAGCAAATCAAAGAAAAACAGGTTGTCAGAGAAATGTGCGCAAATGTCTCAGAAGCAAAGTATTTATTTTTGTTTATTATAAAATTTATAAAATAAATACATATAAAAAATACTGCTAATATAGCTAAAGAGCTAAAATGCCACAAGGTTATTTCTACGTCACAGCCAGACGTAACGCGGTTAAACCGAAATGACGTCATTCCGCCCACGAGTCCAAAGCAGGCGTAGCAAAAACTAATAATATATTGTTTTTTCACGCCACTGCTCGGAAATGTGGCGAAAGATGGTCTGTTCTTGGTCCCCAAAACAATCGATAGTTGTACATTGAATGAGCAGGCCAACTATGTTAACATTGTTGGTCTGTTCCATTGACCAATAACATCGGTCCGCTGAACACTAATTCGACCAATCAGAACACACTTTGTGCTGCATATGAAATTAAATTGGCCAATGAGAAGTCGTTTTATGTTTTTTATAATATTCATCCCTTCACGGATAGGCAAAGGAATCAGATTCCATACAGCCATATATGTCTGCTTTTAATTATCTGAAATAAAGTTTTTGTCACGGTGAGAGTCGTCAGTTTAAAAAACGCCTTATAAGATTATTTTTTTATTTCCTCGCAGTAGTCGTGAAAAGCACTGTGTTAAGCCTCGGCTGAAAGTGCAATAGATGGACTTGAACTAACTCGTCCATCTATTGCTTACTTTCTAACCTCTACAACAATGTACTATTTCTTACAAAAAATAATTAGTATGCTTTTGAGACAAATCGTAATCAGCTTTTTTTTAGTACACCTTTAAAAAAAGTTCCTTTATAACACAGATCAAAACTCACTTTTCAATTTTTCACTTTGAGCTGAGGAAGTGCTGGTGCCGAGGCATTAGATTATATAACCTGCGATGACCGTTAAGCCTATTAATTTAGACGAACATGCTTGGCACGACATTGGCTACCGCAAGGTTGGTTCTACAATCCACTGTTTCTCCTTCCAGGTTCGTTGGTATCTTCAATCCTTGCCATCGGGGCCGCCATCAGCGCCTTACCCGTGGGCGTCCTGGCAGAGAAAGTTGGCCGGCGCCCTACCATCCTCATCCTGGCGGTGCCTTTCCTGCTGAACTGGCTTCTGACCATTTTCGCTAACGGCGCTGGCATGCTCATTGCTGCGAGGTTCTTCGCTGGATTGGCTACGGGTAAGATTGAGAAATATCTATGTTACTATTTAGGCCCGCTTGCATGTAAAAGCTTTGGTTTAACCAAAGTTTCAACTATTCACGAATGTCAGATTCATATGGGAACTGTCAATTTTAACGAACTAACCTGTTAACGATGAGCGAAGCGAGTACAGCGTAGTAATGAACCAATAATATTTGTGTCTCTTTTCTTGACACGGGATCTATATTTTTTGTTTCGACAAACTAGTGTAAAGAGTTCTCGCGATCAACTATTAATATATGTGTCTCTTTTACTGACAGGGGATCTTTATCTTTTGTTCGTTTCTTGGGCGAGAAAATCGCCGATAGCTAATCGCTTCCTCGCCCTTCTTGGGACCCGAGGGCCGTGCCAAGATGCACTTCGCTAACTAGCGTTTCTATTCGTTTCGTTTTGAACCTATCGCGACCCTGGTAGATCACGTGACTTTTCGTATCACGTCATCTACCAGTGACGCGATTGTTTAAAAGCGAAACAAATTGAAACGCTAGTTAGCGTAGTAGATTCTGGCACGGCCCTCAGTGCCTTACCTACTATTTTTTCCACTCCGTTGACAGTCGATGTTAAAAGGTCATAAAAACGGCATAATACTGTACATATCCCAATAGTTTCAGTTAATACAACCATATTTAACAATCAGTTCATATTTTTGTTCAGTTACAATGGCCGGACGTTAGAAGTGATAAGGAAAATGAATGAGTCAGAATTTACCAGCTAAAATGTATATACCGTGAGATAATATTATGTTACTGTTTAAAAATAGATTGTTCAGCAAGGGACTAAATCAAGCCATAATGACACGAGATGTTTAGCCACCTGAGCCGAGCGAGGGTGGCTAAACATCTCATGTCATTATGGTTGTTAAGTCTCGCGTTTAACACAACACTAAAAAGTGACGCTTGAGACTTGAGAACTATTTTAAAACCAATTGAAGCGTGCATCATAAAATGAATTTATTATTAATATAATTAATATTTTTGTATATTTTTGTCATCTTTACACAATCACTGAATTGAACACCGTGATTGGTTGTTAAGGGGATTCCAAAGAGAATTAAAAAGAAAAATGTATTCCCTAGAGACTTATAAGGAGTTTACGTGGCAAAATATCTCGTGTCATTATCGCTTGCTTTAGTCCCTTGTTGAACAATCTAAACATATTTTTGTACAGTAACATAATATTATCTCACGGTATATTACATTTTAGCTGGTATATTCTGAATATTTTAACCTTGAATGGAAAAAAGTGTTATAAGTTTGACGTTTGTACCTATATCCGTCTGAGGTATTATAGTGCCAAATGAATTTATTTGTGTCGCTCTTATTAACCTTACAGTGATACGGCTGAATGATATTGTAACCTAACCCTAACATTTCAGGTGGAATTTGCGTAGCTGCGCCTATGTACATTGGAGAAGTAGCGGAGACTTCCATCCGCGGGTCCCTCGGGGCCTTCTTCCAACTGTTCCTGACGGTGGGCATCCTGCTAGCGTTCGTCGTGGGCGGCTGGACCCACTGGAGGGTGCTGTCCATAGTCTGCGCTGTGCTGCCGCCGCTGCTGGTAGCGGTGTTCTGGTGAGTCCACAAAAGTAAATTATTATTTTCTAAGTAAAGGGAACGCAAACGATAAATGTCTTGGCTATTAATACTTTATTTCGTTGAGCGTTTCACAAACTCTATGGATGTACGTTAGGTTCAGAAATGACCTTGTGGTCATCTTTCGACTCAAACATGAACACTTAAAAAAGAAAGTGAAACAAATGCTTGACAACAGTCATAAATCGTGAGTCATCATGGCATAATCGGAATTCTAGCAGCACCATTATGAATGTCAGCGTAGGAATGACATGTAGGATCGAGTCACCCAGTCAAAACCAAACACTGCTAAAAGGCCTTACAGTTTCTTTGATTATGCATAATCTGTTATATCTTCAATATTTTGATAGGTTTCGTTACTTCTGATCCGAATATAAATGCGAAAGTTTGTGCGTTGGTTTGTTACTCCTTCACGCTGCAACCGCTGCAAGGACTTGGTTGAATTTTGAAATGGAGATAGCTTACACCCTGGAATAACACAAACGTTTCCGAGAGTTTAACTATAATCTAAATCGAAAAGACGTCTATGTTATTGTGTTAATTTGCAGGTGGATGCCCGAGACCCCGCCTTACCTGCTGGGCAAGAACCGACGCCGCGACGCCGAGCGTGCGCTGCGCTGGCTGCGCGGGCCCGACGCCGACCTCTCCGCGGAGCTCGAGGACATGCAGAGAGACGTGAGCATGCTCTAATTATTGTGATTCACCTACACTAACAAACTCCAGTATATCATTAGGATCATCATTATCAGCTTGTATTACTCCACTGCTGGACAAAGACCTCTCCCAATGCACGACGCCTCTCCCGATATTCGTCTTCTCTTATTCAACCTTCACCGGCCCATCTACGCATATCATCGCTGTATCTTGTCCCAGGGCGTCCCTCATGACGCGGTGTTTACTCAAGTAGACGACGGCTCCAACGGTCGTCGGTCCTGCTTCAAACATGACGGGCCTTTTACCACGTCAGGTTGCTAATACGACGGGCTATGTCGGTACTTTGGTTCTGTCACCTAATTTTAATACGATCCGAGCATAGCTCTTTCCAGCTCCAGCTTTCATAAAGCGTTAAAACTGTTTAAGGCAGCCTGTTTTATGAATAGAATTACAAAGATTGAAAACCACTCAAAAACAAATAACGAATCCGACTCTATTATCTTCCAGGTAGACACAGCCTCCCGGCAACGCGCCGGCATGCTCAGCATGGTGACCAACCGCACGTCCCTAATGGCGCTCATCTGCTCCCTCGGGCTCATGTTCTTCCAGCAGTTCAGCGGCATCAACGCCGTCATCTTCTACACCAACAACATCTTCTCGGCCGCGGGCTCTAACATCGACCCAGCCATCGCCACCATCATCGTCGGCGTGGTGCAGACGCTCGCCACCTACGCCTCCTCTCTCCTCGTCGAAAAAGCCGGCAGAAGAATCCTCCTCCTCCAGAGCTGCATCATCATGGGCATCTGCCTCATCATCCTCGGAATCTTCTTTAAAATACAAGATAACAATAAAGAGAGCGTCGCCGCCTTCGGTTGGGTCCCGCTACTGTGCTTAGTGTTATTCATCATTTCCTTCTCTCTAGGCTTCGGCCCGATCCCTTGGATGATGATGGCGGAATTGTTCGCTGTGGAATTCAGAGGAACGGCATCCGGTATTGCGGTTATTTTCAACTGGTGTTTAGTCTTCATTGTGACTCTGTGCTTCCCAATAATGATGAAGGCTATAGGTATTTTCAGTTGCTTCTGGTTCTTTGCCGCTTTCATGGTCATTTGTGTATTCTTCGTGTTCTTCTTGATTCCCGAGACGAAGGGGAAGACGGTTTCACAAATTCAGGCCATTCTTGGTGGACGGAAATAGTTTATCATTAGCGGCACGATTCTTGAATGTATTATGAATTGGAATAATGCTTTTACAAAGGCCTACTCTAGGTATTTGCTGTGATGCGAACGTTTGTTGCACGAATTATTTGCGATTGTGTTTACATCGCACACATCTGTGATAAGTAAGACACTTAAGCAGCAGTTATTGAGTTTGCATCATTTTCGAAATACTATTAAATCCCACCAAGTTTGTTGAATGTTTAGGCAAAGTATATTTACCTAAATCATCGTCTTGAGATGACAAACGCTACGTTGCTAGAAAACAAGAATGCACAAACGCAACAAGCTTTATCATCTTGCTTAGGCGGCTACTGCTGTTCCACTCCGATCAACTAAACAGACCAATTGGAACAGGTCAACTATTTCTCTACCCCAACGGCTCAACTATTTTTCTATAGGTTATTTTTTACTTATGTTTCCTGTCCATACAACCATTTTTACTTACCAGTGTAGACCTAGCCATTTGCAATAATTAATCCAAAAAAAAAAGAATAACTATGTCATTATTTTCCTCCAATATTTTGTAGTGCCTAAAGTATATTTATTGTGTGTAAAAAAAACGGCGGAAAATAATCCCTTATGATACTGTTTTTTTTCAGTGTTTTTTGTTCATGATTTACTGAGAAATTAAATAAACAAATATCTGCTAATGGCTAAAGAGCTTAAACGCTAAATGGTTCAACTGACGAATTACGTAATTGTCATTTGGCATAGCATAACGTTAACACTAACAAAAAAGGTTTAACTGAATAGTTTTAAATTTTTAATTACAGTCGATTGCTCCTATTTCTCCAGTTGTTCCGTTGGTAATATTTTTTTACAATATATGTATGTGATCAACCAGTTGGTTAGATAGGAATAAGTGGCTACAGGAGTTCCATTGTCTTCAACTGGTTGATCGGTTTAGTTGATCGGAGTGGAAGAACAGCCTGAAATGTGTTAAGGTATTTAAATTCCCATTTCGACGGTACTGTGACTCAACCTCGTATATTGAACGATGTCCAGTATAAACTGACACGCACTAAGTATGCACTCGCGTATATAGTGAGTGTCAGTTTATACAGGACATTATTCTATATACGAGGTTGAGTCACAGAACCGTCGATTTGTAATGTCATAGGAAAGTCATAAGCCTATGGTAGTCGTAACCGAGTCCAGGGGACTGTTTCACGAAAGCTTAAAAACTTGTACTACAAATGGAAGTCTCTTTCCAACAATATGCATTGAAAAGAGACTTGTAACACAAGTTACAAGGTTTCGTGAAACGGGCCCCTGTTGGATAACTTATTGTGGCACTATCGAGCAAATACGATGAAGCTACTTTGTGTATTTAAGGGATAACTATAAGCCAGGGTTGTGTCCGACGTCCAACGAATAAAATAAGATTTAATGCCTTAATGTTATCAAACCTAGAGTAGTTAAGACGCGGCAGAGATGAGTTTTATGCTTTTGCTTTCCGCCCTCGTCAGGCGGCCGGTCCTACTTTAAATTTGTCCTACTGACTTTTGGTGGAGGCCCCCCCCCATGGGGCTCCTGTTTCTGGCTGGTTTTGCCCTTCGGGCATTTGAAGAATCCTAACGAATCTAACCTACCTACTTTTACAACCAGCGTCGCTATTGCCTAACGCACTCGCAATCGCAATTGTCTTCAAAGTGGAACAATTGTTTTCATTTTGTATGCAGACTCGCCTTCCGACTGTTAAATGAAAACGATTGCGATTGCGATTGCGATTGCGAAAGCGTTAGCCAAAAAGCCCTCAGAATTAGTATTTGGTGATCAAATCTAGGTGCAATTTTTGTGCAATAAGACAAATATAGTAGGCACGAGAAAACGTGTTGTCAGGTTTGACTGCTAAATCCTGCCATGTTCTAGTCAATGAAAGGAATAGGAGTCATATATCTGTCCCTCTGACTGCCTGGAACTTGACAGGATTTTACAGGGACGCTTACCCGTGGTCCCACTACTTCGTCCCACTGCTCTTTTCGACGGAGGCCTGCTTCACAGCAGGGCTCCTATTCCAGGCCTGTTTGCCCTTCGGGCATTTATAGATACCTAACGAACCTAACCTACCCAGTTTTGGTATCACAATTAAAATTGTATGCCAAAACCTGGGTGCAACTTTTTCTGGGGTGGGACAAAGAAGTGGGTCCACGGGTAATAGTGTTTTTACAGCGCCTAATACGGCTTCCTCGGATACGTGTTAAAAATCTTAAACAGATACATTGAGGTTATGTATACGGCAATTAAACTTGTGTGCTTAGGGCATTTTTTACCAGAAAACTTTTTCAAGTGTATTTATAAATTAATTTCTAAATGGGTACTTACTATTTTGTGAATACTCGGGGTTTGTTGAACGGTGCACGAGGGTAGATTAGAAGACTGTAATTTGTATTTTAGATAAAGTGTCGTGCGAAAGTACTATTTTAAGCAAAAAGAGCAAATAGATCAATATTTTATAAAAACCCAATGTACTTATTTTACTATAAAATATTTATTTATAGAAATAACGTGCCAAATATTTTGAGCTTTAGACTATAATTAGGTTATGTGTTAAGATTGTTATTAACTTTATGTTCATTAAATATTTAGAAAATAAAGAGAGTTTTATATAAATGAATTTTATTTCACATCAAAACACATAACACTGAACTGTGTGTACTTACTGGATTTTTCTAGATCATATCCCAAAAACAAATCCAGTAAGGAAATTAGCAATGCCGTAGAGATTCCAGATCAAAAGGTAGAGCGTCATTAGAACATAGAAGAAGACAGGGATGGGCACTCCTTGCTAATCGTCCTCTTTTCTATATCGTCCACTCTATTTGACAGATCGAAAATGTGTTTTTCAATAGCTTTTACATCAGACCGGAAACCAGTCACCGTCGCGTCGAGCTCTGTTAAATATGAGATCTTACTACATAGCTCATCATACTTCTGAGAAATAAACTCCCTGGCGTTCTGCGAATCGGTGAGCTCCTTTTCAATCTTATTGATTATTTCGAACTTCAACTCGTCGAATTTAGACTCCAAGCTCGGCCCTAACAAGTGGGCGCCTTTAATAGCTATATCTTCATCTGTTAGCTTATTGAAGTGGTAAGCCATTTAGGATTTTGGGTGACACGCACGAAATAATTTCAAGTTCTCGTAAGTAACGTGCATTTTGAATGGTCTACTGACAATGGAAAAATGTTTTTTTCTTATTCTTAATTTGATTTATGGTTTTGTTGTGTGCCAGTACTTTTTATGAGTAGCTATCTAGCGAAAGTTTGAATGCAAATTGCTTTGATCAAAGGAGTTTTAATATTTCTATACAATGATCGTAGAATAAGTACTACGTACTAGAAAGACGCAATTTTTTTGTTTCAAACTTTTAGTACCAATTTCACCAAACGATGTTACCCACTTAACAGTCAATTAGAGCGTTAGCAGCTGTCAAAATATGTATGAACTGTTAGTTCATAGGGTCTATTAACAAAAAGGAGACGTCTCAAACTCAACGGAAGCTCATTCCACAATTTTACCTCAGCACCGAGAAAGGTTTAGCTTTGACAGGTGTCTTATATGACGGGACCACGAGAGAAAGGTTGGCGCTTGACTGCAAGCGGTGCCCGCTAGCTTGTGCTAAATACCGAAATCTTTCGGAAAGGCAGGGAGGTGAGGAAGGAAGGAACATTAAAAAGAAGTGACAAGTCATGTGCAGCCCTGTGACGAGGTATGGATAGCCAGCCCAGCTGCGCGCGGAACTGGGACACGTGGTCATACTTAAGCTAAATATGTATCTGATACAGACATTCTGCAAACGCTGTCTTGTCAAGCACAAGCAGCTCCCTCCCTAAGAGCTAGAAAAGCAGTCACCGTAATCAAGAAGGGGAAGTAAGGGAGAGAGTCATCATCATCATCATGGTGGCCTTTTCGTGATCCAATCTTGGATTTTGGGTTCCCTTTTCTTCCACTCTTGACGATCTTGTGCCCGTCTCATCCAGTCCCGACCTCCGCGCCGTCGAATGTTGTTCATCCAGCGCTGCGGTGTGCGGTCTCGTCCATTCTCGCAATTGTTCATTGATTCCCGCCCATGTCTATTTTTTCTTTGCTCTGACAGTCATGACGTCATTAAGAGAGAGAGAGAGAGAGAGTGAACTTGGGTTAAACGTAGGTAGATGAAACTGCAATATTCTCAAGTGGCAATGTTAATATAAACTAGGCAGCAGTTTTTGATTAAAATAAAGGTAAACATATCAGATAGAAGACATTTTTTCAGTTAATAAGCCGCACCGACAAAAATGTACCAGCGCTTCTTAACACGAGACCACTGTTGCAGTCAGTCATTTTTTAAACATAGGTACTTATTTGTTGTTACTTACAATGATACTATACTTAGTCTAGCGTAAATAAATATTAAATTAAATATCATGCTTAGTTCAGCAGGCAAAAACATGGCAAAAATATTACTTAATTACGTCTCTGACCTTCCTAGGGTTCCTAGTTTGACTACGGAACCCTAAAAACTCGTTTGAAGCGATAGCGACTCTTAATGAATAATATACAATACTTAAGTTAGACATTTTTTATCTTTGGGCTTTACGAAACTTTTGATTTTAATTAGATTGTGGCGACCTACCAACTTTAGGTAACTTGTAACAAACACTTCAGCAGCGTCCCCAGAGTCAGACAGCGCAACTAGAGGCCCTAGGCAACTGGTAGGCCACGTGACTTTTCGTATCACGTCATCTACCAGTGACGCGATTGGTAAACGAAACGAATAGAAACGCTATTTAGCGTAATGCTTCTTAGCTAGGGCAACTAATCGTGCGCTACATCTCGCTAACGAAGTTTTTTTCAGTCAGTTGACCTATCTTCATCCCGTTGGACTTCGTTCCCCAGGCATAACACCCGCCTGGAGAGAGATCTCTTGACATCTCTTCGTAAAACATTAAACCTAAACACAGCAATATCTGTATGAATATATTTTTAAGGAAAAAGGTGTTTTCCTAGGTAGGTTAAATACGTAATCTCCTTACGTATCGTGCACAGTCATTCTTACAAAGCTATGCCACTTAAAGGGTTCTGTGAAAAGCCTGATGATTAATTTTGTAAGTAGTATGTTTACCGTAAGGGTAATGGGAAATTAACGATAACATCTTTTATGATGTCTGTAAGTGTTACTGTATTTGTGAAAAATCTAAATAAGTACACGGTATTTTGTTGGATAAGTTCGTACTTATCTTGCTTTACAAGTCAGCTTATACATGGACTTTACTGGAGCTAATTGTGAAAGGAAAAAAATGAAAGTTTCGAACTTATGAAATATGATGTCATTTTATTCACAGTTTCGCAAAAATGTGTGTTTATATATATATATATATATATATATATATATATATATATATATATATATATATGACAATAAGTAGGGATTAGAGCCCAACTCACATTTGTTTTTTTTTTAGTATTTGTTGTTTTTCTTCAGGGTTTGTAAAATAATTATACCAAAGACGCGTATGTTTTACGTTTTTACGATGGGTACAAGAAAAATTTTCTTTCTTCTTTATTATTTCTTCTTATTCTTCCTATATTATAAATGCGAAATTTGTGTGTTAGTTGGTTACGCCTTCACGCTGCATTGGCTGGACGGAATTGGATGAAGTTTGGAGTGCAAATATCTTATTCCCTGGATTAACACATTGGCTTATTTTCATCGCGAATATTTTTAAAGTTCCCACGGGAATAACGATGTTAGAAATCTATTCGGACGGAGTCTCGGGTAGAAGCTAGAGTTTTATATTTGTTAGTAAATCCGGTTAGGCGGGGCTATTGCGTCTGAGGGGATACTGTAACTACTTGTTCTACTTTTAAAATTTGTATGAAAATTTACAATAGCTCCTCAGATGCAATAACCTAAGTATCGTGAAAAAAATATTAACTCACTATATATTAGGGTTCAAAAGGTTCAAAACGGACGGACGGACAGCGGAGGCATATTAAAAAGGTCCCCTTTCGTTGGAACCCTACAAATGGTCGAAAGTGAGTTTAACTCGAGCTGATACAATTCGAAATAATATAATAATACCTACAGTACTGCGGGACGGAACCCTCGGTGCCCGGTTTGTCAAGTGTTAAAAATGCAATTTAGCATATCAGCATCTATAAGCGTGTGGAATGATGGAATGCCTAGAGAATACCACGCATGAGGAAGGTTTCCACTCACTACTCCTCGAGCTCGGCGGGCGTCAGTTGTTATCGCTGAAGGGTTCTCCAAACAGGAGCTAGATAAGCTAACTAGTTGAAATAATGTCAATGTGAAGCGTCTGCGCAGTCTGTCAACCGGGGCCGAAGGAGGTTCAGGGCCTGTTAAGGTAGGTTAAAGAAATTGTGTTAAGTTTTATTATAAACTTACGGACAAATCAACTGCATCAATTTACGGGAAATACCTTAAAATTTTGTATTTTTTACAGAGTAAGTAGTAATTTATCAGAATTATTTTTTCCAAACGTTATGTTGTGCTAGAGCTATTTTATATTAAATACATAATTTTATTGCGATACATAGGTGTGGGTTGATGAAAAAATAAAGTCTAATATGAAAACAATGCATTTGGAAATATAAAAATTCGGAATTTGGATTAATTCGAAATTGTGACTCTTCGGAATTATGTAGTGTACCCAGTTTTCAATCAATTTGGCGTAGTTTATGAGTCCGTCGGTATATAATTTTAAATTGTATATTTTGCTTGATTTTGCATAATTATTTTCACAACTAAAGTGTATTTTCGTATTTTGTACGTCTAAATTGTATTTCGAATTGTATTTGTATTTCGCGTATTTCGTGGTTGGTTTTAATACCCTCAATACTAACTATGAAATGTTTTTTCTTAGGTTAATTTTTTTTTTTTTTTTTTTTAGTTTATTGGTTCACAAACGGAATGTTACACTAGAGTAGTATACATTATAATAACTTAAATTAAAAAATAGCATATAGTAAACATTCTAAAATAGTGAACACAACCTGCGCTTACTTTAAACAGTTAAAAATTGATTTGGCATATATGCTAAAAAATATAGGTACACTTAAAACTAAACAGATGTCATCCTAGATTAGATTAATGTAGACTTTTCTCAATTTAAAACATCCTACACTACTAAAAGAGGAATCAAGTTCTTGTAAACGTAGGATTTCGGTGAAATTTGCGAAATAGCTTACGGGGGCAAAAAGTCGATCTGCCATTTTTTTTTATTTTTGGAAAATTTCGATCGGTCTACCAGGTACATGTTATGAATATTTAGCACGTTTACTCATAGTGCACCACACTCTGAAACATGATTAATCTGTTGATTGACATGATTTAACTGATTGTTTTTTTATCAATGGTCTGAATAAATAACATCGCCTTTACTTCAAGTGGGCGTTTTGAAATAGTGTAAAAAATCGTTTTGCAATTTTATTGCGTTCAATACATCAAATAATGGTTTTAAACATACACAAATAAGATAAGAATATTTTAAAAGTGAAAGATGGTGAAGTTTTTGGTCATATCGCAGTTTTTTTAGATGCTTTTCTAGTTATTTACTTTTTCAATAAATACTTCTCACCCATTAAATAGTATTAGCTATGGTGTAAAACTTAATTTTATCCCCTCTAATCCGGGCCTAAAGTTAAACTTTACGAGTGTACGAGTAGTAAAAATGCATTGATTCGCGTTTCTTTCTAGTAATGGGCTTTTTAATAACGTCATATGGTATGTTATGTGTAATGTCCGTTTAAACATGACCGATATATCTATAGAGATATATCTGGCGCTATGCCATGCGCAAGTACCCGTTTATTGCGATTACATACCACGCAGCAAACCCACGCGTGCAGGGAGCAGATAATAATGTAAGTGAATTTATCATTTTTATAAATTAGGTCCGTAACATCATTGAAATTCATTTGCGAAAATACGAATATAAATTGACTACAAAATGATTTCATTTGTTTTTTGACTGCGAGAAAGGAACAGCTTCTGGTTTTCATAAAAGTTATTAACTTTTACAACGAATATTGATTATTAATAGGGCTCTAAAAAAATGTTGTTAATTTGAGAATATTAGAAAAAAATATTTCAATCATCGAGAAAAACCTCTTTTGTGTAATGTTTCTATGACGATGCAACCATAACCGTCACATCAAAAAATTGCTCACTGCCTAATGTAAGACAAGTACTTAGTACAATAACGTCTCCTCACGCAAACATAGCAATGGTATAACGTTCTAACCTGAAAATAAGACAGCGTGAATTACTTATTGAACTTCTTTTATCTCTTTTTTTAGGGTTCCATAGTCAAACTAGGAACCCTTATAGTTTCGCCATGTCCGTACGTCCGTTGGTCCGCAGCCTAGCTCAGATACTCTTAGTACTAGAAAGCTGTAATTTTGCATGAATATGCATATTTGGCATGAATATAATAAAGTGGTATTTTTTTTTGTGTACCTCCCCTACAGGTACCGTGGGGATGTCATTTTTTTTTCTCGTCAACCCCATAGTGTGGGGTGTCGTTGGATAGGTTTTTAAAAATATTGCGGAAACGTGCCCCCCCTCCCCCTCTCCCCCTACAGCCAAAACTACAAATAATAAAACTCGGAAAAATATCTTAAATGAAAGCATATATAATGATTTTTATAGGAAACCTACCACAACTAAGTAGCCTTCATTGGTTCTTGAGTTACAAATGGTTTAAAAGTTTGTACCTACGAAAACTTATTTGCGGTATTTGGTAAACTGACCGCCACCTATGTTGATGTATGGGGATAACAGTTTTCCAACGGCATAGTTAAGTTTGTCGCGAGGCCTAATTTGTTTGTAGTAACGGCTTCGGAACCCTACACTGAGCATGGTCCGACATGCTCTTCCCAGATTTTTTGTTTTCAAGTTGGCCACTACTGTCAAGTAAATAAGAGCTATATCGATAGCATGCCAAAAGCAACATTGTTTTACCTAAGAGCCCTTGGGAGAGGAATTTCCTGGCAATCCAAGACATCTCGTGTCACGAAGATTTTTTGTATCTGTACCCGTACCATGAGTTACAATTACCGTACTAGCTATCGAGTCACATGCTCTGTCCCTCGCACTCTAAAAGAATACTGCGAGATCTGAGAGGAACAAAGCATTCGACTCGCTAGCGAGTACGGTGTTGTGACTCATGGTAAAGGGTACAGATACAAAAAATCTTCGTGACACGAGATGTCACATGACTTGGATTGCCAGCAGGTTCCTCCCTTGATCAGACCTTCAAGCGAGAGTCCCTAGAGTTGTTGATCGAAATGAAATACAGTATTTGCCATATTTGTTTTTATTTAGCTTTGCGTTGTAAAATTATTCACATGAAATCTTTTATGATGAAATGTTCAGAAGATTTTCGGGTGAACTTTTTGCGAATGCAAATCTTTGTATAGTATAAAACTATGTTACATTTCACGTGTGTCTCTGTCTGTATATCAATTAAGTCCGAAACAACGCAACGGGTTTTGATGCGGAATTCACCATCAGTTACCTAGATCATTTTTCTTAGAAGGTTTTTATGTTGTTTATGTATGGGTGTCACAGAAACGTGACACAAACTGAAGCGGTTGTATTTTGTTTTAATTACAATTTTATCAATAACTAACGAAATTAAACTTACTATTGAATAGAGCCAAATTTTTTTTTCGGTATCCATAATTAATCAAAGCAGGTAATTAAGTAATCCACGCACATCAGTGCTTCATATTTTACTGATAATAATAGTGATAAGTTGCAATTAGATATTGATCGGTCGTATCACTATCACTCGCTGTGATTAAATTGATTCACAATCAGTAGTCTGCATACCGCATTGATATGACAAATATTGACAAGGATCTACGTTATTGTCACGGCAAATATACTTAATTAAATTTTGATCGAAACTATTCTACACGGCAGAACCTTATTGCTTTTGACATGAATTAAAAAATAAAAAAAAAACAAAATATTTTTATTGCATGACTGTAGATATCAAGTATAATAATATTATACGGGTGTTAAATACATTTGTGTGTGCACCACTACAATCTACCATAATTATGGTGTACAATAATTGACATAAGTCAATAAACAATAGGTAGTTTAAATAAAAAGAATTTATAACAATATTATTACTTAATTAAGCTACATTTAGTAGGTAACATTAATATTATAAAGAAATAATTCAAAAGAAGAGAAAAAAAAAACAATATTTAAAAAAGAACAAGGACATTTTCTGTAGTAAGTACCTAACTCTACTCGTTACTAAGACTACTTACATACTAAGCCATTACGCCACCACCTTTTTATCCTTTGTATTTACAAATTTGTCTTGTATAATAATATAATTTTAATTTTTGAATCTTTTTATTTTCATTAAAATATCAAATCACTAAAAATATTAATAATTGCTAATCTAATTAGGTAGGTAAAACAATGAAGTAAAAGTCTATAGTAATAATAATAGTAGGTAATAAATAGTCTATAGGCATCCGCTGTTTTTTAAAAAAAATCTTTTAAATGATAAAATTGTTTTTTTAAAAGCCATTTCATCAAACAATTCTTAAATTTATACAATTCATACGATTTTAAACTATCTGGAATGTTATTAAAAATTTGGATGGACATGTAGTACATGCTTTTCGAATAAAGGGTGGTGCGGTGACTAGAATTATAAACTAATTTATGTTTGTTACGAAGGTTGATATTATGAGTAGCTATTTCAAATAGTGACGGGTGTTTTTTAACGTACATTACAACTTCTTTGATGTACAGACATGGAAGAGGAAGAATTTGATAACGCTTAAAAAGAGGCTTACATGAGTCCCTTTGGGATATGCCACCGAGAGCTCTTACATAGCGCTTCTGCATTTTAAACGCTTTCAAAAAACCTGTAGAATTTCCCCAGAACAGCTTAATTTAGATTGAACAAATCCATAGTAAGCCATCAATCCTGCATTTTCTGAGGTGTTTTTTATAATTCGTCTTAGCGGAAACACATATCTTGATAATTTACAACAAAGATCTTCAATATGTGGTTTCCAGTTACAATTACTGTCCAGAATAAGACCTAAAAATGTTGTGTGTTTAGCTTCTTCTATGTTGTTCTCATTATGATGTATATTTAATGGTACGGGAAGTCTATGGGGAGTGTGAAACTGTATTATATTTGTTTTTGATAGATTGATATTTTTTAAATCATTGAGTTCTAACCATTGTATATTGGTACTATTAATGTTATTTTCATATTTTTCTAAGTGGGTATTTTCATATTTTATTATAGAAGTACTGTCATCAGCAAATAGGACCATTTGGTCCTCGATATGATTCGGTAGATCATTAATATAAAAGAGAAAAACCCCTCTGATGGGGGTAGGACCCCTAAATTTTGGTAGGACTCGGCAGATCCTCATTTTTAGTGCCAAGATAAAGTTATAAAGAAAGTTTCATTGATATAGGTAGATAATTTGCCGCCGAACTGTCGTATTTAGCCTTACTTTACCTGTGTTGGTATATGGCGCATGGGGCGACGTGCACTTGGCTGGTTTTGCCAGCGGTGCTACCGCCTAATCAAGTGCTGCTTATCGCGGTAATCGATATGCAAATGTTTTTCCACTACTTAGACTATGTATCGAATGCTAATATGTGGAAATGGGATGGACTAAAGTTTCGTTCACTCAAGTCAAAATTAAACAATCATTAATGCTCATATTTGCCTACCCAAAATAAATAAATAAATCTCACAACAGTTCACATAGTCCCAAACTAGGTTCTCTGCCGTTTTGCCAAACAACGTTTCCCAAACTGATTCATTTCCCAACTGTTTCATTTGGGCAAATGCTTTTTTTTTCCAAATTTTGAATATTTCAGGTTTTTTTAAAAATGAACCTCTCCTAACCTATAGGGTTCTACACGATGGTCCTGAAATAAATCCTGAAATATTTACAGTTTTGGAAAAAAAAGCATTTGCCCAAATGAAACAGTTGGGAAATGAATCAGTTTGGGAATCGTTGTTGGCGAAATGAAAGGACACTCCCAAACTGAGCTCTAGGCTTGTACTATGGGTACATTCAAGACTATACTTATTTTATAGAGAAATAAATACTTTAATACATTGAAAACATCCAAGACTTAGAAACGACCTCGGTGTCTCTTTCAGCAATATTTAAATAGTCATGTGGTCATCCTTTCCGTGTATCAAACGCAATTTACACACAGCGCGGGTCGGGCGCTGGAGCGTTAAATTGTGGGCTCCGTGAGAAGGCCTATCAGAGAATGCGTGTATTATATGCCCGCTCCCGCGCCCAACCAGCGCTCTGTGTGAATTGCGCTTTACGTGGCCCAATAAGTCACTAATTAATAAAACTTAATTTGTTAATACATTTTGTCCACTGTTAAATCTTTAACCGACTGTAAATCGGTTTACGTCTCTTTTGAGATTGTAACAAGCACACACTGTCACATTTAATTTCCTTTATTCTGTTCATGATTGATTAGACTTCAACTACAATAAGTTTAATATTCGCTTAAATTTACGTTGCTTTCTCGTAAGATTAATTAAATTATATCAATATTCAAGCAACTCTACGTGACGAGACGACTCTATTGATGGCTCTGTTCACATCTCACTGTTGTCAGCCATATAGACTTTCCATGTCGCAATGGACCACTATTTGTCGACAAACACATGACGGCATTCCTGCTTGCTGCAAATGCGTTTTTAATTCATAATGCATTGATAAGTGAACACTTATGCAATGTTTTTACATAAAAAGTTGCATTATCGACATAATGGAACAGTCGTCATAACTCATTATTATAATCATAGTCATAGTAAATACTAGTATTCAATATGCATGAATAAATGTATTCATTAAAACAATACAGTTGGTGTTTTCAAGTTGATTTCGTTTGTAATTTGCAAAATCTCGCATTAGTAAACATTATAAATAAAAAAATAAAAAAATAAATATCAGGGGACAATGTCACACCAATTGACCTAGTCCCAAACTAAGCTCTAGGCTTGTACTATGGGTACTAGACAACGATATAAATACTTATATAGAGAAATATATACTTAAATACATAGAAAACATCCATGACTCAGGAACAAATATTCGCGTTCATCACACAAACATCTGCACTTACCGGGATTTGAACCCAGGACCGCTAGCTTCGTAGGCAGGGTCACTACCAGCTAGGCCAGCGTGTCGTCAAATTATGTTTGGTTTTTAAATAAAATATACAACAAAATGTGTTGTAGTTTTGATAGATTCTATTCGTTTTACAACAAGGCCTTTTTTACCGTCACATTATGTTTTTTCTGCAAAAAATTTGACACTAACTTTTAACACGTGAAATTATTTTATTATTATTTGTTTCAAAAAAATTCGTACGACTTTCTTTCAAAATACTATATAGTAGTGATGCCTATCTATAAATGATAGTCATTTTACAAAGAAAATGAAAGCAGTTATTTTTATTTGCAAAAGCAACAACGCCTCTTGCAAATTTTAACTCAATACTAGATTGCAAAAATATGCCACCCCGAGCTCTTTTTTTGTATCTTTCAGAACCTCATAACGGAGTAGGTTTCGCAGCTATTATTAATTTTAGCTATAACCTCACCCAACTTAAACTAACCTAATTATAAATACGAGTATTATGCGAGAGCAATTGCGGAATGCAAGTAAGTAATAATAACAGATGGTATTTACCAGTATAACGTTACAACATTATCATCTGTTTGATAACTAATGGAATGACGATGACTGTAAATACGTATAATTATAATAATTAAACAGCATTACGTATTTAAAAGTTAACACTGATTTACAATACAGCAACGACTTATCACGAGTGTCCTCTCGAACAAATGCTAGTCCTGAAGTGACACATAATGCAGCCACTTCACTGGACCCCTCTCAATAGTCATGTAGATAAGATGGTACCTACTGATAAAGCTTTTATATATACTTTACTGTAGGGGACTTTGCCTGTGTTTTTGAGCGCGGAGAACTCGTTGGTCACTTTTCCCTCGAACATTATAAAGTTTTTAGGGCAAAAGTACCGGTTTGGAACATGGTGCCGTTCCTGCGTGATATAGAGAAAAACATTTTAACATCTGATACTTTTACTTTGCTTTATAAGTATTATGCCACCATTTAGTGGTGGTATAACCTTGTGCTGGATCCGCCCTGATCGCTACCACTATCTTATCCATTAACCCACCGCCAAGCAGCAGTGTTCGCATTCCTGTGTGTATAATACCCGGTGGAATGACTAGCATAGAGGCATTCGATCTTAGTCCTCAGGGTTGGCAATGCAATTGAGATTGTAGTCTTGAGATTAAAAATGTCTTTGGGTCTCAGATCCCATTTACCATCAGGTGGTCTGAGTGCTCGCGTGCCTACTCAGTGCCATAAATAAAAAAATATTTTTTAAAGTCCTGATGGAATTAACTAGCACATGGTTTTTAAATTATCTCCACGCAACATTGCTAAGGGAAAAATTGCAGGCGTTAATAGTTCCTTGAGAAAGTTGGACTTGGAGCGGTTTTTTTAGTGAGGTCTAAATTATTTCAATAAATACATGTTGGGGGACAATTTCACACCATTGACCTAGTCCGAAACCAAGCTTTAGACTTGTACTAGGCGACGATATATAGAAAACACCCTGGAACCAGGAACAATTTTTTATTTTATATATAACGCCTGTCTCCCAATGAGGTAGGCAGAGACTATGGAACGCCAGGTGCCCCGGTTTTAACATACAACTTTCGCTTCTTCTATATTCTTCTTTCTTCATGCACGTACGTCGGTTTCAGGTGTTTTTATTTGGATCTTTTTCAGTACATCGCCAATCTGATCATTGTATGTGCATCAAGGGCTAAAATTTATAACGTAATATAAAAAAACTGTTCGATGCATATTAAAGATTGATTTCTGTCTTTCACTATCACGTAGGTAAATAAATACATATAACGTGACAGTGACATAATGAGTTTTAATTGATAATTAGATCCATTAGTTTTATCGCATTATCACTTCATATCTATATGTCAAATGAAGGTTGTCAATAGATTTCCAAATCAGCTCTTCAACAACGTGAATAGAGTCGATTGCGATATATAAGAGATACAGTTACAAATGCTATATTCTAATATGCTCCCGGTATATAGGGCAACAAAATATGATGATCCTTTGCACGTTTGGGCAAATCCATGTTATGGAATTTAGTATTCAAATATCAACATGCGTTGGTGTAGATTGCATTTCACATATCATCATCATCATGTCACCCGAAAGACGTCCACTGCTGGACATAGGCCTCCCCCAAGGCTCTCCACACATACATACACCATATGTAGAGGATTAATCGTTCAGCGATGTTAATATATTTCGGCTGACAATAGTAAAATTGATGTATAATCTGCTGTACTTTTTGCGCGTATCTATAAATCGTAGTGATAAAAAAACGTTTTATAAGTAGTAGGACCTTGTGCAGGGTCCGTCCGGATCTATACCACCATCTCCATTAACCTACCGCCAAACAGCAGTGTTGTCCTAGTTGTGTTCCGGTTTGGGGATAAGACAGCCGGTGTAATGACTAGCATAGAGGCATTCCATCTTAGTCCTCAGGGTTCGCAATGCATTTGCAGTCTTGGATTGTAGTTTTGTGAATGCGAATGTCAATGGGTCACAGTTTCCACTTACTATTAGGTGGCCTGTGTGCTCGTTTGCCTTCTCTATGGCATAAAAAAAACGGGGAACGACGACGTGGTTTGGTTGCGGGAAACCGTTGAATTCAAGTGGCGTAGAACCGGTCCTTGTGGCAAACCTCGGGGGAGTCCTATGTTCAGCAGTGGACGTCTTTCGGCTGACATGATGGTAATGATGAATGATGATAAGGAAACCGAACATTAATGTATCGCTGAGTAATTGAGGAAGATAGGGAAGTAAGGAAGGAAAACTAAAAGGAAACCATTTGCACTAATTTCGCATGTTATCACCGTATGTCAAGACAATGTTTTGGCGCGCTGCCATCTTCCACGAGGAAGTTGTGCAGAAATAGGTGCGTGCGCAGCCTACAGATTAGACACAGTACGCCAGGTTGATGATTGTCCTACTAATATTATGAATGCGAAAGTTTGTGTGTTTGTTCGTTACTCCATCACGCTGCAACTGGGTGAAATGAAGATAGCTTATACCCTGGATTCACATAGGCTACTATTATTCCGGAAAATTTGAACGCTCCCGTGGGAGTAACGAATTGTACGCGGACGAAGTCGCGGGCAGAAGCTAATGTTCAATAAATCGTTGACAACCTCGTTTCGTCGATTAAACGCGACCGAAATCGAAACGTTTCAGTAGTGATACGACGTTGTACACTGTACAGTTATCTTTATTCTGCCGACTAGCGGCAGTGTTCGAATTGTTGTGTTCAGGTATGGCTAGTGAAATTACTGGCACAGAGAAATTCCGACTACGACTAAAGACATCAAGGGATTTTTAGGATTGTAGTCTGAAGATTGTACTCTTGAACCAACAGGAAGCTTGTGTGTCCATTTACCTTCATACCTTGAATACCAGACAGATACATAATTCTGCCATATGTCTAATTAAATTATAATAATTCGCTGACGTCAATACGGGCTAGTTATTCTTGTAAATCAACACACAGTATTGATATCGCTCGTTTGACCATTAAATTCAGAAAACAGAAGCTGACTGGTGCGCCCGTAAGCATTATGAAACGGTAGATATTTACGACTATGGGTCAGTTACCCTGAGGCGAGCGCTGAACGACCAAGGTCAAAACATGGAC